>CABPRJ010002381.1:0-388009 GCA_902439185.1 Cinara cedri
CCTGACAAAATAAACCTAATTAATGACCCAGTGGTAGGAGTACCGGGCACTGACCTTCCGAGAAGGGAATGGGTAGCATTAAATAGATTCCGAACGGGTCATGGAAAAACAGGACACATGCTCCATAAATGGGGACTCGGGCCTACACCAGGATGTGACTGCGGCTATGAAAAGCAAACTGCTATACACATTGCTGATGACTGTAATACTCGACGACTACAAGGAGGAATGAAAGAGCTACACAGAGCCACAATAGGCGCAGTGCAATGGTTGAACTCCTTGGACATACAAATCTAATAGAAGACTTACGTATCTCACACATCCATTACTAGTCAACATATTNTTCTTATTTTATATTTATATCTATTTTATACTATGTTACCTATGTTAAACTGTGAATTGAATGTAATATTTATCTAAGCCATACGAAATAATAATAATAATAATTAACTGGTAAATTAGATGGGACGCCTAGTAAATCATATTTAGTTGCATGTAAAGAACTAGAATCCACCAATTATGAAACTAATTGTAAGTTTATTAATTCCTCATTAAAAATATTTCCTGGCATTGAACAAAAAGTATTACTTTTTATTAGTGATACTGGTACTTCAAACCACCAGCATTAAAAATATTTTTCCCAAAATTAATTAATATTACATACATGGTGCACACAGTTAATCAAGTTCTAGAGAAAATTCGAGAATTGTATACCAACATTAATCAATTTATTAACAATGGTAATATATTAAGTACCTATTTAAAATTTAAATACATATGTAACTTATTTTGTTATTTCAGGAAAAAAAGCTTCTCTAAAAGCACCACAGAGAATAGATAAATACAGAAAAGAAATGCCAGATATACCTTTACCACCCGAACCAATTATTACAAGATGGGGAACATGGTTAAATACTTTACTTTTTCATGCAAATAATTTTGAAGTTTAAAAACGTGATTGAAAGTTTAACAGATGATGCTAAAAGTGTCGAAAAGCTGAAACAGCTTATACAAAATAATGCAGTCAAATATGGTTTGGCATTCATAAAATTACATTTATTCGAGTTATCCATGATTCTTTAAAATTTAGAAGAATCTAATAGTGAACTACTGAAAAGCATGGATATTTTTAAAAAAATTGAAGATATTTTAACAAATATTCCTGGTCCAAATGGGAAAAAAATTAAAGAAAAATGTATGTATGTAATTGGAAAAAATGAAGAGTATAAATCTTTAAAGTCTTACTATGAAGTCAAGTCAGGTAAAGCAAATATTAATTTAGATATAACGCCTACTTTATTAAATTGTTTTAAATATGGACCAATAACTAGTGTAGACATAAAACGTAGTTTGAATATATGTATATTAAAATAACATGTATTATTATTGATTTTGGCAGTCACCATAATCCGGTGGCAGCAGCTAAATATAGATTGTAGTCACTAAGAACTACGGGTTGCGGGGGCACAGTATTAGCATACATAACGTCGCCTGAAACATTGTCTAATCAGACAAGTCCACCACGAACGAATGCGAGCAATTTTGCATCACTCTATTATTTGTAATTTAGACATTTTTGTGAGTATTATTTATTGGCCTTGTATATTTTTTGAGGAGTCTATTACTGAACTTGTAATAATTTTGAGTGAAACTATTAATTATTTGTATAATCAAGTTGGAGTTTAATTTATTTCAACGCTTTTTCCTCTAATACAATTAACAAAATCAAAGTTGTAATTGTATCTACAATATCAAAAAAAGACAATGCAAATGCAATACCAATAATAGATAATTCATTCTCTAGGCCAATTTATTTAGTCAAGCAATATTTTTTTGGTACCAAACCTACATTCACCGGACAGAGACGGGTATCTAATCAGCCTCAGC
Organism: Cinara cedri; assembly: GCA_902439185.1. Lineage (NCBI taxonomy): Eukaryota > Metazoa > Arthropoda > Insecta > Hemiptera > Aphididae > Cinara > Cinara cedri. The sequence goes on from CABPRJ010002381.1 coordinate 1,888, forward strand.
CGGGACCGAACTTTGGGTACACCAGATAGACTTGGTAGTAATCTACCAAGGCTCACAACCTTTAGAAATGCAACAGCCTATTTTAGATACCCATCTACATATTCTATCCCTAACACAACCAGGATTTTTTGAAAGAGGTATAATATGGTTACATTAAAAAAAAACTCGTCTTTTAACACATTTATAAGACTTAAGCATAGATATAGGAAGGTGTACAAACATCCAACGCCCCCCCCCTGGTTGCGTCACTGTATTCTTTTATGTTAATCAATTCTTTAACTATGCTGTGCAGAATATTCCCAACTATGGTTTTGATTTAAGTTATAAACTACAGCTAACTTAATCTTTGACTTAAAACTATAACTATAAGTAGTATTGCTTAGTACTATTAAACAATTACAATGCAATGATATTGTAGCACATTGACAACTCTTAAGAATTTTAATCGTTATACAGTAAAAAAAATAAATAAATGCTAAGACCTAAGAATTAAATGCTTTAAAATTTAAATGTATACAAGGGGATCCATTAAAGTACACTCATGATCTCTGAAAGTATTAACTTTTTTCAGATTTGTTTTACACAACATTTAAGAAATAAGCAGCTCTACAATTTTACATTTATTATTTTTTGTCACCCTTATTTGTGGGGTTAAAACCACTACATAATTTTGATTTTCAAAAACTAATTAGTATTATTTAAAATGATTTTGGTGTTGAAATTTTTGATTTCAGTCAACCCATTGATATAATGTTCTACTTTTGTTTGAGTAGGGAGAGAGTAGTGAAGCATCATTTGTGTGATGGCACATCATATGGTGTTTTAAGAATGTACTACTAGTCTCCTTTCAGAGATAATGAGTGTATCTACTTAAATGGAACACCCTGTATTATCAATTAATATTATTTTTAAAAACCAAAGATATATTGTTTTTGTGAAACTATAAACCAAAATCATATAACTATGTCTAATGATGAACATATTAATCGCCAAAACAGCTTATAATTATTAAATAGTTTCAATAATACCAGCTTTTTGTTTTCTTTCCAGTTAATAATTGTTTCTTGAAATGTCAGCATATACAATTTGATCTAAACGAACATCAAGGTAGCTTAATGTATGAATATTACATATCTATGAAAATGAAAATAAAACAAAAAATGTGTTATCTTAATAGAACATTTAAAGAATTATAGATTGCGATTAAACTTACTAAGATCCATTAAAAATTGTTTTCATGAGCCAGATAAACATAATTAATTATGTACAAGTTGTCCATAATTAATATCTTAATTTTCTTTTGGCTTACTTACAAACATCAAATAAAATTCAATGATTTTCTAAAAAAAAAAAAAATAAGATTCAAAATCAATTCATTATCATCTAAATACACAAATAAACTAGTTTACCTTAAAAATAAAATAGGTGAAAATTGATGTTTTTATAATAGTTCCACATTTAGTTTATATGTTTCTTTTATAGTAACTGCACATGTAATCTTGTATCGTTTTAATTATTAGGTAGCTTAGAATGATCTACAAATATATACCTTGCAAGTTCTTGGAATTTAATTTTATCTTGTATTCAAGACAGTCAAAATATATTTGACAGTAAAATTGATGAATATACTTTAAACACATCATTAAATATGTTCAACTATAAAAATGTCAACACTAGAAAAGTATTGCACACTAGTAGACAAAATAGTACAATATGAAAGTTTAGAAAATCCTTCAGTCATTTTGAATCAATTAATTACAATGCAAACAATCAAGACATTATATACCTTGTTAGGTCAAGGAACATCAATATGAATAATTATATTCATGTAACAATATTTTGTATTCATTATTTCTCTTTTATTACCATAAACAAATTACATTTTTGAATATTAAAAGGCTTCCCATAAACGACTGCTACTGTAGGACCAATTCATTGATCTGAAATAAACAAATTGTTATCTTATCATCTTAAATTCAATTTTCAAATATTTTAAAAAATTAATTCAAATAATTAGACTAGATAGATAATGTAATTGAAAAAAATGTACAAGTACCTATCTAATAAAAGAGGCGCTGTATACATTTTGATACTGATTAACAATTGATGTTATGAACCTCAATTCTTAAGGTCGAACAGAACCCAAAACAAACATATAATATTTTATTTGAACCCAAACCATACCTAAATATTTTATTGAATCCATAACGAATTAAAAAAAAAATAAAAGGCTTATAGTTCAATATATTATATTATTCAGAAAGACATTATAAAGCTAATCCGTTGATTTTATGTAAAGATTGTGTTTATAAGTGTTATTATTTTTAAAAATATCTATACATTAAATGCATATTGCAATAGTTATAATTATTCCAAGTTTCCAAGTTTAGATTTTCCAAATTTTGATGTCAGATTGTAAGATTTTTAATCCAAATCTAACAATCACACATCTGCAAATAACCGTACCATTATCATAACACTATAGCACATGACATAATATGGCTCCGTTAAAAACTTTTATTGCTAATAAATGATAATTAAAATAATAATTTGAAAATTTCATCAATGCATAACGGTATAATCTTTTAATCTATTTTATGATGTTTGTTAAATTCAAATTGTATAGTACGTGTGTGTAAATTATAATAATTGATAAATCTGATAAACACACTAAAAATCCAATCCAACACCCGGTCATATTTGCTGGTGTGAATAGTGAACATATTAAATGACTAAACAAACAATTTTTAAAACTAACAGCGTGTACAGCGACACATTTTCAAAACAAACAGATCTATTAAATCAACAGCTATAGATACTAAAAAAATAATTAAGAACTTTATTATCTATGATACTAATACTTACTACTAGTTAATCTAACATTCTATTAGTCTATCCTATACATCCGTACTTACAAGTATAGGGTTGCCATACATTCCGGAAAACCAGGACTGTAACTAGTTATTGACTTGGTGTACCAGGGTTCCGAAAATAAATGTTAGTACGTCAATATATCCCGGTTTTAAGAGAAATTAATATTATTTAATTTCAAAGTTTTTTCAAATAATACGTAACTGTAATCGAAAGATAATGATACAATTTTTAACGAATATGGGATAAAACAATGATGACAAAATCTGATTTATCTAAATAGTGAATACTTACCTATTACTTATTACTTATTTTATAAAAATCTTTTTGATAAGTAAAAAAAAAAAAAACATATATGTTATTTTTATAGTAAATTTATAATCTATAAAAAATAAATAAATTTTTTGTTTTATTGTTTTAGTTTATAAAATAAAAGTTTATTTTTTGTTTTAAATATATTATTATATTAATATATTTTATAGATTATAAGTAGTTGGATATAGCCAAAATATAGTTTTCTACTCATATGATTCAATGATATTTTAAATCTAATTTAATTTGCTATTTTTTCTATTCGTTCCGGAATGAAATTCTAGATTTCTGGCAACCCTATACAAGTATCTACTTAACCTACCTTAATCTATCTAACCTTAGTATAAGTGATGTTGACCGACAAAAAGGGCAATTAATATATTACATTATAAGAGTAAATTTGATATTGATAACCCCTAACCTAACCTAAAATCTCTATGTGTTCACCACCCAGATCGACAATATAATATTTATAATTTAATTCAAATAATTTACATTCACGTCATGGATCGAGTATTTATACACAGCGCGAAAAATGTTTAGAAGAAATTAAAACAATACCATTCTAAAAGTTTACAAAATAATCAACAATAGATATATACGGATTTCACAAAAAAAGGAACACAAACAATATATTCTGTAACATCCAAAGTTTGGAATAATCTTTATAACACGTTGTTACTTGATATTGTATTTGCATAAAAAAAACGTTTAGATAGAACATTCAGTATGAGAACTCGTTTCAGTGAAACAGGCGACATAATAAACGGAGTGTTATAAGTGGCCGAGTGTTAAGTTGTTCTCTCACACAATTCTATAATATACAAGTCTATTTCTCTTGATCTGTTTGAGTAAACTATGCCTCCCAGCCGTAGAAGTGAAAATTCCGTCTAGACCGTCATACTTATACATATGTCTGTAAATTTGAAACCTAATTTAAAATTCATTGTTTTTTATAAAATACAAATAAATTGGTCACTTTAAGTATAACAATGAACGGACCAGAACAACAACATAAATGTTTAATACCACATAAAATATATTATAAAATACAATATGAATTCTCACAAGTAGGTAATATTATATAATCAATACACTTACAGAATTGGATCTCTTACAACCGAACGATATTTGACACATACAAATGTAAAATTATTATTCATTTTAACCATAAACTTGTGGATGTTGGAAGAAATTTGACAAATACTATTAAATAACAGTGGAAAATATTGAGAAAATCAAAAACGCAACTACAGACAAAATAATAATAAATATCCGGTCAATAGTCGAGATTCATGAACACAACTTCACACTACACGCAAGATAACGAGAAAACGTTACAGATAACCTAACCTCGGTAAAAGAAGTTCTCTGGAACTTCGATATCAGTAAATCAGTTCACTTCATAGCCATGGCATAAAATATATACAGACATATCAGCTTATCAGTAAGATGATAGTGTGCATAAAACATGGCCGCCGCTGGCATACACGTACGTAAACCTATTGACAAAATAATATAATATAATAAAATATGAAATATACTGTTCTGAGAAAAAATGCACGGCGCGAAACATGCATTAATGAGTTTGTAGCATGCATGTAATCATTGACGATAAACGATATTTTTAATGAAATCTCCGAACACATTTTACTGGACCAATTTCCATTAGACAATGATTAATTACAACTAATAAAACTTTCACTACACAACTATTTTAAAATAAGATTACATCATAATAACATTACTATTATTCAACTACAACAAAGAATACGATAATCATTTACTTTAAGAACGAGTAAAAATTCAACTTAATAATATCGCATTTTTAATTGTACATTATGATCGTATTAATAATTTAATAGATTATTACAATTATATTATATAGGTGTTTCGAACTGAATTTCCAAAAAAATTTTAATAATAAAAATTAAAAAGTAAACTTTAGAAGTATATTAGACATTAATACATGATTAATGATATTAACACTGTTAAAATAAATTATGTTTCCATAGTAAATGTTCAGAATTAATTAAGAAAATATTAACGGAATTTACGTTTTTGTTTCTGTCGTCCAATGTTATTTCCAATTTTCCGAATAATTTGTGTCTATGATTATTTCAAAGATCTGTGACAAATGACGGTTAATTTGAAAAAATAATGACTTATCACGGGAATGATATATTAATCAAGGTGGACTAATAATATAAAATTAATATTAATCCGCCTTAATATTGATGATATATTTGTCCCCGTGATTATTGATACGTCGATAGTACGGAAAGCGCGGTCCATATTTGTCCGTGTGCTTTTATACCAGATGCAATATGGCCGACGCCGGCGGAAAACGCGCCAGTAGATAGTGCGATTTGGGTGTTTTGCTGACGTACTTGTATACTCATGTGCCACGGTTCGCTGTTCTACGTAATATTTTTCGGAAAGCGAAAAGCGGTAAACCGCTTAAAAGGTACCAAGATGTTTTTAATCGCTGTAGGCACTTGTCTATGGCGCAGACCACCCGATAGTGGCCTATTAGCCCTTCCGTCATTGATCGTACAGTTTTTTTTGTCCCGCCGACCGCGAGACACCAACATAATTTTTTTTTAGCGAGATGCACGGCGTCCCCCATGGAGGAATATGGGAGTAAAATAATATCTCACTTTTTCACCTATTAACTTTTCATTAGGAGACTTTTTTTTATTCTTTCCGGTTAACCGACAGCACCAGTGTCGGTTCTGTGTTAACGTTACTATAATACACCCCTGCTACCGATCGGGAGACTGCCTATAATCAACTATATAATGAATATCTGAACGACGCCGCATTTTTAAATTTTTGTTATTCGGCAGAATATTAATTATGGGCGGTTTTTTTTTCCGTTGTTCAAAATGCGTTTTCGAATCTAATCCGATAATGGTTTCAATAAATATTTTCTAATTTGTTGACACTTTTTTTTTTTATGTAAATGTTTACGATGTTTAGTTACCTATCTGACAGTACAGTATAAGTGTGTAACCAGATTCGAAATCGCATCCTATAGTCATATTCTAAATTAAGTGTCCAGTATTAATCCTATATCCTATGTACATCCTATCCTTTCTTCGTTCATTTTCCAACAAGTTTTTTTTATTCCTATGGCCGTTTTGCTTCCCGTTTTCACGTTTAATAACCGCTCTAGACAAATGTACCGCTTAACCGAGTTTTTACCGATCCCGTTTCACGTTAGTATAAAACCCGGTTTACGCGAAATTTGGTGTACATTATATTTTAGAAAAATTGTCTCTCAAAGACCGATTACCTTTCTACCTTATCTATGGCAAACCTGAGTGTTTTACGCAAAACAAAAAATAACTTCTAAACACTACACGTCAACACGTTTAAAGACCACACAAAAGAATTATTGGTAAATAGTAGGTACTATTATTGGTACTACTATTGTTATTTTATTGTTGATACCTATTTATTAAAATCTGTTAACGGTCTACGCAATAGGACAACACGAATAAATAGATAAATTAAAAAATTTTGATTAGCTTTTGTCCTAATTCAGCAGTTGTCCTTCTATGGGAAGTGCCTAATTTGCTGAACTGGAGCCACGCACTACGAAGTGCTTCCGTTGAAAATTGGAATTGTTATAACATAGTTCAGTATTTTGTTGAGTTACGTACGGCGGCAGTTCAGTAAATCTACTGATTTGCTCTTAAAATATCTGTAAAAACATAACCAGAAATTATGAAACTGTAAATGTGATCAATTCTACCGTATTTAAACAACTTTTTATTTTCGAGTACTAGTAAATATGACTGGGTATTCTAATTATTCTAACCCAACTTACTTTTGAGCTAAAGTAGCCCGTGAAGTAGCCCAGTTCAGCAGTTCCGCAATTCAGCAAATTAGATAGACCCCCCCTCTATGTCAAACATAAAGTTTTTAATGTAATACAAATAATTATTTTAATATGGAGTACGAATAATTGACATTTAGACATTGTTTACTTCTTTATTACTATATATTTTCAGTAAGAAAGGTACTTAGAAGCAAAACGGAAAATTCCTTGCGTACTTTCTTCAAAAATATGTCAAATGAGATCAAGCATAATTGTATTTTGCTTAAAAGTGTATTTTGACGTCAACATTTAGTTACCCAACTAACATTAATGAAAAGTGGAGAATTTGTTGTACGCATAAAAGAACTAACCTCTAGATATTTTACAAGACAACTTTCTATATTCCCAACAGCAGTAAGTAAACTTGTAAACTGTTAACATCGGATACTTTTCCATTTTTTTGTATTTTCCTTTTCTCTGTTTCTGCCCTCAGAAAACTGCTCCCTTGTCGAGGATCTGGGAGGGAAGCCTCAATCTAGTGATATTATAAATCAATAAAAACTAACAAAATTGTTTAAAGTTTATGTACCTATTTTTCAGTTAAATTTTTTTATTTTTTTATGAGTAAACTTTGATAAAAATTCTGATAGAAAAGTCCATTGAAAAAAAAATAATATTCATATAAACATTGTTATTAATAATTTATAACAAACAATTACAATAATATAATTTAGACTCGAAAAACTGAATCCTACAACTTCATTTCCTGCATAACAATCTTTCATTACTTTAACAATCAATAAGAATATTAAGTTTAATTACATTTAGACATTTTTTTTTGGTTTTAGTTACAATAAAAACATTAAAAACTGAAACTTAAACAAATTATTGGAGGTACCTAGACAAATGTAACAGATATAATAATAATATGCTATAATCTAAGGTAAGTCATTCATTTGTATTATATATAGTTATATCAAAAGACTAACTAATGTAGAAAAGCACATGTTTTAAAAATAAAATTTAAATTACATACCAACATATTATATGTAGACACAAACTTTATTATCCTTTTCAACTTGAGTGATATTATGTGAATATTACTTAAGTGATATTCACATAATATTATCTTAATATATGCTATTGCTTTTGATAATAAGAATATAATTCATTCAATTATCTAATTTGCATAGTAATATTAATTATTTAAATTTATAATAGGTATTCTAAGAAATTAAAAAAAAAATAAAACAAAAATATAATAACCACAAGTTTATTATTCTGTTTTAATAAATAAAATATGTTTATGTTAAATATTCATCTTTTCATCATTTACTCTTATAATAATAAACAATATAATAATATTAGTTCTATGGCCATTACTAAAAATATAAAACCCTGTACTTAGTAGGTCAAAAAATCTTTGTATGATTAAGTATTTAAATAAATAAGTACATAACAATAACAAATACTTGCCTTATTTAATTTACATAATTGATAGTTATAAAAATATAAATTATGAAGAAAAATAACAATATGATATGTTATATAATTGTATCAAAAAATAATTATAATTAAACAATAAAGTATTGTTGTATATTTATAATATTGATAAAATACTTTGTTACATTTTTTTAATGGAATTGTACAATTGTATAACTTAAAACATTTTATATAAAATAAATATTTATTCTTAAGTCAATTTAACATTTAAGCCATCACATATAATTAATTATTCAAATCTTATCTCATAGCGGTATATTTCTTGTCATTTCAAAAAGTACTTAATAGAACTGAAGGAATTAGTAAAAAAATAATTCATGGGACATCTAGAAAATCACTAACTTGACAAAAAAATAAATGTTTACAAATTTAGAATATATCAAAAGATATAGAAAATCTTCTGTGAAAAATATAATTTCATATCAACAAAAATATCAACAGATCCTAATTATAAAATACATGTATCTTCATAATAATTTCATAACTGTCAACATTTTATTATTTATAATTAATAAACTAATGGATTATTAGAAGAATTTAAATTAGATAAATTTAAATTAGTTACATTCTGAGGGAAATTTAACATTTCTACATTAAACACAATTTCAATATTTTTCTTGATAGTCATATCGTTTGGGCCAATGAAATTTATTACCTTCACAGTATGATCAAAACAACTCATAATTCTGCGTACATAGTCTTTTGGATTTTTAGGGAGATCATAATTTATGACCCACATTGCATCTGTAAAGTCTTCACCTCTCAACAATTCAGTGGTAACCAACATTCTACAAGAACCTGATCGAAACTGTTGTAGTATGACTCGCCTCTGATTAGTATCCATCTCATTGTTTACTGCCAACACTGAATATGTTTTAGCGCACATTTGTTTGACTACTTTTAGCGATTTACTCCATGTGTTACAATAAACAACAGTATGCATTAAATTCAATACATCATAAAGTTCACAGATAGCATCAAATTTCCATTCTTCAGATAAACAAATATAATATTGTAATATAGCTATAAATAAACATTACACTAATTAATTTACAATAATTATTTAAATTAATAATAAAAAAAACAATGCATACAATCCAAAGATGGTCTTTCGTCTGACATTATGATGTATTCAGGATTGGACATTGTGCAAGAAAAGAAATCTAAGATCTCCTCAAATTTTGAACTTGACGTAATAATTAGCTGAGGATCATTGTTAAGAAACAGTAATATTTGTCTCATTTCATTAAAAAATCCCTTGATTTTTAACATTTCGTCAGCATCATCAATAACAAATATTTTTATAAAATCTTTACACAGTGATTTATTTCTAATCATGTCACACAAATTACGTGGTGTACAGATCAACACATGATCAACTGCTGATACTTTAGGAATATATGCACCACCAATACTCGTGGAAACATTCAAGAATTTCCCGAATGATTTGACCATCTAAAAGTATTAATTTTAATAACTACAGTAAAATGGTCACCAAAATTTTAACTATTAAATTAATACCTTTAAAGTAGACAATGATAATTGTAATGTTGGAACTAGAATAATGGCTTGACATACATTGAGAGTTGTATCAATCTTTTGCAACACTGATATAAAACATATTGTAGATTTTCCAACACAAGGATATGAGTGAAGAAAAACATTACATCCATTAATAAAATGGGATATACATTCTAATTGTGAAGTCATCAAATTCTGAAAGCCAGCATGATGAATACCATTCCATAATTCTGCATTCAAATCCCTAATATTAAATTCACCTACACCGCATGGTTGTATGGATTTTTCATTGTTTTTAATACAGGTTGATAAATCATTATCGTTTGTATTTTTTAAAATGTCAGTAGAGCAAATTGAATTATTAGGATTTATATTTGTATAATTGTACTCTAATTTATTGCAAACATTTTTTAAATTAATATTACTATTGTTTTTTGATCCAGACTGGTAGCTACATGACTGATAATTTTGCATATGTACTTCTACATCCAATTTTCCTTGTTTTTGATCACATTCCTTTAGCGCACAAGAATTTTTAGTGTCTGGCAGCAATGAGATTATCTCAAATTTTTCTTCTGTAGCATTGTTCAAATTAAATAAGTTGTGAGTTTTATTTTCAAAATTATTAACATTTTCAATATTCTTAATTTCAAACATGTCTTTGGATTCAGATTGCTGGCTACACAACTGAACGTTATGCACACTATATTCTACATCTCTGTTTACTTTTGGTATTAAATTATCCTAAAAGCAACAAACAAATGAAATTAATATTTATTACAATATTAATAAAAATAACCCTATCAAATAAATTATTATAATTATTTTTACAACCCAATAATTACTTGAACTTGCGTTTCATTTTCCATTGGACATTCAAATGATTCATTTGTATCAATTTTCACCCACGAAACATTAATTGATTTTGAAAAATTATTATATTCCTTTATATCTAATGGTTCTTTATCAAATATAGATAATTGATCTGTTTGTTGTATTGTTGATTCAATTTTTCCATTATTGCAATCCAATTCATTTTCTTTCTATAAAAAATGAAAAAATAATTATATATATGGTGATATTAAAACTTATTTTGTTTAATTAAAACAAATTGTATGTGGTTTAATTTTTTATATAACTAATAAAATAATAAAGTAAAAACAAAATTATTAAATGGTTTAAATTCATATATAAATAAATAAATAAGTTAATTAATTAATGCGTCACCCGAAGTATTAAGATATGTGTATTGTACTACTGGTTTCAAATTAAAAATTCAACCAATTTGTAAAATTTTATCTCTATATTTTTCTTCATTTATTTCTTGATATATTTTGATCAGTCGCGTTTTACTTTTTAATTTGAAACCTGTTGTACAATACACATATCATAATACTCCAAGCGACAAATTAATTTATTTATTTTTTTTATAAAAAAGTAATATTATTATAAAAATTTAGGTACAGACATTTTCTTCATAATTTTGAAAATCTTCCTTATTCACTGTAATGTACATCTCTAATAGTTCTTTACTCTTACTATTAGAATTCATCAATGTAGCCATATCTTTCGAGGTAGATTGTACAAAATTAACTTCATTGGTTTGATGAAATGGAGGTAATATGGATTCAATATCTATAGTTGATGTTTTAACTGGTAAATGCACACTAGACGCCATTTGTAGTGCCTCGTCATATATAACTTTATTCTCAACAGTTTCTTCCATATCATTATTAGAATGTTCTTCATCCGAAAGAACATCATATTCTGATAAAACCATAACACTCTCCTCTGAGCTAACATTACTTAAAGAAGAATCCAATGTTTCAATAGCACATTCACTATTTGCAGTTGACACTGGACTTTTAATAATTGTTTGTTCTTCAATATTGCAATCATTAGAAGGTAGTGTAGAAACCATAAGTTCTCTAGATAATAGTTGTTTTAAATAATCCAATGGTTTAATTTCAACTTTCAGACTATTAACCATACTCTCTAAAGTTGTCAATATTTTTTGTTTGTTCTCCAGCTGAAAAATTTTTTTTTGTACTTTTTCTAAAGACAAACATTCATTAAGCACAGAAATTTTGTCTTCTAATATTTTCTTTTCAGCCAACAACTTCTCAATTTGCTCAGAGAGTTGACTTTGCTTTTGCACATTCTTATTAATTTCAGAATCCATTATTAGTATTATTATTATTGTTGTTCAGTGTTTTTAATCATTCTACTTGATGTTTTTTCTGAAACAATAATTCTTAAATTACTAAATAATTGTTTAAATAATAAACATTAATTATATTTAACAAACTAGAAATAATCTCTATAATTGTTAATAAATTATAATTATTAGTGGTGAAAGTGAGAGAAACTGGTGGGTGCATGAAAATTTTCACAAAGATTTAATCCTTAAGTAGTCACATTAATAGGTATATTATTTTAATAAATAAAATATGTTAATCCATTTTATCATACAGAATTAGCAATTATAAAATGGTATTCATTTGTAAAACATACATTTTTAACATAATGATGTGCGATATCTCTAAAATATAACCTATTGATTAAATATAATAATTTTATAAGGTAATCTTTTAATTAAATGTTGTACATTTTTTGCTTGTAGTCTTTTATTTTTAATTTCAAAATCTGTCATGAGCACGCTAGAAACAAGATGAACTAATCCCCAAATGAGGATAATTATCTAACAAAATTTGTTTAGTTCACATTTGTCATCCCTCATTTATAAATACTATCCAAGTAAGTATCTTAGTCTTAAATAAAATAAATATATGTTAGTATAATAGAGGCATAAACACCATAAATTATCCCGTTTTTAATTTTGAAACATTTCTATCACTGATTATAATAATTTATTAAAATTATTAAGATTCACTTTTCTTAAAAAATTTAATAGCCATTCTAGATAAATTGTATAGGTACCCGATGTAAATATAGATAATTGAGGTCGCATAAATTATAAAATATCTAACAAGTTATACAAACCAAAATGTATTCTTGGCCAGCATTAAGTTGTCTACAGAACATTATAGATCCACACATAAAAAAAATAACATCAAATATAAATAGTCAAATAATAGTATGTTATAAAATGTTTAAATTATTATTTTTAAAAAGACATTGTAAGGTTTTAGTCCCAACAGATATATTACATAAGATAAACTTGTGATAATTAAATTTAAGAAAAATATTATATCAAACATTGAGTTAATTAAGATATTAATTATCAGTCATATAGGTAGAATATTATTACTCTAAAATACACAAGACAACTATGAAGTCCACATTGAAAGAAATGAATTACATTAATTTAAATTATCTACTTCAATAAATCAAGCTGCTTTATAGCACCTGACTCAACAGTTAAAATTGTATTTATGGTATAATCTATAGACTTCCATATTTTGCATATTATTATACACAAATATTTGATTTAATTAGTAAAGGTCTTCAGAGTAAACAGACGTCATCAATAAAAAAAAAAAATCAAATTAAATGTATTATGACTACATACCAAGATAATACAACTATAATAGTGTGTAATTTAAAATCAATTACTAAACATTTGTGTCTTATGAGTAATAACAAAATACTATATTTATGCGGCTAAAATTATTAATATTTACCCAGAATATTATTATAATCCCGAAGATTATTCATATAATAATAATTGTATTTTATTAGGTATTTTCCTGTTATCTCGACTATCCGCACATTTCCAAGACTACCGTCATACTGTAATCAACCCTGTTATCTCGATTACTGATATATTTCCAAGACTACCGTCATACTGTAATCAACCCTGTTATCTCGATTACTGATATATTTCCAAGACTACCGGGTTGGTTAACTAAAATCAATTGTGAATATAAATGTTAACTACCACAGAAACACAATTTGATTTAAAAATAAATTTAAATTAAAAGATACGGCAAGCACACAACTGATTTCCGCCGATCATGTTTTCCATCCGAATTTAGTGCGTAATTAAATGCTCGCCCGACCGCATTCGAGCTATACCTATCACGTTATGATACATTTATATTAGTTATTAGACAATACCTAGAAGTGCCGATAAGCTGCACGGATTTATTTAATCATTTTGTGTACAGTGTAAATACCCACTTATGAAAATAATTAATATTCTTATTGTTAAATGTTTTCATTTTGTTTTTTTTTGTTTTTGGACAAATCTAATAACTTTTACGTTTCGAAAATATACAAAATAAAAGTAATTAAAGTATGTTATAGAACCACAGCCCGAATGTCGGTGATATTCGATGAGAAATTTGAAATCATTGTTTATCACGGTCATTGAAATAGGTAATCACCACTGTTCTTGTATTCAAATGATAAAAATAAATTTGTATACAGATCTCGGCACTAAAGAAACATAAGTGTATTAACGGTTGTGGTCTTCTGGGCCTATTTATTTATAATCTTTTATGGCATTTTCATTTGAAGATTACACATAGGTACTTGATATAATTATTAAGTACCTATAGTATATTATCATGTCGCCGCTGTTGTGTTCAAATGATGATAAAAAAGTTTTAGACACGTCTTGGCCCTAAAGAAACATAAGTGTATTAACGGTTGTGGTCTTGTGGGCCTATTTATTTATTATCTGTTATGGCATTTTCATTTGAAGATTACACATAAGTACTTGATATAATTATTAAGTACCTATAGTATATTATCATATCACCACTGTTCTTGTACTGCTGTTGTTGTGGAAACTCCTATCATCAAATCCCGCCGAAATATACTCGTTTCAAATATCAGAAGTGGGCGGGCACTTTTAATACGAAGTGCTCCTGACAGACTAAAATAATATACTAGTGGAAATCTCACCCGGGTGCCTTGAAAAACAACAGAGTTATAGCGTTAGGTTTAAACGGGAAAAAAAAGGTGTCTCGCGGTGAAATGAATATAACGGCGAATCGGTAGTCGGTACATTGTCGAATGGTCCTGACGAGCCGATACGGCGGCGTAACGGCCGTTTCCGAATGCCGAGGAGTAAGAATTTCGATCAAATGTTACGCCTCGATTAATATAACCGATGCAGTAAGAATATATGGGTACACGGTCTTAGAAGATGTTCCGAGACCGAGTGCGGGAGTTACATTCGCCATTTTATACACGACTCCGGGCGTGACGGCGAGGGCAAACCCCATCCTGGTGCATCTCATCGTCAGCGAGTTGGACCAAGAGTTACAATATAATATAATGTTTTAGCGTGTGTAATATTAATGCGTTTGTCTGTGGTTATAACTGATAATGTTATGGTACGGAGATTATACGTGCGACGGAAGGTCACTTGATATAATTAACGCTATGGTAATTGTTACAATTGTACGACGTCTTAAAGTCCATTTTTTGTGTGTGTGTGTTCGCGTGCGTATTATATTATTTGTTCTGTTCACATCTCGTCGTTTTAATTGCACGTTTTATCCGAGTACCGAAAATTATACTTTGTTTGGGTCGGACAGTTCATCAGTGTCAACACTAATGCTGAAATATAAACACGTTTAACAGTAAAAAAAAAAGTAAGGGCCGAATCGGTCGGAATTCGGTACGTTCCACAGTCGCATTACCTCCGAAACGTTTGAACAGCCATGCGTCATGCATGACGAACACGAGCGGCCTTAGATTGCGCTGCGACCGAGCCAGTTGGAGGTGACGTGCTGTGCGCACGCCCAACTGTACGGCGTATTGCCGTGGAAATAAGCAAACGCGCACATAAATGTGTGTCTATATCTATGCCCGCCGTATATAATTCGTGTTCGAAATTCATACAAAAACATTTACCATTAAACAAAATATTGTACGATATATTCTGTTATTGTTTATGGTCACTCTGCAAGTATTATGTACACTTTACAAAATAAAAATATTATTGTTCCACGAAAACAAGTAACAAAACAACCGGCCCCCCTCTAGTGGTAGAATGACCAACCGAATCACTTATTATACTACTATTGATTGTGCCGTAGCGAACGTTTGTTTTTCGTTGTTAGTTGTTGCTTGTCGACCCTGAAAGCGCATTATTTTAGCTCTGGAGTACTACTGCCGAGAAATATATACATTTATGTAAGTATCTATTATATTCTAATAGGTATTTTAATAAAATTACAATTTTTATTTAATTTCTGTTTCATTGAATTTAACCGTGTTTCAAAGTTCATAATATGTTTAAAAAATAATCATTTTAAAATCGAACTTTGTTTTACATGTACGTAGATATTTTACCTAGTAATAGAACTTGTTTTTATATTTTTCGTAAGGAAACATACAACAGCTTTGAACATTAACAACGTAGATATGTAATTTATACTATACCATAGTCGTGTGTCTAGAGCTCTCAGCCACTGTAGGTACACTAAAAATGTATTTCATTATGTCTGAAAATTTTCGAATTTGGACATTTGTGTATTGTGATGTATTAAAACTATATAGCACATCATTTCACTCGGGAAAACTGTAGTCACAATATGGGGAGACAGACAATTCCGATTTGAACATGGTTGTGTTGCATTTGTGAATGGCCAGACCTTATGTAGTTCTTTTTGAGATTATTATTATTATTATTATTTCATATGACATAGATTCGGCTTAGGTAAACAGTAGATAAATAAACAAATAGAAATTAAACCCTGGGAGGATATTTGATGGTTCGGTGCTGTCTGTTTATTCTCACATTATCAGACTATTCTTGTCATTACTTCACCTTTATGCACAATTGTGTTCTTTTTTTTTTTGTTAGTTTCTATTCACATAGAGGTTTTTGTGATTTTACTTGATTTGAAAGAGGATTTTTGTGTGATGGTTAGGAAAGACTTTGTAGATAATAATATTGGGATTTAGTTTTTTCCATATGTGGTAAGCAAATAGCTTTTTTCTATCATTGCTTTGGAGAGCAATATTGCAGATAACATGCAGTCATGTGGTGTTGATTTTAACGCTACTGATATTATTTGCACGCTCTCTTTCAGATAATGCACATAAGTTTTCTTAGTGTGAGTGCTATTCTGTCTTACGGACACATTATTCAGTTACAGAGAATTGGGGGAAAAAGCCTCAGTCCAAAAAACATACATTGAAAAAAAAGTCCCCTTATAAATGAATACCTATTTAAAAAATTTATAATTAACTGTTGAAATAAAAAGTTAATGAAACAAAATAGGTATATTATTTTTTACTTATTACAGATATTATTTTAAATGAAATAAAATAAATAGGTAATTTTAAAAATAATAGTTTAGATTATTACTGCCATAAAACATTTTACAACACTTGTTAAGTTGTTTTTTATTTTGAAAAAAAAACTCAGACAAAACATATTTAGAAAGTAATCCTGTTGTAAATTAATACATATATTTAAAAGTTGTCTGCATATATTTTTATTTCTCTAATCTATTGTTGCAGACAGTATTTATATTATTTACTTTGTGTATTTCTTTCTAATCACCCACCTACAACAGTCACCTACCCGATATATTAATAAACATTAGTATGCACTTACATATATACTATATACTGTACTCTTAATGGTTAATTAGAAATAAATATAATTCATATATATATATTGCTACTTTTCAGAATATTCATATACCGTATAAGAAAATAGACATTGTATTCAAGATGGAATCAGAACTGAAAAATCAGGAGGATTTGTTACAACAGTTGAAAAAGTTACGTGCTGAAAATGAATTACTTGAAAAACATGTTTTTGTTCTTAATGAATGCTTGTCTGTTAATGAACTAAAAGAAAAAATATCTATACTTGAAAAAAAAAAAAAACAATTGAATTTGTTAGAAAACACAATTGGAAGACTACGTGCTGAAATTGAGCCCCTAAAATATTTAAAGTCTGTTTTGGAAAATAAATTACTAAAGGAAAGTACAACTAATACAAATAAGTCGCAGGTATGTATTGGTTTGAGACCAATAAATAATGATTATATAGTCAGTGAAATTAAACAATTTCATAATTCAACAAAAATGCCCACTGATTCTAATACCAAAACTAATGCTGATTTGGTTTCAACTAAAAAATTATATGATTACTTCTTCCCCACCTTACCTAAATCAGTATCAGATGTGAATGAAAGCAGCCCCGATGATTGTGTACAACTTTTGGACCAATATGATGTGGTGACTGATCAAGAGATATCAAATTTTACAGATAAAGTCAGTATAGTAAAACAACTTGGTTTGAGTTTTTTAATTTTATATTTTGTGTTTATAGAACCATTCACAAATACAAAATGCCATCGAAGAGCCCACTATTTCTGAAGTAGACAGGAATAAAGTACAAAGTAAACATGAAAGTGTTGTAAAAAATCTTGATCAAAAAGATTTTGAACTGCAAATGAAATATGAAGAAAAAGATTCTATTAAAGTATTAATGATTTTTTTAATTTAATCAATAAATATTTTATAAAATTAATTTAATAAAACAACTTTTATATTTGTAATACTTATTTTGTAGGAAAATGCAGAATTAAGTGTGAAAAATTTAGCAACTATTGATTCAACAAATTTTAATAATCATAGTAGCCAAGATCATGAGGTAAGTACATCAAAATTGCATAAGAATACATATTCAGATATTGCTAATAATTTGGTAAATTATTAAAAGCAATAAATGTTCTTGAAACGAGAAATTAATTGTTTAAATGTCAGTATATTTTGAGAAAATTGAATGTTTATATGCATATTGTTTAATAGGTTAAGATCTAATGGCTTTTTGTACACAATAATAAATAATAATAATTTTTATAATTATAATAACACATAATTCTTAATTATTTTTATTTGATAATTTTAACTATTTAAACATTATTTTTTCAATTAAATTCTGAATAGTTAATTTTTAATACTCATATTTTTGATTACTATACTAATTGCTTAGTGTTTTAATCACTTGTCATGTTTATTTTCTAAGCAATAATAACCATTTATTTTTAACAAATATTAGATTGATGAAAAAGCAAACGAGTCTTTGAAAAATGTGAATGTCGATAAAAATGTGTTAAATGATATAGTGGAACAATGTAAAATATTACACGAGGAAGTTGATGAAGTGAGTAAATTCTCAAATAACTGAGAAGCACAATTTAAAAATGTAAATAATATTATGTTCTCCATTTATCAAAAAAAAAAAAGGAAAGAAAAAGAGGTTTAAATAATATATTGCTATATTCAATAATAACATAAACATAATTTTGTTCATTAATAATACATATTTGTACTCATTATTATAATTACTCATTAAAATAATAATTATAATAATGGAATTTATTTCTGTATAAAATAAATATATATAATATGTTTAATATTTTTAATTCCTACTGTTTCTTTAACAGACTACAAATACTAATGAATGCTGCACTGGACTAACTGAGAAAATGGAAAATTGTAAAATACCTAATGCAAACAATTCAGAAATAAACATCGATAGCTTTAATGGGATGAATTTAAAAATTCATGTTTTACGTGGGATTTACTCACTTGGTTATACTGAACCCACTAAATTACAAAAAAAAGTTATTGTTCAAAGTTTGAATGGACGAAACATTATTGTTTTTGCTGGATCGGGCACTGGCAGAACAATGATGTTTACCATACCATTATTACAACGGATTAAAACTAAATTAAGCGATTGTCAAGCTTTAGTATTAGTACCAACACGAGATGTTGCTGTATATATTCAAAAGGTATGCTATTAACAACAGATTATGATTATTTCAACACTATTGTTTTATATGTGTTTGTGTAGATTATATTGAGCTTTGGAGATTTCTCGGGTGTTAATGTATGTATTGGTGGCGACAGTTTACCAAAAAGATTTGTTATCCCACATGTAATAGTTGGTACACCGGAAGAAGTGTACAAAATGATTACACGCAAATCAATACGTACTGAATGCATTCAAACGGTTGTAATAAACGAAGTTGACAAAATGTTGATGAATGATGGCTATGTTAAATTAATTAAAGGAATGTTGGCAGACATGGACAAGAACAAACTGCAAGTAACTTTGCTTGTATCAGAAAAACTTGATCATGTATTGGACATATTTATGGATTCCCTTCGTGATCCACTAGTTATTATTAATGAAGATGTTCAAGAAGAAAATGATATTAATAAAAGTATGTTATAAAAAAATGTTAAAAAATATAATTGTATGTAGCCTGTTTTGTAATTTAACTATATGTATTTATTAAGGTGTTCCTTAGTTATCAATTTTAATATTTCTTCAGTCTCACCCCCCCTCAATTTGTGTATATACACAAAAAAGTGAGTTATAAAATGTTTTAGAACGATCTATTAAGGGTTGAATTTTAAATTTGAGTACATTAATTAATTTATAATATAATGATATATTTTACATTTTTATGAATATCTAAGTTACTTAAAGGAAAACTTAAATTTATTGTATAATATGTTTTAAATAAAACATAATTCATTAATAAACTTGAAAATTTATTTGATAATTGCACATGCAATAATGTTTTAAATGTAATAAAAATTGTAAATGACAAACAGTTTTTAATTAATTAAAAACTTCTTGGTCGAATTGGTTGTCTTGTTGGTATAATCAAAAAGTTACAGAATAAAAAAATAAAGCAAAAAACATAAATTTAGTGAAATAGAGAACTTAAATTCATGCCCATCTATATCAAATTATAATCCAACTGAAATTCAAAATCAATTAGCTAATATGTCTTTAATTTTACCATCATCACTGTTCAAATCGTTCCAATTTTGAATACACACAATGTAGTTGTATACTATTGTCAGGAAATAAAAGGGGCCACATAAATTTAATTTTGCCTAAGCTTGTTGCTGCATTGGATCAATGTAAAATAAGTGTACAGAGATCAGTTTATATTATTCAAGCAACAGCTGAAGCTTTAGGTCATAATGTCGATAGTCTAATTATAAATAAAATCATCTATACATCGATGTCATGAGGCTTTACAAGTTAAATGCGCCAATAAAATCAAAACCAAATTTCAAAATCCTCCTCCAAAAACTGTACACTGGGATGGAAAAATACTACTGGTGTTAAATGTCAGGGACTCAAGTATTGATAGATTATCAATTTTTATAATTAGTAAGAATGTAAATTTAATCAATAGGGCAAAACAAGCTAATGCTGTTTATTATACATTAAATAATTGGGGTGTGTCACATATTGTTCAAGCTCTATGCTGTGATACCACTGCATCAAATACAGGGCGTTTGAATGGTGCTTGCGTTTTATTGGAGCAAAACTTGGAATAAGACTTACTTTACCTATCATGTCACCACCACTTTTATGAAATAAGTAATAACTTGGTGTTTTTCAAAGCAATAATATTTAACATCTTCTGAAATAACCGCTATTTGTGATAATTGCGTATTTATTGTAAGGTTGTATTTAAAAGCTTGGTTCAGTTGTACTATATTAGCTAGAGCTCTGACTAACAACTTACATTTTATAAAATGTTTAAAACTATATGAAAATAAACAGTAAAATTTCAAAAGCCGCCATAAAAAAAAATAAGTAATCATCTATGGTACTTATCAGAAGAGAGCAGCATTAGCTTTCTTTGACAAAACATTAAACAAATTCAAAAGATTAATAGTACAGTCATTTAACAATGATGGAAATATTCAACCAACTAAGCATCTTAATGTTTCATTTCAAGACCTTGGCGAAATTTTTTCAGATATATACGTTTTTGTTATTTAGCTATTATGTAAACTGTAAGGTTATTGACAGAACAATAGTTAACATTTTTTTAGAAAAAACTCTGGCCTCCTTTACATTTAAGAATAGTATACATTTTTTTTTCAATTTGGTATTAATACAAATTTTTTGAATGATGATCGAGTACATGAAATATAAACTATTTCTACAAAGAGAAATTGTATGTCCGTTTAAACGTAGTGAATTATACAACGTAAAGAGCAGTTAAACTTGTGGAAGATTTTCATGGGAGTTAAATCAAAGATGATGAGAAGTCTAAGTTGCTCTTACGTTGTATCTAAGAATACAGAAGACTATACCTTGACAATAAAAAGGAAATGTTGAAAAAACCATTTTAATGAATGCATTATAATAAAATAAAATTTTGAGAAAATAGTACTTTCATACATCAAAGTCAATATATCTTGTAAATGAAAATAAATAAAACGAAATATGTAAGAATATAATTTATAAGAAATTTTATTTTATTTAAAACATATTGTGTAACAAATTTTAATTTTTCTTTATATAACTGAGATATTCATAAAAATATGAAATATATCATTAAATTGCGAGTGAATTAATGTACTCAAATTTTAAATTTAAGTTGGTACGTGTTAACCTTAATAGATTGTTCTAAAACTTTTTGTAGCTTACTTTTCTATGCATATATGCATATACTAATTGGGGGGAGGGGGGGTGAGACTCAAGAAATATTGGAATTGATAAATATAATATAAGGTTTATAGTATTTATATAATTCTTAATAATTACTTTTTTACCATAGGCCTTCCAAAGCAGTTTTTTTTAACCATTGAAGACGACTGGAAATTGAATGCTTTTTGTGATATCAATTCAACTTTAAATATGCAGAAAGTCATCATTTTTTGTAACACTTTAGATAGAGCTCGGATACTTTTTGAATCATTAATAAGATTAGATTATTCAGTTACACTTTTTCATTTAGAAATGAGTGCATGTGATCGTGAGGTTAAACTGAAAATGTTTTCTAAAGATCGCTTTAAAATGCTTATAACTACCGACCCAATAAAAGGTGTTCAATTTCAACATGCAGATTGGATAATAAATTACGACTTGCCTTCAAACCCTATTTGCTACCTTAACAGAATTGGAAAATGTATAAAACAAAAAAAAGTGGTAAACCTTATAAATCAAAATGAACTCTATACTAAATCAATCATTGAAACATACACTAAATCCTACATGATTAAAACACCTCAAAATATTCATGATATGTTACAATATTAAATGAATATGCTAAATGTTATTTCCTATATTTAGACATTAAGTTTTTAATTATAAATAATTAGTAGTGTTAGCAGTTAAATTTCATTATTATATTAGAAATGAGTTTAATGTCATTTTTTTTTTTACTCTTAGTTATTATTTTTTTTTTATTGTAATTTAAATTTTGATGGGAGTTTTTCAAAAGATAATTGGATTATAATTTTATTGTGCAATATATATATATTTATATATATATAGGATTATAAAAATATAATAAAATATATTAATATATTAAGTGATAAGTGATAAAAATGTTGAACCTACAACAATACCTATAAATTAATATAGTAAATTTTTAAACATTTAATACAATCTTGGTTTCTTTTTTAAATTATCAATTGTTTATTATAGGCACATACTATAACCACTAACTACTATAACCAGTTTTCCTTTATATAAGTAGGTACCAAACTTTAATTATGTAACTTGATTTACCTCATTCTACGTCATGTCATAAGTACTTAAATTCTTAATTTATCTTATTAACTTAATTTATAATTTTATACACAGATTGAAAGAAAAAAAATAACTATTTAAAAATATTTTTTAATAAATTACACATTTAGATAGGTAAATTAATAATTATTTAGTTTTACATCAAAGATAAACACCTAGTCCACTCCTAGCCAATCATAAATTGGTTACCTATTAATGATAAATTCATTATGGTAGGCTGGGTAGCTAACTCCTACATTGTGCAATTTATACATTTTAATATCTCAAGTACCTAATTAATAACTTGATAAATCTTAGTATAAATATAAAGTATAATCTATAAATACAAAAATAAAAATGAAAATTGTATAGGTACATTAAATGATAGCAATGACTTCGATTTCCACAAGAGCGTCCTGCAAATTATACATGAATAAAATATTAATAGTTATATTATTGCAATGTGCTTAACGTTTTGAATGTATTTAATAGGTACAAATTAAATAATATTTATTACCATTGGTAATTTAGCCACTTGATAAGTAGATCTAGCTGGATATGGTTCTTTTATGACTATAAAACAAATATAACATCTGTTATAGTAAGTACATATATAGATGGATAATATATACCTAGGTACCTAATAAGTATCAGTGCCAAATTATAGGTGATAACATTATTTGTATTTTTAGGTTGCCTGCTTTTATTCAATATTTTGATTTTCAAGCAAGATATGATTATAAAATAGTAAGATAATAGGGACAGGTGCAGCCATTAATGTAGATAGGAAGTTGGGAAGGTAAGATATAGACGGAAATTTAATATATATTTGTAAGCAATGATGCAATTGCTTACTATGCAAAACCAATTCTGAGCAGAGTTTAATTGATAGTGATGATTTGTCAACAATACGTTGTATATGTTATTTGATAGTAAAATAATTAAATAGGCTTTATATATTTTCTTTAATAAAATTTGTTTAATGATTTACCGCTTATCCCAAGTTTCCTACGTTTTTCCTGGTTCTCCCATGTTTTAAACCGGTTTATCACATTTGTTGGGAAAATCGAAAAATATCCTATTTAAATTACCTTCCCACACCGATTTCCTTTCAGGAAAGGTACTACATGTAGAAATCCAATCAAGTTTTCTGGTAGAAAAGTTGCGTACAGATAAAAAAAAAAAATATTTTTGTAAAGCCATAAGCTTCTTTGCTCCAATCGGAGTCTAAAATACTTGAATCTCGTTCTAAAATTACAATATTGAGATAAATAAAAATTAATGTAAAACACAGATGTAATATTTTTACTTTTAAATTTGATAATAGGTTAATTCACTCTTAATATTATAATAAACTACATAAAATTATTTGACAGAAACAATGCAACCATTTTCTACTGGGATAATTAAAACCGTTGGTGGATTGTACCTGTATTTAGGTTTATGCTGTACACAATGATGCACACTGGTGGAGAGAGGAAGAGATCATAATATAATCACCTCAAAAATTTCTTCATTTATGCAAATTATTGAATTAAGTTTTCCGAATTTCTTTTCTGGCTATGGTACCATAGCCAGTACTATCGCCACCCTGTCATTTGTCTGGATTCAATAATGATTGGAGTAGTAATGTAGTTATCTAGTACCTAAACTTTCACTTACCTATAATAATCGTATTCTATCCCTTTTTGCCAAAGTCACTCAGAAACCAACAAAATTCAAATAATAAAAAAAGAACTGATACTTGGGACGGATGTGCCACTTTTACAGGTGGGAAGTTGTTAAGGTTACATAATTTGTAAAGCCATACCTATGTAAATATTTACGATTTTCATAATTTTACTTTAAATCATTATAAAACAAATAACATGACATATTTTTTTTACATCTATGTGCAACTAATGTAATGAACCTCCCGTTAACTTTCAAGCATTTCTGTTTGGTCAAACAATGATATTTTCCCCGGTTTTTTTTAAAAATAATAAAAGCTAGTTAAAAAAACAAAATACTACTTTCTGCTGACTCACCAATAATATCCAAAATTTCTTGTCGTTTTTCGATTGGTTCAATATTTCTTGCAGAAAACAAAATTCGTAAAAACCGGATATACTTCGCACGATGGGTGGGTCATTTGTTTTAAGTGATAAATTGAGAAGGTAGAGAGGAAATTGAATGTAAAAATTAAACATTGCCAACAAAAAATGATTCGCTGAGCTGAGTTCGGTTATATATGTTTTGAAAGGCCATAATTGTTACGATTTGAAAATAATATATATCGTATATTCCTCCGGTTTTTCCCATTTATTATAAAAAATTTGCTTGGAAACACAAAACATTACTTCTTTAATGCACCAACTACAACCAAATTGCAATAAATAAAATGTTTATGTTATTGTTTAGAGTAAGATGTCTGGTAGAAAAGTTGTTAAAAAAAAATTTAAAAGAGCCAATACATTCTATGCTACGATCAGAATCTAAAAGATTACTCTTTAATTCTCTATGTGAAACTTTCAATTTTTTTTTTTGTTGATATGTATTGGTAATTTCGGGTGTCCTTAAATGCGCGGATTGAGTTAACAAATATATTATATAACTAAGCTATTATCACATTATTATTATTATTATTATTATTATTATTATTATAAATGTCGTTTAACGTTTTCAAAATAAACGCGATGGCATCGGATGACGTTTTGACTCATAGTACATATACATGATCAAGAATTACGATATTTTAGTAATAATTCGCATGTTATCGTGCGTGTCATCGCGTTAATGAGTCATTGCGATACTTTCGGTACGACTGACACACGATTATGACGATGACGTATATTATATTATAGCTAGATAAATGCCATTTTATGAATTTGTTTGCATTCATTGCGTTTTCGGTTTTAAATCGGACGGTGAAAATTCACCGGAATTGCCGGTGCGATATTAAATTAATTAGTGACAGGTGTGCATTAATTTGTGGACGGCGGTTAGAGCAGTGTTCATCAAATAGGGCAACTTTATACCAGGATCCCATGAGCCATAGGTGTATTATCGACGGCGTTGGTCGACCAATACAAAAATATATTACCGCGAACGCCTCCGCGGACCGCATGGGACCCGGTTACTGCGCCGACTCTCGAGAATGAAAACGCGACCGGGACTGACAGTGATGGACGTCCACGAGTCGACAGCAGTCGAGCAATCAGTTTTATGTATGGGGCGTCTCATCGTCCGAATCCTACCTTCTCAACTTCTTACCAAAATTAGTGGCCCACCCATCGTGCGATGTATGTCCGTATTTTTTTTTTCCATAAAATGTGTTCAAAATACAGAATAAAAGATATTTTTGATATGTCAAATTATACCAATTTCGCTGAATTTTAAAAAGAACATGATAAATATCTACCATTTACCAGTTAAATTCTTTAATTTTGTTATTATGGCCTTGGTCTAAAATGATATAGAAAAATGTAATATATTTCAAGTCAATATTGTTATCTAATAAAATAATATTTTAAAAACTCATTTCGAAAAAAATAAAACCTACATAATTAAATTTACTTTGGTTTATTGTTCCAAACATGTTATACGATAATATAATATAACGCAATAATTATACATAAGTATATATTATATACATACAATAATATTATTGTGCTATCGATAATTTTCAATAATTATTGTAAACACAAATTAGATAAGTACTATCAATTTTAAAACAAATAATGTATAAATTATATTAGGTATTGGTTTTAAAATAGTGATATTTAATTTTTTTTTTCTGTAAATAATTATTCTACCAGAATTCTTTTATCCGGTTTTAAAATGTAACATTTTTCTGAAAGTAAATTTGACTGGGATAGTATTTTAAGGAGGTAATTTTTTGATTTTCTCAGGAGTTTTCATAATAAATTGGAAAAATGTAGGAAACGGGAAAATAATACATTTCAATGTATTATTTTCAAATCGTATATATTTAAATACATGTAACTCTGTTCAGAATCGAATTTCGTTAGCAAAAATTAATCGTTAGATTATGAATATTAAATTTCTTCTATCCTAACTTCTCACCTACAATAGTGCGTACTGCAAAGTATGTTTTGTTTTTGTTTGTTTCTTTTTCAATATTATTTATAGTATAATATACATTATTACTAACTATATTTTTTAAAATATTTTTGTATAAAATATAAATTAATAATAAATAAATAAATTAATAAATTTCTCAATTGCATAAAGTCATATTATTAGTTATACGTCTATCAGGGGCCCATGATAATTTCGTGTTTTATATCAGGATCTTGGATTATTTTATATTGTATTTGCAGTATTGACTATAGGTACAATAATTTTGATATCGTATATGGATGTAGTGTATAATGCATACAAACTTTTTTTCACTGATTTGTTATGTTATCTTTATTTAATTTTTTTTATCAACAATTTGATTACGTTTCTTATATAAATTTATTGTAATTTGAACACCGGTAGTTAAAAAGGAATGCTTGTTTCAAATATTGATTTAATATTTTTATCCAACTATTAGTTAAACTACTACTAAAAGTCCTGATGGTCACTGATATACAGGGTGTATTTTATGAATTCGTTAGTCATTCTTGTCGTATGTGATGTGTCATTATACTTTAAAATCTTGTATGGTAAAAAGCATGTGATTTTAGTTCTAATATTTTGAAAGTTTATTGTTAGGATTTCAGATATGTGATTTCAAATAATATAATATATAATAAAATATTACTATGTTTATTACTATTCTTGGTGTAAAAATGATGTTTTATTTTTTAAACGTATTTTATTAAGTATAATATAATATATATAATTGCATATTTAGCCACCTTTTGTTTGCATAATTGCATCTAATTTGACAAATTTTAAATACATATGATTCCGGGCTCTAATAATAACTTGTCAGTATTAATTTTTTTTTAATAAAAAAAAAAAATTTAAATCGAGTTTTGTATCTCAAATTTAATGAAACAATTTAATTTTTATTTATATTTGAAACTTCCTGATACAAAATTCAATTAAAACCAAAAAGATGGATATACTTCGCACGATGGGTGAGCCACTATTATAAGCGGAAAGTTGGACGGTAAAGGAAAAATTTAATGTATCTGCACGCAACGATTAATTATTGCTAACAAAAAACGATTCTAAGTAGAGTTCGGTTAATAGTGTTGCTTTATCAATAATATATATATATATATGTGATAATAACTACACAATATGCATTAGAATATATTTGATATAATAATATTTTTTACTAAAACTACTTTCTTTAAACTTTGATAATAAAACTCTTATAAAAAAAAATATCTACATTATACACTCCAAAAAGTACGACTTATAATGAACCCCCTGTTAAATTGTCTAGTATTTCTATTTGGTCGAACAATTTTATTCACAGAGTACCTCTCGAACAAAAATTAAATAAAAAAAGCCCGTAAAATTAAAATGTTTAAATAGCTTAAAAATGGCTATAATGTTTTAAAAGTTATAGAAAAAGTAAATATAAGTCTTTTTTTCAAATTTCAAATCTTTACAAATACTTTAACCGAATCAAAACAAAAAAGACGTCTTAGGATAATAGTGACGGGCGCAGCCATTGTTATAGGTAATTTAATGTATATCATCTATAAGCAACGATAAACCATTGCTAACGAAAAAACGATTCAGTTTAAAAAACACGGGTTTGAACCCACGACCTCTATATAATACTGTAGGACACTCTGTATTTCGGTCTATCGGTGGATCAGATTTTAGTATCGATTAAAGTGGCGGATATATCTAACCGATTTGTACGCATATATTGCACTTAAACTTAAATTTTAAATGTATGCATGCAAATTGTAAATATTCACTTAAAAGAGGACACACAAGCTATGCGTATAGCTTATTAGAAATATTTAATTTAAATGGTTATATTATAATTACATTCTTGGTAGACTTCATTCACGAATTTGGCATTGTTAATATCGCTCAGCAACACCGTCGTTTTAGCAACTAGAAAACATTAAACAATACAATTATTTTACAAACATATAAAAATATGCATAATAGGTAGATAGATATATTTATTCAACATC
Source organism: Cinara cedri (assembly GCA_902439185.1). NCBI lineage: Eukaryota > Metazoa > Arthropoda > Insecta > Hemiptera > Aphididae > Cinara > Cinara cedri. Next base: position 31,523 of record CABPRJ010002381.1, read on the forward strand.
AAATCAAAAACATTACAATCATAAATACATGATAGGTACATAGAATTAATAATTTAAATTTTAACGGATCAGTTCAGTCAATTTTGGATTTTGAATACGAGTCAATACATAAAAACGACTTGAACAATTTGAGTGTGAAATTCAAAATATATTATAGGGGTTTCCAAGGGAAAAAATGAAGTTATGTTGCACATGCGTAAAATAATAGGTACATGTGTTCAAATACATTATTTTCAGTCGAAGGAATTGACAACCCAAAGTAGTCTAATAATTTAGCATACACCATAGTTCAAAGGTAGGTATGTATGTTTAGATGGGAGAGTGCTGAGTTATACGTGTTTCCCGTTTCCTCGATGAATACACGGTTTCACGGTGACGGTACCGGCTTGTTTAAGTTTGGGATTTTAAAATCAAATTCCAATATTTTCAGACATGGTAGGCGTACTAAGGTCAACAAGGGTAGTTAAAAACGATTATAATTTACCATTTACAAAATTAGAGATTTAGAAATTTTTGAGTTTCGATTTAATTTTATGTTTTGTGGATAAAATTATTTGTTTTGGGGCAACGAAAGTGCTCGGCAATTCAACACACGTGGTATCATAAAGTTAAAATCAATGGTAAAAAAAAGCTGATACTTGGGAGATGTTTTTTCGGTTTTGCTTAATTTTTAAACAATTTCAAAGAAAATCAAAAAACTACATTTTTGACCACCAACTTGATTAAAAATGCAACAAAAAAGATCTCTGTTGTTTTTCTATTGGAGCAATATTTCTGGTAGAAAACGTAAAGCGTACAATTTCAATACAATATGAAATCCGTAACCCCTAAGTTGTTCCGTAAAAATATTTGTCGTTTCTACCTATAACTTTCTTTTCAGTTTTTCCCAATTATTTTGAAAACCCTTTGAAAATTAAAAAAAATGACTTCTATAATGCACTAACTAGATAAAATTTCCTTTCAGGTTGTATGTATCGGAACAAATTTCTGGTAGAAAAGTTGTTTACAGATAGAAAAAAAACACACCGCAGTAAAATTAATAGATCCTTCACTAAGCTCTAAATCTAAAATAAACACCATAGTAAAACCAATAAATTTCTGGGTACGCTCCGAGCTAAAACAAAAGTCGAGTACATAAGATTTGTTCGTCCGTCACATTTAAAACAAATATAAATACGATAAAATTACTAAAAAACTAATTTAGGTACCTTTAACGTTCTCTTCCCCCCCAATTCGAACACTAAACACGGTATACCGAACTTAAAACGATTACTACGATTATTAATACGATAAAAAAAAAATGATTCGTAAAATATTGGTTTTGTGTAGTCAAATAATCAAATTAATTATTGTAATTCTAAATTATTATTAGATAGGTTAAGTAGGTATATTATATTGTATACGTTATTTTTCAATTTGGTAGGTAGTTCAAATACAGTTGGTTACATATTTACATATAATTATATTGTTGTAACGATGGCGTAATATTTTACAAATAGATAGTAATATTGGAAATTGGAAATATTGCAAAGCAGATATACCTACGCGAATTTGATAAAAATGTTCTTTTCATTTACTGATTTTAATAATAAATACCTACGCAATATGTGTGTAGTATACTGCAACTGTATACTTAATCTGATTTTGTGTAATATTTTATAAAAAACATTAATACGATTAGTTACTAAGTAGGTATATATTTTATTCATTTAATCCGAGAGCGGGCGAGATTCGGGCGGATCATTAAATTTCACTTGACGTCTTTTTCTTTTTTTTTTAAATTTTTTAAAACGGTTTTGATTGTTCTTATGGAACTAATAAAAATAAAGTCCCATAGATTCACCATCCGTACATATAAGTAACGAATATCGAAAAACTATAAGTTATAACACAATATTGTGATTTATTAAGTTTTTGGACATTTTTATGATTCGTATGTGCGACGTTGGCGAACGTGAGAATACTGAATAGGTTTATAGTAGGTATAGCATCAGAGGTTAGACATTCCATGCCTTTGTTGGTAGGTACCTACGTACCTATGTTATAAGTAATACGCATCATAGGCCATGGGCCATGGCTAATATTATAGTATTATCATGATTTTTGACAGCAGGTGTGAAGTGCACGAGTGACGATAGTAGTAGTCAGAATATAAAACTAAACATGGCGCGTTGGCGCGTGATAAAAGTGGCGCGATTCTTTAGCCGATCGCGTTGCTGGTATTGGTGCGTCACAACGAGTCACACCATTACACAAATACGAAAGCGAACGACGCGACACGCCGACACCCATGACGGCAGCGGAAGGTTTTCGATTATTGTTTATCAACAACCCCGACGGACGCGCACGCTGCGCAGTGTCGCCAACGTGTTTGAAATATTTAAAATATGTACATGATCGAAAATGCATAGGAGGGGTTGAGTGGGCGGCTGTAGTATGGAGTGTAACACACGCGTCCATGATCGATTTGCCGTTTTCTATGTGACGCGCGGTCACACTGTACGCTAACCTCACCAAACGCTCGTCGATTGTACGCGATCCACCGTCTCTCTCCCTATCTGGTGTTCTCTCTTCCGATTTCCTCTCGGCAAATCACATGTACTTTACGCGTTTTTTACTTTGTTCGATTGTCAAAATGTCTTCATTTTAAGATATATTTCTTCGTTTTGCGTCTATAATCGTTAATTCAATTATGTAAGTACAATTGCATTTTTATATTTTAACGCCGGTGCGGCATAATTTGCCGTAATCGCGTTTGTGTGTTGTTCGCTCGGTCGGTGGTGGGTTAATGGTGGACGTCCACAGCCACATCACAGACTGCTGCCGTACGACCGCTCGTTTTCGTTTCATCATCGTCGAATGTTGGTTGTCCACAAGTCGTCGATGTAAATTTGTCTTTTTTTACTGTGATAGCACCCCTTGCTAAAAGTTGTCCGTCACGTGGGGATCGCCCTTTGGGTCGGCACCCTTACAAGGATACATTGGGGTGATTTTCTAGGTTATTCTGTTTGTAGAGTTTTCTTGTTCTAATGGTGTAAATTAACTTTTAAAAAGTTAAAAGCTTACATTATGTTAAGGTGTTGGTTTTATATCTTTCAGTTAACTTTCTTTAATATCCTTTTCTCTTAAAGGAGAACCTGCTTAAGGGTATTGGGGATGCTTGTACATTGTTGTGTTTAGCCAGTCTAAGTATTCTATTTATTCTACTATTTATCTATAAAATAATATTATCAATTTAATTGTACAATACCTAACTGTTATGTAATAAAATCTTATTTTATCTTATTTTTTATACCATTTTAAGGTATATATTAGTAACTTAGTAGTTGAAGCTGTATCATAAATAAAAAAAATCAATGAATTAAATATATTAAAAATATATAGTACTATAATTATGTTAAGTTTTTTCAACAAAATAAAGTTGGTTATTAGTTCACTTTTAGTACGATAAATTACCAGCAAATTAACTTTTCTGTTCCACCTAAATATTACCTACCTAAATAATTACCTAGTTATTTTAATTACAAATTTAAAAACAAATTGTTTTTTCATGAAAATCATGCCACACTGTTAAAAAACTAATTTTGTAAATTTATACTCTTAATAAAATAATATTTAGAAGATTTAGAATTTCTACATCCCATATCTTTTGTTTATTAATTTTATATTATAGTCTAATAATAATATGACTTCTTTCTGGTTATGAAATGTTTATTTCTCATGTTAGGTATTTTCCATTAAACTATTAGTTAATTTAGTTTGTAAGTTTTAAGTCTTTTGAATTAGGTGTTGATATTTTTAATTGTGATTTAGGTAGGTACCTAACTAAAATATTTTTACTATCAGAAAAATACATTAAATTACATTTGTCTTCTTTTTTTAAAAATATAAAAATTAGTTTTGTATTCCTGACCTTGAAGTTTTTAATATACTTAGTTTTTTTTCATAAAGTATTTTTAAATATGATTTTACTAATTTTACGATGCTAAAATTATAATTTAATTTTGTAAATAATTATATTTTTTAAGGTTAGGTACTATTTACTTTTACATGACTTAACTTTTTAGAAACTATTTATTAGATATTTTTTATTACATATACTAATTGTACCTATTTTACAATATTTTTATATTCATCTGTCTAAGTATCTGATCGTTTATTCGTTTCAAACAAAATAAATGTTCTATCCGATTTGTGAACAACATTACATTTTTTATTATTTTTAATGTTGGTTTCAATTTTATCCTCATTGTAGGCTATTGTTAATCTTGCTTATTTTTTATTATTAATTTTAAGTATAAAAATAAGTTGTTATTCAATTTTAATTACTAGGTAAACTTCTAGGTCTTGGATGTTTTAATTATTTTTTGATTATATATTGTCCAGAATGTAGTATTTGTAATACATTTTTAAGTTAAATGAACTGCCTACCTAGTTATAATGTGTAAAAAAATCACGACCAATAAATTATTTTAAAATATTTATTACTAGGTACACACATATTGCAACCATTTATATTAAGCAAAATTTAATTTTTATGGTCATTTTAAAAATAAGTTTGGTACTTCTTAGTAATGACACTACTTAAATATTTATAATATTACTTGAAAAATAAATTTTTTTTAGCAAAATTAGTCAATTTTTAATTTTTAATTGGATGTTATAGTCGCATTCATCGTTTTTCTAAGTGGAAATGTAGCAAATATATATTTTTGGAGTTAGAATGATACAGCTGGTGTAATAAATCCAATACAAATTGTTTCATTGTCTTTCAAAAAATATTATAATTTTATTATTTTTTTCAAAGAGGATTTTCTTTTTTTAATTGTTCTTGTAGTTTCTTTAAGCCCACCACAGATAATTTACTTAATCACACGTCAAATTAATTTTAAAGAAATAATTAACACATTTTGCTTTGTCATAAATAGGGCTAGGATTCCTATGCATTTGCATGTTTTTTCCTTAAGTCCAAATTGGTTGGTTGTTAAATATTTCCACGATTTAGCTTATTCTCGATGAAATGTAACATTTTTTTTTTTTTGCATATTTTGAACATAATGTATATAATTTTTGATAATCTTGTTAATTTTAAATTGTATTTATTTAATGAAAATCAATAATTATTTGGTTATTTGTCGAATTGTCATAAATATACTACCTATCTAAATCTTAGACGACCGATAGGATTACCTACACATTATTTAACAACATAGGTATATTGTGAGACAGTACAGAAGTATTTCACTTCATTCGTAGTATGACAAGTGTTGAGTAAATGTACGGACCATATTTAATAATTTTAGCAGTTTTAATAATAGTACTATTTATAAAAAATTTGTTTTTGCATATTTTACAATTTCTTTTTGCATAGAAATTCCAGCCCATTCTAGTCATAAATAATATTTTGATGAAAATATCCAATTGTTATATTTATTTTAAAAATAAAAAATTGACTTCCAAATTCTACAACCGTACATCCTCCATTCCCTTATAAAATACATTCTATTTTATCTAATAAATAATTATAAAACTGTGGACCTATTAATTGGATAATATTATAATTAAATAGTTAAGTATATTGTACTACATACTTATCAATTTTGGGGTTACAGATGGATCACATATTTTGGTACATCACATATGACATCATCACTGCCAGATTTTCTGGTTTTAAAATATCAAAAAATCTGTCTATGGTTATCAAATTAGCAAAATAATAGTACTGTTGGAACTCACAAAAATATATATTTTGCTATATTATCCTCTAAAAAAATGACAATTGCTACTGTGTCATCCTCTTGCATTTATGTTAGTAGCTATATAAATCTTGAAATTTGGATTCCCTCTTTAAAAATTACTTTTTTACAATTTCAAGTTTTCGATATATAACAGATTATAGGCCAGTATAACAAAAACAAATTTATATGTTTTTTTTATATTTTTTAAATGATTGAGTTAGTAATAATATTTTTTGTATAATTGATATGTAACAAATTTAGTTTTATTTATGAAAATGTATAAATGCACAAATCATGAAAATTATTTTAAATAGTGTATATTTAAATGAAAATCAATTATAGTATGTTAGATATGATAGTTATGTATTGACACAGTTATACAATTATTTTATAACTGGGTATTGTTCAAATTTTTATTTTGTTATAGACAAATCAGTTTATTAGTTTATTATAATCAAAGGCTTGATGTATACCTATTTAAATTATTATTTAATAAAACAGATTATATATACCTATATACTATGTAAATATTAATTCAATTTTTACTAACTAGGTACCTATAATCAACATGTAATACCGACAATTATTTTATACTCTGTTATTTTCATTTTAAAATAATGTATATTGGTGGTATTACATTTTCTGTTTATTATATTTAAAAAATAAGGTACTCAATATCGTTTATTTTGACTTTTTGGTTCTAAAAAATTGGTTTTATTTTTATTTTTTACGAAATAATGAATAGTTGAATCATCTATTTTCTACTGTTAAATTTAAGTTGAAGATAAAGTTAAATATATTTAAAATTAATTTGGTTAGGCTTAATAATAATCATATTTTGGGAAATCATTAAATTTCAAAATTGCGATTTCAGAATATTTTAAATAATGAATGCAAATGAGACGAAAAATGGACCGTCTAACGAAACGAATGACTACTCTGGACCACCCGGCATGGATGTCGGCGGCACAATTGAGTCTGACTGGAAGGAAGTTGTGGATAATTTTGATGAGATGAATTTGAAAGAAGAATTATTACGTGGTATTTATGGATATGGTTTCGAAAAGCCATCGGCTATTCAACAGCGTGCCATTTTGCCATGCATCAAGGGACTTGATGTTATCGCTCAGGCCCAATCTGGTACCGGCAAGACTGCTACTTTCTCAATTTCTATTTTGCAACAAATCGATACTAATTTGAATGAGTGCCAAGCTCTTATTTTGGCACCTACACGTGAGTTGGCCCAGCAGATCCAAAAGGTAAACATATTATAATTAACACGTTAATAAATATTTATATTATATCTGAACTATTTTTTCAGGTGGTCATTGCCTTGGGTGATTTTATGAAGGCTGATTGCCATGCTTGTATTGGTGGAACGAATGTTCGTGATGATATGCGTAAGTTGGATACTGGATCCCATGTAGTGGTAGGCACTCCTGGCCGTGTTTATGACATGATTGCTAGAAAGTCGCTCCGCACACAATTCATTAAGATTTTCGTATTGGATGAAGCTGACGAAATGTTGTCTCGTGGTTTCAAAGATCAAATTAAAGAGGTATTCAAGTTCCTCGAAGAAGATATTCAGGTTATTCTGTTGTCGGCTACTATGCCTGAAGATGTATTGGATGTTAGTACTCATTTCATGCGTAATCCTGTACGTATTCTTGTGCAAAAAGAAGAACTAACGTTGGAAGGTATGTGTTTATCATGATATATCTATGAATGTTCTTTCATTAATATGTTTTTATAAATTGTTTAATTAGGTATCAAACAGTTTTACATCAATGTAACTAAGGAAGAATGGAAATTTGAAACTTTGTGTGATTTATACGACACTCTTAGTATCACCCAAGCTGTGATATTTTGTAACACACGTCGTAAGGTGGAGTGGTTGACTGAAAATATGCGTTTGAAAACATTTACAGTGTCTGCTATGCATGGAGAAATGGACCAACGTCAACGTGAGTTGATTATGCGACAATTCCGTTCCGGCTCTAGTCGTGTATTGATAACTACTGATCTGTTGGCCCGGGGCATTGATGTACAACAAGTGTCACTAGTTATCAACTATGATTTGCCGTCAAACCGCGAAAACTATATTCATAGGATTGGGCGTTCTGGCCGTTTTGGTCGTAAGGGTGTTGCCATCAATTTCATCACCGATGACGATAAGAGGGCCATGAAGGACATAGAATCGTTTTACAATACTCACGTGCTCGAGATGCCACAGAACGTGGCTGATCTGCTGTAGATCTGCTTTGTATCTGTGAGTAGTTACTTTGAAACGAGTGAAATTACAACGTTCAAAACGATTCAATTTTTTTTATATATATATATACTTATATAAAAAAACAAAACAAAAACATTAAAAAAAAAAAATTAAAATTAAAAACTATCAAATATTTTATCTTAAGCAGTTTTCTTTCCATTTTACTGTGTCTGATTGTCATTAAAGTCATCTAGAGATAACTATTTCGTTAATCCATTTAACGAAAATGATAAATACACATTTTAATACTTGGTATGTTTTGATTTTAAATAAAACTTATTATAAAAATTTCATAGTCTCTTCTGTTTTGTACTTTTATATAATAATTCCTTTCAGTTGAAAATATAATATATTAAATAATATCGATTCTTAGGTCAAGAGTTGTGTGTATCATTAAAAAATGTATAAACCATTTTTTTTTCCATTATGTATCATAAACATATTTCTAAAAATATTAGGGATGGTTGGTATATTGTTTAATCTTCTGCCATAATTTGATTTTTTGAGTCAATATTTAATAAATTACTAAACTAGTAAATTAGATTATATCATATGCACCTTTAAAAGCATTTTAATACAATGTAATTTAGATATTTTTATTTGTAATAATAATATACCTTAACAAAAATTATAAAAATTTGTTTTCAAATAGTTAAATAATATAATAGGGTTGAGTCACCACCTATTAACAGTATCCCTGTTATGACCATGACTTTGTATTTTATTTGTTAATAGCATAATCTTCTAATTTGATATTCCATATGGTAATTGTTTTATTCATATACATAAATTCATTTATTGGGTAATATTAATTATTACATACATGGTAGCATAGGATGGCCATAAAAAGTGAAAATGAACTTTTAAAAAAGTAAAAATTACATCTTATGCATTATTAATCAAGTATTGATCTAGTCTTAAAAAAAGAGTATACAAAGTTACATTTTCAATTGATTTTGATAACCGTGGACAAAATAACAGAGATAAGTGTAAACAATTTTTTTAGGTGGCTATAGATGGTGACCCCACCCTACAATGTTTTAAAACTGAATATTTTTATTATTTAAACTTAACCAGGATAGGATAAAAATTAGAAATATTTAAAGTGCAAAAATTTAATTAAACTTTTTTAATTAATAGATAAGTAGTACCTTATATGAATATATCAATTAAAAATGTTTAAATTCTTTTATTGATTTTATTTTTTAATTATAATGCAGATATATTTGTTTAGGCTATTTTAGGTCTTAAAAAAAAGTAATAATATTTTTTTTTTACATTGTTGATAATGTGAAATTACTGTTTTTTCTCTTACCTTTATTGAATGAAGTACCAGCATGATTAAGTATCGCCTGGATGTTTTTTAGCGATTGTTTAGCCTCGGCAGCAGCTCCACCCTCGACCGGTTTCAACGTCTTCTCATCTAGGCCTAATGAACCAGACACATACAATACATTGCCCACCTGCACCGCCTGACTATAATTATAAAAATAAAATTATGTTTTTTTTTTTTATACAAATTTATTTTTAAAATTCACTGTAAAGTTCAATAATACTTGTAAGCTCCAGGTAATTTTGGAACCAACGGGGAGTTTATTATTTTTCTTATTACACTCATAATTATATTTTTTTTCCTTTTTATATTAAATAATATTAAAATAATTGTAATATTTTTCTATCAGTACATTAGTTTCCTTATAACCTGTTGAAATATTATCTTTACTATTGCATTTATAAAACCCATACATTCGTAAAACCTAAAAAAGTGATGAAGGTTACAATTTCAATGGATAATCATAAGATTAAATATATTAATTAGGTTATAGGTTATTAGGTCATTATTATTATTTCAGTAACCTAGTTGCTATTATTTATATTTTGTATTTTCAGTAAATGAAAACTTATTGCTATTTTTCCTCGACATAGATTTAATATATTTAGTATTAATATTTATTTTTAAATACTGAAAAATAATTTTTTAGTTTTGCATTGTACTTAATGTACCTAATTGTATAGTAAAATTTTATATTTTCATAATTTTTGAATAATATATATTGTATATTTTATCGATTTTATGGGAAGTTAAACAGCTACTAATACTATACATTTTTTTTTTTTTTTGCGGAATTCACTTTTAATATTCATTATGACAGATGTCTAATATTCAACTATCGGTCACAACTGTGTAAAAGATATTTTGAACATTTTTGCACTTTTTATAATTGCCTAGAGAACATAATTTTTGTACATAGACTTACAATCAAGTATTTTATCTTACTTTTATATATATATATTTTTTTTTTTTAATGACAGGTTTTATGTAGTTGAGTGTTTTTTTTTAAATTTTTTGTTCATAATACAATTTACTCCTCGTTAAGTTCTTAATAGAAGAAGAAAACTTGATTTTTACTTGTTTTCTCTGAATTTTTTACATTTACATTATATTACTTTTTAATTTTAATTTTGCGATTTGAAACCAGTTAGGGTAAAGAGATGAGCATGTACAAATATATGCCTAATAAAAAAACAATAAAATAAAAAATCTGTTTTGTTTGTCCTATGATTGTTGCTATGAGTAACACTGTTTGTAATTATATTATTGTGCAAATGTTTATAAAGATGATTTAAGCATTTGCCTGTGTATGTTCACCCATGGGTAATTTTGATATGTGTCTAGGTGGTTTAGATCAATATATTTTACCTGCCTGATTATGTGAATACTATTTTTCAGTTATGATATAATTTTCTTTGATCAATTATTTCTATAATTCAAAATTTGTGTATACTTTCTCAAAAAAGTATATTCAAATTAAAAATATTAAAATGTATTATTCAGTAAGTATTTTTACAAATATGATAAAGATGAAATAAAATTAAAATATAATAATTGTAGGTATTGTAATTTGTACTTAATATGATAAAGTAATTTTTATAATTCTTTAGTCTAAAAGTTATCCAACATTGATACATCCTTTAGCATAAACATTATGAGTCCCAGTTTTTTGATATTAAAAATGAGTTTTGATTATTATATTGTATTTGTACATTTTTATAATTGTAAATTTTCTTATCAATTTGTACTTAAATGCATTTAAAGAAAGTGTAGATTGCATAAATTGTGGATGAAAAGAAAAAGGTCAGCAATAACTTATAATTAATTCTAACTATAAAATTTACTAGATTACATCATAATACTAAAATTATTCATATTCATAAATAGGGCAGAGGACATGTATTTCTAAAAAAGCAATAAATATGCTATTATCTATGCACTTAAAACCCTAAAATTATCCACTAAAAATAAGTGAACACATTTTTGTTTTAGCAGTTTATTAAAAAAATATCTAAATTATGAAATACAATTACCTATGTAATTTAATTTTACCTAAACAGTGTGAGTTCATGACCAATAAAAAATACTATTTTTAATATGTTGATAAATTATTATTTTAATTAATGTTATTTTAAGAAGTTGTTAAAAATAAGCCAGAAAAAGCTATTAAAAAACCTACATATTTCTCAAAAAGTAAAAATACCATAATATGAAACATAATATTATAGATTTATTGAACATGAAACACTATATTATTTCAAATTGGCCTTTTTACAACTGAAAAACAAATATGCAAATGATTGATTGAAGTCCATTGCCTTTTTCTTAAATAAATATAAATCATACAATATTATTAGATATATATTAAAATATAATAAATTAATAAAATTATAAATCTGATTTTTTACAACAATTTTTATTTTAGAAAAACGACGAGAATATTTAAAAATTAATGAATTAGGTGATTGATTTTAATAGAGAATTGAAGACTTCTTATTGATAAATAGTTATAATTTAAAAAAAAAAATGATGAATGTTGATTTGGAAGTATAATAAATTGTATTGATTGTTTATATTAATTTTTTTCATTCAGTGTTTACCATTAAAAAAAAACATATTTACTTAAAATAATAAAATGCTTGTTATAATGCATTATAAACATTTTAGTTTATAATGTAATTTTTTTTTTACCCGATCACTATGTATTAAACATATACTTCTTAGTAAGTATAAGTACTGTTAAACATATGTAGCATACTTATACTCTTATAAGTGTAAGTTGTATGCAATAGATAGATTTTCTATTCAGAAAAAGTGGTACACTTGGAAATCAGAGAAAAAATTTCTGACAGAAAAGTTGTTCACTGATTAAAAAAAATAATAATATAAAATAAATACTGCTATAAAACCAATACACGCTCCGCTCAGAATCTAAAAACAATAAGTATCAGCATATTAGACATCAGTGTATCACCTTGAAATTGTTCTATTGACTATACATTTATTTACAATATATTACAAGTATAAATATAAATGCATAATATAGGTAAGCAGTGCACGAATTGGGGGGAGGAGGCATGGCAACTCAGCTCCTAAACTTAATATTTTGATTTTCATTAGCGTTCTCATACTACATTTTCTTAAAATAACGCATGGGTACTTAATTTAAAGGTCAACGAAATATTGTTTTCAAATATTAACTAGGTAAGTATGCCCAACTCGTAATGAGACAATTTTTTTTTTTTGTCAAAATTGTAATAGTTTGATAACGAATTTAATTTTGTTATCAACAAAATAATAATGGAAAAATATAGAGTAATTACTCTATGCAGAAAAGCAACAGTATCGAACTACGGTATCCACATCCATGGATATTTAAAAATATTTTGTCACAAAAAAGTATTGAATCGACGATGTCTACTATAGTATTTAACAAGTATTAATATTTATCTGTTGTCTGGCATCCGGGTGTGTATTATAATTTAGAAAAAACGAAGTTCATTCTTTATTGAAGGGTTTTACTTTCAACTTGATTTATTCTTAACTTTATATAGTTAATCTGTGTACGTAACTATTTAAATAATTAGATTGTGTTTAGTTGTGACAATACCTACTCAATTGTGTAAGATGAAAAAACCACTATAATACAGGTAGGAAAAAAATTGAGAGTTTTAAATGATTAAAAGTGTACAAATAATTAACTCTATTAGTTAAAAGTAATATATATTTAATGTTAAAAATAATTTAATTTAAAATATAGTGTTAGTAATTAAGGGGGGGAGGGGAGGTGAAGTCCCCATACGGGTTTGTGTTAAATAATTGTTCAGTTGGACCGCTGTTTGTTTAATTTCTGTTAAAATTTCTTTTCTTTCAATTTTCCAATTCGAGCGGGTAAGGTACCTAATTATAATATAATAACCGGGTTGGCGGGTTTTGGGCCCCCACTTGGATCAACAAATGGTATGATCATTTATCGATAACATTTCATCGTTTCGAATGAGTGTCTTTGGTCTTTATAAAATATTGATGTCCCACCGTGAAAATCACAAGTTATAGATGTGTAAAACAAAATCATGTTGATACTAGATCGGAATGTGCTAAAAGATGATACCTACCTATATCGTGTAAATTAAACTTATCAAAATATGATTTTATTAAAAAAATAGTTATTATAGGTACTTAATACGTGAATGATTTTAAGCATGGGCCCCATACAAGAACTTGAAGCGTGAGGCTCTGGTGCAATAAACCGTCCGCACCGCGGTTTCTACGGCACTGTGTAAAGTTTGATTGGAAGGACAGTTATTTGGGCGAAGAAAAAATGCGGTGTACCATAATTTGGACGAGTTAATTTTTATTTTGCATTTAGTGAACTAATTTTCCAACAAATTGAGGTGATGTTGCAGTGTGAAGCTTGCTGCAATACAGTGGGCTCAGTTTCAGCTATATTTATAAAGAGAATACACGAGGACACGAGGTTTGCACGATTGCAAGCCGTGAACGCGAGAGAGCGAACGAGAACATCATATTGTGGCTTATTACACACGCAAGCGATAGCCACTTACAGTGTGTCTTAATACAACAACAGTGTTAAGACCGGCTCATTAGGTATATGAAATCTATATTTCAGGGGGATATAGCCCCCTAGTTCCCCGGCTAGTTCACCGATTACGGCAATTTCCCGAGATTTTTATTTCAATATTCCCCGATGGGATGGAAACAGCATAGGTATAGACGCTCATTCGCGAGGCCTTGTCCGGAATTTCTCCGTAGTTACGCCGACGTCCGCCGGTATCTACCAGGTACCCGCAGTGGTAAAAGCCGTTCCCGTCGGCCGACGATGACCAGTCTGGCCAACTTTCACCGTCCGTTTGTGTCTATTTATACGATATTATTGCGATGCGTTTTTGAAGTTCGCGTTTTTCCGATTGACTTGCGGTACGACTGTACAATTTTCCTAGCTATTGCGCCGCGGCTGACGGATTCAAATTCGTGCACACTTTTCGTCCGCCGCCGCCGCCGCCGCCGTGATGCCGATCGACAGTCAGGGCCGTCCTGACAAAATATCTATGTGAGGGGGGGGGAGGTGTCGTAGACTAACTAATTTCCAACTCGTGGAGTTATAAAACTGAAACGATAAAAATGTTCTCGCTCCGCAGTATAATCTGAACGTTAGTATTATATTATTATATCATTTTTTTTTCTCATCGTTTAATACACAATTTGTTTTTTTTAGTTACATCAATTTCAAAAATAGTTACTACGCACCACGTCAAGTACGGCAGTCGTGCGAACACCCTAAAATCGTTTTACCGGTCAAATGTTCAATTATTGGCGTATTTGGCGTGCACACCGGTCACGGGAGCGCGGCTTAACGGTCAGTACTTTTCTCGCGTCACCTCGTCACCAGCGCTCGGGGACCGGCATGCAGCGAACGCGAGTGTTCGTGTCGGAATTATCAATTGATACTCGGGAGGACTGTCGGATATCATTCTTCCCACCAGACATAATAATATTTTGTCAAACCGTCCGCCAACACGTATTAATTTATTTTCGTCTTGAAACGGATTCAATAAAAACAATATTCGCTCTCGCTAGATGCCTACGTTTTAGCGCGCGACCTTAACTTTTCGGTTCGCTTTCGAAATATTTCGATTGCTCCAGCGCTGTATTATTTTCGTTCACGCGCAGTTAAATTTCTCCCGTAGTCACCGATAATTAATAAATAAATGACAAAGCTACTATAAAGTAGCTATATACCTGTAGAATATATAAACCGGAAAGAAAACTATAGGTAGAACGGCAAATGTTTACGGTGCGTCCAGGCGTTACCGTTTTCATTGTTTTTAAATTTTTGCAGCATATGTTTTCTATCATAAATATTGCACCAATAGAAAAACAACAAGAGGTGTATTTTTGTTAAATTTTTAATCTGGTTGGTGACCAAGAATGTTGTTTTTTGATTTTTTGTATAGTTTTTTTTTTAATAATTGAACAGAACCGAAAAATACGTAGAAAGTTCTGTTTTTTGTTTTTAAAATTTAAAATTAAAATTTTACAGGCCTGAAAATGTTGACAGACAACTTATATATTTTTTTTTTAGACGTGGTAAAATGTTCACAATATTTGGGCCATTTTTGAGTTATTTATAGACATTTTAATTTTGCGAGTTTTTTACTTTTTTTTTTATTTAGTATACACTTTATTGATAAAATTATAGGATTAAGTAGAATGCTTGAAAATATGACAAGAGGTTCACTATAAGTCGTACTTGGAGATCAAAAAAAAAAAAAATTAACTGTTATGTATTTACATTCTACAGTATTTTATTTTTTATAACAGTCTTTTCAAAATATGTATTATTGAAACTTTGTTCCGAATCCTTTTTTCGTTAACAATGGTTTATCTTTGCGTATAGATATAAATAAAAATAAATTTATATATTCTTCCTTTCCAACTTCTCACCTACAACAGCACCTGCATCCAGTATCAGGTTACATCCGTCTCCAGTATCAGCTCTTTACATATTATGCTTTTTATGTAACTTTTCAGGATTAGTTTTTTCTTATGCGTTCAAATAAAATTGTCTTAGCTATACATAGATTTTAATTTTTTTATAGAAAACAATCTTATTGATATCTAAAAACTTCCATTGTTGTAGGTGTGAAGTAGGAAAGGTAGCATATTATATAGAGTATAATTATGTTTATAACTCATCTACTTATTGATAAATTCAAGTAAAAAAAAAAATAAATAAAAATTAAAATAAATATGATTGTAAAACTAATACATTCTACTCAGAATTTAAAATGTATATAATTGTAAATAAATACAATATAACTTTAAATTTTTTGTGTTTTTGTTAATAAATTTGAATTTACAAAAAAAAAAAAAAAAATGTACGGTTAACTTTATTTTTTGGTTTTTTTTTACCAGCATGATTAACTAAGAACCTTGTTACAAATTTCTGAATAATTTTGCCATTCTAAAATGTATTTATTCCGATGAACAGAAAGTAAATTAACAATTTATGAGTCAGTATATTAGTAGTAGCTACGTACAATTTATTAAACACAAAATACACTTATCATTATTACTTTATTTTTTCCATAGGCATAATAAAGGTTGGGTCATGTCTATAGCGAGGTCGATAGATTAAGCACTCCCTAACAAACTAACTTTGTCAGGATAGGTACCTGCATGTTTTTATTATTATGAACACTACATAATATGTAGGTAATTATAATAATTATGATTGTCAAAATGGAAATGGTTGTGTTTAAATGTGTAGTTATTATTTTTAAATGTATTTGTATAACTATTGGTATAGTAGGTGTTGCAAAGTAGAGGGCATAGACCACTCAAATTTGTCAACTAGTTTTTATATTGGGGGAAATTTCTTTATCGTGATTACGTCCCTGCTTATGTTTTTACACTGCCACTCCGTACATGTTAAGTACTTGGACGCAAAATCATACTGATAATAATTGTTTATAAATATCAAAATTTACATTGCATTTTTGTCCCTAATAGTATGTATTATGAATTGCATTTGTATGTCGTATAACTAATATTTGTTATGTGAGAAGAAAATATTTTAAACCACAACTGTATTTATACAATATTATTTATATTTTGTTTCAGATTTGGCATCTGGGCTGAGGTGAGTGGATAATTATTTATTAGTTTTAAGATGAAAGCAGTGATACCTGGTAGATACTAAAATGCATGTACACACTGCATGAGACATATACGCTATTTAACACTCTGAAAAATATGAGTCCTACGTGCTAGATTGAGTATCATTATGCATTGGTTATTTATTGTTGTAGTCATTCATTGTTAAATTAATTAGATTGATTATATATTTGAATTAACATCTGTATATAAGTAAAATAAGTATTAAATCTATTTAAACAAAATAATGCACATGAGAAAAATGATGTTAAACTAACTTATGTAGTTATAAATAATTTTAATCTAAGATTAAAATAAAAGAACAATTATTTTTTGTCTCCTTAAAAATCATGAAGAAGATTTCACCACCCTAAGTGTCCTGTTTCTAATTTTTTTCCAATTTAACTACAAGTACTTTATTTTCCAAGAATTTATTAAAGAAAATATTTTTTCAAATAAGCACTAGAAGTATAATATAAGTTCTTTTTCTTTAAATAAACTACAATATTTAATTTAGTTTTTAAATTAATTTGTAATAATTTATTGTTGTTTCTCGGATCACGAGGGTCACATAAAAGTGTGATAAATTTTCCATTTTGAATAGATTAACATTGGTTTATTTTAAATGTAGTGTTAAGACCATGTGCGTTTTAATAATATGCAGTATAGCTATCGAGAATCATCCAGTGTTTGATTGTTTTGAATAATAACATTATACCTAAGTCCATTTATATTTCTATGCAATATTATATAAGTATAACATTTTATTCTCTTTGTGCCCTTCATGCGGATTTGTTTGCTGAGCAGTGGCGAACCCAGGATTTTAGTACTGTGGGTCTGCCTCACTTACGAGAGGCCATAAGTCATAACTAATTTTTCAGTAAAATTTAAAACTTACTTACAAACTTTGGTATTGTTAATTAATTCGAATTTAATTGTTTTTTTCTATTTGTCGCATTCAAATTGATATTCACTTAACTAACTTACCTGGAATATTTAAATAATTTCGAGTATTTTAGATTTTGAGAAGAGATTATATATGTTCATTATTATATTTGTATACATATAGTTGCGGTATATTTATTTTATCTTAGTTTTCAATTACTGCTTTCATGTATAACGTACTATACATCTAAACATAATATGTATAATGCGTCAATAACGACCGATGACCATGGCTCGTATCTATTATGGATTTTGGATAATAATATAACACAATCGTAGATTCCACTAATAATACGATAAGGGATTTTAATTAATACGTGATAAGTATATTTAAATAAACAACAATATCGACTATCGGCGTACGTTTTGTAAAGGCAGCCGCGCGTTGTACGGCACGCATGTGTTTCGATTTCGGTATATTTGTAGTCGATACGCGCTGCCCGTACGATTTCGTACGCGCTATTTACTATACTTCAATACCCAGTCTTCACGTATTTCTAGAAATCATAATATTCATGACATATTTATAAATTTATAATTATATTTTCATAGAAACGTTCTTGAGCCTGTGCACATTTTATAAATTACTTGTAACACCCATATTATTGTTTAATATTATTTCTATTTTGATTATTGTAGTATTGCACGTGTTTGTGTAGATTGTCATTTTGAGGGGCCACATTTTACCGAGAAAAAAAACTGTGGGTCAGCTGACTTCCCAACCCCCCCCCCCTCTTGGCCCGCCCCTGTTTCTGAAGATACCAACATCAATATTCATAGTTTGATGTCGCGTATATAGTTTTTACTGGGTATGCGTTCTTATCGGATTAATCGTATCCGATAAGGCAACGGGAACGAGCGAGTTTATTTCGTTAGTCGCGTCTCTCCCGCTGCGGTGGTGTAGACACTCGTGTTAAGAGTTTAATCCTTTTACCTCTTTTTTTTTGTTTATTGTCCCTTTCGTCTTCCGATTAATACGATTTTCTTCAACGTCACCCATGTACCCGGCGCGACGTCTGTGCCGTCTTGCACCGTGCCGGAGTGGCTGTGGCCCGCGTAGTGCAGACGTCGAATCGTTTGGGTGCGCTGTGCGTATGGCCGCGGAACGTCGGTCGGCGTTGCGGTGCCGGTGGCCGCCGTCGCCGCAGGAAAACACCCCCGCGGGGCGCGTGCCCGGCACAACGGCCGGCGACAAACGCACGGTTCACGTTCCCACACGACCGCAGTCCGTCGCCAACCGCGCCGTCCGTACGTCGTCTCGCCGCGACCGCCGCCGGTCCGCTCGTCCCTTTCGTCTCGCGAACACGCACGTCTCTCGTCGCACAGTTCGTGAGTTACCGACACGGCCGCATAAAGCCCGCCGATACGCTCGACACCGATGCGTCGTCGTCCCGCGTCCGTCGACCGGCCGTTGCCGTTGTCGCCGCCGCCGCCGTCGTCGTCTTCGTCGTGGTCTTCGCGCGTCGGGCCAACGCCGCGGTGTCCGTTATCGCCGTTACCGCCGGTATGATGTGTTCGTCCGCGCGCCAATTCCGTTTGCCGCCTTTCGCCGCCCGCGTGGCAGCGGTACGAAAATAATACTGTTCCCGCAAACACCCGCGCCCGAGTGTGATTATTGTCGCCCGTTCGTTTCCAATAATTCACAATATATTCAACTGGTTCTGATCATAATACCCACGCTCCGCGTCAACGGCACTCCGGGGTTAACGGTCGTCGTCCACCGTCTCACAGCCCCGTGCTGCAATGGACGCCGATCTCCGCATACTCCTGGTCGTTTGGATACTGTCTACCATGGGGGCGTCACCCGAATTGGCGTCCGAAGGTATGTGGACATTTTTTTATCTGACTCACAAATTCATATCATTTTTATGAAGCACAGAAAGTGACTGCGTTTAAATTGCACGCGAAAAAAAATTTAAAAACAAGTTTCCGAATTGCACGCCAATTATATCAAATGGGTTTGTCCGTGTTGCTCGCGGACCGCGATAAAACTATCGTAAATTATTTGGTTATTTTCTCACAGTTATAAGCAACGAGTTATGATTAAATTTAATAGATCTGATAAAATAAATATCTAAATTCAATTATGACTTATTTTGAAAATAATTAAATTAGTACGTTAGATCACGCACAAAAATAATCCCTGATAGTTTTAACAAAAACAATCGTAGTACTCCACAATTGTACGAGTATAACTCAATGTAACTAACAATATCGTGATTAGAAAACAATCAAAATTAATTTTATTTTATGTACTTATTAAAAAAAAAATATTATTGTAATGCGATTTTAAAACATGTCAACATGTTTATGTTAAACATGTACAATTTTTAACTATACTAGTTAGTTTCATAATTATATGGATACTATAATTCCTAAGTCCGTGTAAAGTGGCAAGGGAAATATCACATTTAATTTTTATTTGAATTGGCCTGCAATTCGGACGCACCGGTATACACATGTAGTGAAATAGTTATGTTTTGAGAAAAATGCATACTTTTATCTAACGGTTGTTCAAAAAATAAATATTTTGAATTATTTTCTCGATAACTACCTATAAAATGTTTTTTAAAGATAAAAGTTTCCGCTCTGGACTCAGATTAACATCTTTGTTTATTATAGTTTTATACTAGGGATTTCAATGGGTCTTGGTATTTGCTTATACGTTCAGTATGGCGGTATGTGCAACTCGTTTATTAGTTGATCCACAAAATCATCGTGTCCGACATTAAAATGGTTATTACAACTTTCGTGTGTTGAGAAAATATCACTTATAGATATTTATGGGGCCTCGGTGTAACGGTTAGGTTAGGCCGTGTCGGTACGGAAATGGTGTAGCCAATTTCCTGTATATTTTTTTTTTCTTTTTTTGGTCACAATAACGCTCGGCCAGGTTTTACAAGAGTTACCCAAGATGTCAATTGCCCATGTGCGATTTTTTCAACTGTGGTCCGCATTCTCCGGATTTAGGCGATTTAGCGCCTAGTGATCGTACGTTTTCGGAGTTCAAAACATTTCTGTGGGAAAAACAAGTTCGGAATAGTGACGCGTAGAATTACAAAGGGTGAAGCAGAAACAATCTTAAAAAGTTTGGACTAACATTTCAATTACGCTGAACATTGAACAAATTATTTATAATATAAAGGACCATGGTACGTTAAATTGGTTTGGCGCGTTTATGTAGAAATATAGTTTAATTTATACTTAATGTTTTTAAGTTTAAAATTTGATAAAATAACAATTTTTTTTAAATTGAAAAATTGTAATACAAAATGATCAATTAAAAAATTTTTTAGCAATTTATAGATTGTGTCATTATACCATTTAGACATTTTCAAAATTTATTTTTCGATATAAAATTGACTTGATCGTTTTTTCCTTGGGACCAAAGAAATCGGTAGGTAGGATTAAATATTGTATGTAGTTATTTACTATTTAATTTTGTATGTATGTACCCAATGAACATTTATAAAAATTATAGTATTTTATAAATAGGTAAATAGATAGGATCGAATAGTTTTAGAAATAGCGTATTTAAGTATTATTATAAGGATAGTGGAAATATTTTGCAGTTTCACAATTCTCTGGTTTACATTTGATGATATTCAGAACATCTAAAAAAAAAATATTAATTGAATATCAAACGACTTTAAATTGCATTAGAAAAAAAAAAAAGATTCTTAGACGAGGTTCTCAGACTTAAAATATTAAAATAAATATGCGAATTCACGATTATTCCCAGCATTTGTAGGTTTTTTAAAATTTACCGGGAACTGAACAAGGAAATTCGATATAAATCATTTCTGAATTATTAATTATAGTAATTATTGAATTAACTGTGTTTAATTATCTATACGTAAAATTAATGCATAGCAATTAATATCTACACGTGTGAAAAGCATATATATTATAAATTTATATGTAAGTATGAATAACTTAAAAACAAATCTCAATAATTAAATACTTGGATCAAATATCACTTTTACCACTCTCCTAAATACGTCCCTGAACTAACCTATATTTTATATAAGTAAATTACATTGTATTCTCCTACCTATTATTAGGTGCACACACGCAGGCACTATTTATGTACATGCTAGCAGCTGCACATATTTTTTAAAATTCTGGTGTTGTTTTGCTCATAATACATTTTTTTATTACAAAATATGTAATATGTGTTATCCATAATATGGTAGCTATTTTTTTGAATTTTGGATTGAAAACCTTATAGGTTTTACTAATATGCGACTATTATAATGCGACGCGTCGCGACGGCCGTTTCGCGAACCCGTATTGTATAAGTGATTCATGTTATCGCCGATTTCAATACAATTTTTATTTTAAATTCTAAGTCGAGTATGTTAGTAGGTAATCACGAGTAGATACAGGTGTGGATATGGAGGCTGAATCCTCCGTTTACGTGTAGGTATTTTAAATATATGACTTGTTCTAAACTTCAAAAATTAATAATTTATATTAAAAAAAAAAAAAAAAATGTTAAATGCATAGGAAAAGTGCCTTTTTGTTTAGCACCCTCGCTCTTGTCTAATTTCTAGATCTTCTGTAGGTAACGAAAATATTTCATGCTGTCGCTTTTTATTACTTTTGCGTATGTGTTTGATATAGTAGATACGATTTTATTTTTTGAACACGAGTACTTATACAAAATTAAAAAATACGATTTAGTGTGAATCAATGCAAAAAATCTGATACTGCTGAAGGGTGTTGTAAGTAGAAAATTGAGAATGTGAATTTTATATAGTTATTAAGTTGCGTACAGATATAAATTATTTAATTTATATCTGTACGCGACGATAAACCATTGCCGACGAATTTCGATTTTTAGCGAAGTTCGGTTAAACACGTTTTGAAATGCCGTAATGTATGTATGATTTTCGTAAAAAATTGAACTTACAATAATCATGAAAAAAGTGGCCTACTCACTTTGTTTGATTATAGTTTACAAAAATACATTTTTTTTAAATATCCAGCTTTTATGTTTAATAAAAATTTAATTTTTTTCGTGAAAACCTTTTTTAGAGCAGTAAATATAATATTAAGTTCAGAGTTAAATGCAGAATTTTTGAAATCTATATCGATTTTTAATGAATTGTAATTAATATACCTATTCAAATTCGGTAGATGTAGTAAAACTGTAAAATGCTCATCAGTTAAATCCCAAGTTTGATTTTCTACTAATTTTAAAGATCTGGAAAAAAATAAATGACGGAAAAGAGTTTTAATTAAATCCGCGTAGAATCATTTTTCGAAAATTTACCTTTTCGAGTTATAACATATTAAATTCTATTACTTTTATGATTGTATGCTTGAATTCGGAATATTATAAAAAAAAAATCTAAGGCTTGTGCATGTAGGTAGGTACAGATTATTGCTTTTATATATTGGGTTGTAATATTTAAATTTATTATACCAATATTATAACAATTAACAATTTATATTAACTCTGTGTTCGACAGAGTCGTATTTTAGAATAATAGGGTATTTATTTATTTAAAAAAAAGGGGGAAAAAAATCTCGATGGATATAGTTTCGTCACTATAGGTACTGTTGTTTTTAAAATTGTATTTGTATAAAAATATCTTTATTAAGTTTTTATTTTATTATTATTTTTTTTGAATAAAACCAACAGTGTACAATTTCTTATTTCAACTTGTAGGTTATTAATACAAAATACTCATATTTCTTCTGATATCACTTTGTTTATTTTAGATTTTAAAATTAAGTCAGAATAAATTAGTTTTATCATAGTTTCGTGTTTTATTTCTTTTGTTTCTGGAAATATTTTTGAAAGGGATATTGAAAGGTAATATTTTCATGCAGTAACTACCTACTCAAAGAAAAGGTAGGTATAATAGTACTCAGTCAAAAATGTAAAAATTTTAAACGGAAAAGTTCCACAAAAACGTATGTCAGATTAAACATGTCATTATTATTATTTTTTTGAGATTTATATTTATACTTTTTAGGTGGTTATTTATAACTATCATTGATTTCTTGAAACCCATCAAGTTCAAAAAAGTTAAAAATTAAGTTAAGTATAGGCCTTTAAAATTTTTAAAATTATGAACATTCTAAATCGTGTAAGTACTTATTAGGATTATCGATTTGATTAGCCAATTAAAATATAATAGCACTAAATACACACCAGACATTTATGATCTTTTTACAATTTTATTTTGTGGTGAACCTATTAAAATGTATCTAGAGAAGACTAAATTAGACCTAATATAGCTACGTATATTAATATAATTTAATGAATTGCGTTTTTAGATGCTCATTTATACGTACCATACCCCAAACGAATGTGTTAATATTTATAAATTAAATTATTACTATATTTTTTTCGAGCTAAAAAAAATAATTGTGATAATACGCGAGATGTATAATATGTATAGAAAAACGGTTGGTTCTATGTATACGTACACACGAACGAAGAAAAGATAAGGCTTATTTAACCCTTTAGTCCTTTTGTTTTAAAATTCATTCTTGTGAAAATAATGTTTTAAAAAAATAAAAACTGCTTTAATTTCGTTACCAAATTAAATTTTAGATATTATTTGCGAAACAAAGCAAAAACCAATGTGACCTAACTTAGGGCCATCGTATTATACACAAAGAACCCCTATACCATGTGACAAGTCATAGAAGTTGGACGATAACAAATTGTACTTTTAAAACCGTCTTTGTGTATACTACTATATTATTAAAAAAAACTGTTATATCAAAATTTGTTAAAAAAACAACTATATATATATATAGCTTAATATTTGAATTTTTATGAAACCTGTTCATAATATTTTTTTAGTTTAATTATTTAATTATTCGTGTTTTTTATTTTTATATAATATTTAAGTATTACAGTTCCTGTACACGGATTTAGTATTTCAATGCCATAGTTAATAACTTGTACCATTTATCCAAAACAACGTTTAAGTTTCATGATCTAATAATGTTTTCGAAATTGTATGTTTTAGACTGTTGAGTCTTTTTATTTATTAATCTGTTAGCAACTTTACTACCAGAAATCTTGCTCTAATTGTGAAGTATAATATTTTTTCTATACGTACATTTTTTCTGGTTGGTATACGTGTGAAGGCTATTTTTTTATTTTCCTTGTAGTTTTCTTTATAATTAGGAAAAGCCATAAAAAACCCTATGAAGAACGGGGACGTTTACGCAATAACGGTTATCTTGTTATTTTCAATTTTTTTTTGTCATTCAGTGAAAAAAACGTAAAATGTACGAGTATTATAGAATAAGTTGTAATGTAATTCTGTATTCTTTTATTATTGGTCCTTTCTAAACGTGGTCAAATTTTCAAAACATTTTGGTGATTTCTGATGATTATTAAAGCAATTTGAAATTTTCGAGCTTTTTAGTTTTTATTTGGTTTTATGTAGATACAATTGTTTTGACGTTTGTCTCAGTAATAATACTCAACAATTTAACCCGAGGTGTATCATAAGTTGTTCCTACGTACTGGTAAAAACCAAAATTGACTGTAATGTAGGCATTTTTTTTCACGCGCGATTAATTTAAAATTTTGACGAAAATCATAAAAATCACGAAATTTCAAAACCGAAATTGGGTTTGGGTGTGTTTTTCATGAGCAATGATTTGTTGCGCATAGAAATTAGTTTAGTCTATGTATCCTATCTTCTAAACAACTCACCTACAACAGTGGTATACCTGTCGGTAGTATAAGCTCTTACTTAACTATATAACAATATAGTCTATGGCTGTCGTGATGAACTCCGATTTTGGTCCGTTATACTAGCGTTATAAAGTTAACTGTGGAAAATCATTTATTCTTTACTTTCACGAAGAAATTGACGCGTCTTTCTTTATTTTGTGTGTAATTATGTCAGGTTGGCGTACGCTAACACCTGCGATACTATTATTATTCTTTCTCTCTCTTTCTCTCTCTCTCTCTATATATATATATATATATATATATATATACATGTATGAGTGGGTCACGGTATAAAACTTTATTGTTATATTCACATTAATCACGCTAGACTTTTCGGTTTAATGAAAATAGATTTTTTAATAAATAATACATGCTAATCTAATGGATATTTTATAGGAATCTTATTTTTTAAAATTTACTGTGCGAGTTATGTTAAATTAAATCAAGTTAGTCTGTAAACCCGACCTTAATGTATATTGGTTTTTCAACGATGAGAATAATATATAATACTGTTTTATGCATCGTGATTCTAGTACTTTACGGCACATTTTTAATGCTAATGTTTTTTTCATAATACATTGCACAATAACTTAAAAAATATGAATTCAAGGTTCAAAATAAATTATAATACACACGGAGTTAAAGTAAAGATGAAGAAAGCAGCGTTTACAGCGCAGCTGTCGAGAGAATTTATACTGAACGTTGTATTATAGCCATATGGTCTGTGTAATACTGTAATGTTATGTCATTAGCGTAAAATTGCGTTATCTAGTTTTAGGTTATTTTCTACACAAGAAAACAATTTCATATTTTTAAATTTTTTATTATTTTAGAAGGCAAATATAATAAGACTTATTATAATACCTACTTAATATAAAGTAATTGTTTAATATGTACGTAATAAATTGTTTATAGCTAATTTAAAAATACAAGTTTTACAAGTGCAGGGTATTATAATAATGTGCGTACCTACCATTGATTTGTTGAACAAATAAAATATCCATTTGTGTGAGATAAAATAAATTTGAAATAAAAAAAAAATTAATTATTAATACAATTTGTTAGGAAGTTAGTTTACGTTATGAAAATTAAAAGTTAATGTTATACCTTTGGCCGTCTACATTTGAAGTTTTCGTATTTTTTCTTTTGATAAAAAAAAAAAAAAATGTTTATATATATCTATATATGTATATAGTATATACGTAAATATCTCAAGTTTTGTTGGAATAAAACGCCATTTTTTTCGAGTAGCGTAAAACTTTTTCACATGGATTTGGATGCTAATAAGTTTGGGTTCATTTGTCCGGTTTTTAGTTCGGCATTCGATATGGTTTTAGTATTCGGCGTATACATTTTACCCCCTATTTTTCTAGACGGTTTACCTTCGTCTTCATAAAGTTTCTTTACACGGACTTCGAATACCTTATGAGGACAACTTTTGATGGAAAGAAATACTTGTATTGGTTTTGCAAAATTATTAACCTACGGCACTATAGCGAATGAAATATTAAAGGATATTCGTTTCAAAGAAAAACATTACCCGTAGAAAGTTTTGCCAAAAGCCATTGGGGCTAAACAAATCCCGGAAAAGTTTGTATAATAGAATGTAATCTAAATTATGGCTCCATACCGTGAGGCGCACGGCGTCTAAGGAAAATGACAAAAAAATTGCTGTGAAAAAATAATGTTTTATTTATGTACTGAAAATTATTATAAAATGTGGAACTTGAACATTCTGTGAATAATAATTTTATAATTTAAACTATTTTTACCGTACGGCTGAGTTGAAAACAAAATCAGACTTATTATTTGATCCACGCGTACACATTTTTCATAGTTTATTTTTCATTTTTTAATTATTCATTTTTCAATTAATGTAAAACACTATCATCGTCGCCATCGATTATTCATTTTAGAAAATAAAAGGTAGGGATTGAGTTATTATTTGCGTGTATAGATTTCAATCATGGTTATTGAAACCTCCATAAATCCGGTTTAACAGCGTTAAAAAAAGAATTGTCAGTTTGATCGACTTTTTGGCGGGAAAAAGGTCATAACTTTAATTGTGTTTCGGAAATATGCATTCCAAACGTGTTTTAAATTCGCAATAACCACAGTCAAAATATATTTTAAATTTTATAAGCTATAGTTTCGTAGAATACGTTTCATTTTTAACTAATTAATAAATCTATTGTTTTTTATCTATTATTCAAAAACATAAGTTTTACAAAAAACTAGGTACTAAATTTAATTTTGTAATGGTATATAATAAAGACACATTGACGATAACCATATTTTTATTATAGTTATTTGGTTTTCATAAGTATCACTGTTCGGGGTAGTTATAATAATTATCTTTTAAAAACCACTGATTCGAAAGAACATAACCGGAAATTAAGTTTTCTACGGATTGCAAGTTTCGTTTTGTAAAATATAATAGATAATGCTTTTATTGTAGCAGTGAACATTAATTTAGTCCCTTAGCCCTTAGGGTATATGAAAATAAAATTTGAGATAAGCGCCCTGTGCAATGGGTAGCTTAGTGGTAAAGCAATCCTCCGGTTATAGAACGACTAGTGAAATTTCTTATCTTTTCATAATTATATTTTTATTTGTATTCAAGATTTTAACACTACTTGCTATTATTATAGTTTATAATACCTACCTATACAAAATTCAAATTAAAAAATAAAAGACTACGTAAATTACTATATGTAAAATAACAATAATAATTATGCATTGTAATTTTAATGAGAAATATTTATTATGTCAAAATAAATATTCTATAGGTATATAATACGTATGTATTTATACATATATACTTTTATATATATTAATATATGAATGAATAAACATTTTTTATGTAGCAAACTTGAAACTGAAATCCGAATGAATCTATCAATTTCAAACGAACCGTATAAAGAATAAATTTATTTATCAAATATCCCAAAGCACATACAATGAAAAAACAAGGTAGAGTCTGTAGAAGAGCATTTGGTCAAAGAGAAATCCGTTTTTTATGATGTTATCGATCTAATGACACCGGAATGCGAGGAAAAGGTTAAAAAGTCGGAATTCCTTGTCCATCCCTATACTATATTTTGCCATATTCATAATAACGGATCACTGAACTGAGAATAATATGCATACTGCATATATATATATATATATATATATATTATGTTTCATAAATTTTATCGAATCCCGTTTTGCCGTGTTTAATTTTGTTGTTTATTGTTTTTTTTTATTTTAATAGGTACTCAATATTCAATGTTAATTCTTTTATACAAATATTATACTTTATAACACACACATTGTACTCATAATTGAAAATTATCGTAATGTTAAATTAGTTTTTAATAATATACCTATACGGGATAGTAATATAATTTATGATATAATATATTTATATGTGTATGAATACATCGATAATTTTTTTTTTAAACTTTTTTTTACTTTTCATATACCGATTATTACTCTTAAAATTTTGAATTTTGTCGAACTTGTGTCACTTTAATCGAATGAATATCGATGTTTCTTTTTTTACGATGTTATTTTCTAATAACAAGCAATTTTAATTTTAACTGTGTAAATATATTGGTTTTTTATATGCATATACTAGTAGTATTAATATGTGCATGTTTAGGTAATAATCAATATTATTTGACGTAAAGAAGCGTATCGAGGTGATGATTAAATTGAATTCAAGACGTTTTAAGTTAAATTGCTTCATGATAAATAATTCAATATAATTTTATATAACAAAATCTATAAAATTAGGTAAATGTATAAAAAATACTTGTGAGGACTCCATAAAAGTGACGGCCAAATTAAAACAAGACAAACGTCAATTGGCCAAGTCATCGATATCGCTTTGCATGACAGTCTAGAGAGCCACAATCAATATTTTATGTTCCAATCCACCTTTAATTTTTTTATTTCATAATATTTGTATAACAATATAGGAGGTATATATTTAATTTGTACATGTACAATCCTTTTACCACTCTTTATACAAAACTATATATTATTTTTTTTTTTTTTTTGAAAAAAAACTACCGGATGCAAAAAAATATAAATTTAAAATTTTTGTAATATTAAAATATTTTTGAGAACCATTTCATTTTTTCTTGTTATATTTACACGTGTAGTTTATTTTTCTTTACAGGAGTGAACACGGGGTAGGGGTTAAAAAGGTTATTGTTGTTGACAATCAACATAATGTGCAGTGTACTGTAGGCAAACTATATAACTGGTACATAGCTGTTTTTCTTATAAACTTGAAAATAATATGTAATAAAAACTGAAATTAATATTTCCATCACAATCTAGGTATAATTTTAAAAATTAGTTAATTATTTTAAAAAATAAAGTTTTTAAAATTATCGCTATGTATTTAAAAAATTAAAAAGACGTCCTAGGATAATGGAGACGGGTGCAGTCACTATTATAGGTAATTTAATGTATATTTATAAGCAACGATAAACCATTGCTAACGAAAAAACGATTCTAAGCGTAGTTCAGTTGAGAGTGGTGATTTATCAACAGTATATATGCCATATTATAGTAAAATAAATAAATAGACATTATATATTTTCTTTTATAATATTTGTTTAATACTTTACCGATTTTCTCATTTTTCTCGGTTTTTCCATGTTTTTTCCCCGTTTTTCACATTTGCTGGGAAAACTCTTGAGATAACCGAAAAATTACCTCCCTAATGTACCTTCCCAGTCAGATTTCCTTTCAGAAAAAGTGCTAACATTTTGAATTGGAAAGAAATTGCTGGTAGAAAAGTTTGCTTTACAAATCGAGGGATATTTTGCGATTAAAATAGTCCGAGCGAGCAATGGCTTGGTGGGTCTCTAAGTACACCCAAAGTGAATTTGTTTTCCTTTATTTAAGTAAAAAGGAAAAAACAATTATTATACAAACTACAAGTTTGAATTTCTAGGATGATAATAAGCAAAAATAACCATTAGATTATAACAAATATGCTTGAATAAGTACAATATAGAGTTATTTAATTTAACATATATACCTGCATAATATCAAGACTTTAGAAAGCTATAATTTCGAAACTTAGTCTGCTTTGTTCTGACTTTTCCATTTTATTTAAATCGGTATTATATATATGTTTAAAAAAAAAAAAATAAATAAATTGATAAATTAGATTTATTCTACATAATTTTTTATTCAAACGATTTTTGTCAAAATTTAATATTAAAATTCCCTTAAAAAAAATACTACATTAAACTCAATTTGGTTATTTTTTACTACAAAGTTCGAATTCTAATAAACTTCCTGTTAAATTTTCAGGCATTTCCGTTCAAGTCTAACAATTTCACCACAGAGTACCACCGAATAAAAATTACGTACAAAACTCGCAAAATTAAAATGGTCTATAAATTTCTCAAAAATGGCTTAAATATTTTGAAAATCTTACTACGTTTAGAAAAGACAAAGATTAGTTTTCTGTTCAAATTTTTAAGTCTACAAATATTTTAAACTTAATTACAACAAATAACAAAATTGAAAAATAATAAAAGCATTATTTTCTTACATTTTCGTTTTTATTAAGTTTTATTCTGGTTTTTTCTAGATATTATGAAAACCGCTTGGAAAATTAAAAAATTATTTCCTAAAAGTACTATCTGGACAATATTCCTTGTCAGAAATGGCGCTGCGCGTATATTTGAGCAAGATTTTTGGTCGAATTTTTGTACACAGTATATATATATATATATATATATATATAAAAAAAAAATAAACATCTTAGTATAACCAATACATTTTTTGTTACACTCAGAAT
This sequence comes from Cinara cedri, assembly GCA_902439185.1. Classification (NCBI taxonomy): domain Eukaryota; kingdom Metazoa; phylum Arthropoda; class Insecta; order Hemiptera; family Aphididae; genus Cinara; species Cinara cedri. Next base: position 63,014 of record CABPRJ010002381.1, read on the forward strand.
CTAAAAAAGATAAAGTTAATTTAAAAATGATCATTTAGCAAACACAAATATCTTGTAATATTAAAATACGTAGAATAACAATAAGCATGGTTGTGTATTGTTTAATTAAAATAGGACATTAGATTAATTCATTTGGTAACAGAGCAAATAACTTAAATATCATTATATTAATGTTAAAATGAATAATTTTTGTTAGTTTAGTGTAAATCATTATGATTTAGTAAAAAAAAAAAAAAAAAATAAACTGCGCTGAAAAGACTATTAAGCTTTATAAACCCTTGTTTAAATGTATCCTTTTTGGAGTTGGTTTGGATTAAGTCCAAACTCGATAGTTCTTGTTAGGAAAATTCTTTAGTTATTAACGGGAGCTTAAAATTGTCCTTAGGTACTCTTGGGTACACCTGTATCTAAAGCTTCTACACGATTAAAATTAATGTACAAAAATTTAAAGTTTAAAAAACCATACAGTAGTTGTACATCATTGTCATTACAAATTAATAGTATAAACTAATTGAAAATAATTAATAATTATTTTATTTGTTAAATAATTAGGTATTGTCGTATATTATGTCAAAATTGAGTAAGTTTGACTGGAAAATATTAGATTGATAGTTAATATTTTGGTCTGATTATTGTCTATAGAGTCCTTGTATATATTATATATAATGCATATAACTTTATAATAAAATGTTTTTTTATGTGCATGTGTTTATGTTAATTTTTAGATTTTGAGTGTGACGAAAAAATGATTAGTTTTACTAAAACGTGTGTTTAAAAAAAAAAAAAAATTTTCTTTAGTAAAAATAGTCCAATATTTTCATGTTATATCTTTAAAGATGCGGATTTTTTGTCCGAAAGTACTTTATTTGACACATCTATTGACATTTTGAGTGATTGGTGTATTGCTCACGGGGTGCCTTAGGTCATTTTATTTTTTGTTCATATTTGTGTTTCTTCGGCAACAAGGAAAAAATACAATTAATACTACTCTGCTCAGAATCGTTTTTCGTTTAGCCAATGATTTATCGTTGTATTTTTCGGATAAACTAAATTACCCTGTATATCCTAACTTCTTAACTTTTGAGCTGTAATCGTAGCCTACCTATGCAATGTTTCATGTTAAAAGGATATCATTTTATTCAAAATATTTGTTAATAAAATACTATAGTATACTTACTCTAAACTATGTAAACCATTGTCAAATTAATAGTTTTATAATTTTTTTTGTTTCAACTCATCTTACTGGAATTATTTCTCAACTATTGTCGTGTCGAAGATATTTTAAATTTAAAATAATTTATATATTTCTTCAGTTCGTGGTTTGAATTACTTATTTTATAAATAGGTACGTAGGTATCGATTTGAAATATATAGAACCCAATGTTATTTTATGTAAATATTCTTGAGCCCGGAGTTACGCCCGTGAGACTCAGTCGTGTATGAGCTTATCGTCAAACCAGTGGTGGCGGTGGTTGTGATGACGGTGGTGGTAGTAGTAGTTGTGGGGGTAGCGTGTAAACTGCTAAAGTGTAGTAGGTTCCCATTAAAACCGGCGTTATTGAAATGTATCACATATACACACACGTTAAGCTGTTTCATGTGTGTCGGCGGAAAGGAGAGGGAGTCGTGCATCAGGGTGTTGCAAGGGGAAGCTCAGGTTTATTTCGACTGTCAGACGCACGGCTTGGGGATTCCCAAGACCACTTCGCCAAACAAATTAATGCCATCGTTCTTCGCATGCATATATATATATATATATATCGAGTGAGAGAGAGTGAGTGAGAAAGAGAGTGTATAGGGCTAAATCCATCCATTGCTCTTGTTACCTCACCTTCTACTCCCTATTTATTTGGTCCGAAACCGATGCTCCGACAGACTCTGGCAACATCATATATACAAATCGTCGGATTCTGCGTTATTAATCAAACGGTCATAGCCTCAGGTACATTCGTTAGACGACCGCTCACAAGATACTACAATTATTATTATTACCGTTCTAACCCGTCGGTTCAGTGTGAATAGATTCATGACGTAGGTACCTATCTAACGTAACCGAGTGATGCATCCGATGCGCTAATGCAGTCGTCGTAATTCTATGGAAGCGAGAACCACGAATTTTAAATTATGACGATAAGACATTGACATCGATTTTGTGACACAAATACTGTTACTTACATATACCCGTATATACTTAATGAAATACATACAAAATAAATAAATTATAGGGATATTAAATATTGTTCCCAACCGAAGTGTCATATATCATTTAATTTTTATATTTAAATTAATATTATAGATAGGCAATTAAAACGTGTAACCCAAATGGCCATTGAGTGACGTGGGTAAATTAAACAATTGTTCAATGGACGAATTTGTGTTATTTAGTGTTGTTAATGTTAGTTACATAAACTACCTGCTTTAGATAAAATATTAAAATATGTAGAATTATGTAGGTATTTGTTGTATACATAATACTAATAACTGATAATTGATGATATGTAATATTCCGGTGGAAAATAATGCTTTTGAAAATTATTTTATTATTTATTTATTATTTTACAACGCTATTTCTTTGGTTTATATTATAATTATATATCTACTCAATATTATTGATTTACACAAATTATTACATAAAAATATTTTTTTCTATATAGTTTGTTTCGTTTGGTTGGTTATGTATATAATATTATTAGACATTAAAATGATTATGAATATTCGCTATATAAATTAATAATTGTTTTTATCAAAGGTATTTTATAACTACCTAACAGATTAGGGTTTATTTATAAACATAAAAATGGGCATGTACATATTTATAGCATTTATAATGTAGTATAAAATTCCATTAAAACGCGATTCAATCAAATTATGTTTGGTCGGATGTTGCTGACATTTAGGTTAGGTCCCTGTTGGTCCTAAAATCGACTAAATCCTGTAACTTTTAAATTCTTTAGTATTTGAATATTCGAGTTGAGAAAGGTCACTTTATAGACTATTTGACAGGCAGAGTGCATTAAATTTGAATTTGGTACAAAACCATACAAAAATAATGTATTTCATTAAAATTTCTTATTTTTTGTTTGTATGTATATTTTAAAATTAATGTGCATTCATTTAACATGTTATAAACTACATACAATAAGGTGAATTATATTTATTTAAAATAAAATATAAATTTCAGTTTTTAGATACTTATATATTTTTATAGTTAGTATATTTTATTATTACAACTATTCAGTTTAAAAGTAAAAATAAATAATACATTTGTTATTATTATTATTTATTTTTTCAATGAAACCTCATTATCATTATAACTCATACATAAAAATAAATTAATAGTATAAAATAGAAAAACTGTTCTAATTACTTGTGTAATAAAACTATAATTTTAATTTTAAAATATACTTCAATTATATTACTATGTTAATAAAATAAGAGTGTTTCGATTGTTTATCATTAAAAAAAATAAATCAAATCATGTTTTGTCGATAACATTTTATGAAGTTTTTTCTCCCAGTTAGTCTATATCTATTAATAGAATTTTTGTTTGTTAATGACTCGGCAATACTGGCGATATAAAAATGTTTGAGTGCGGAAGAAAAACGCTTGTTGTTCCAGTTTATATTTCGGCCGATTCCGTGCTCAATCGTTCGTTGACATCTCTACTTACGTAGCTTCGTCAACACGATTTTTGAAACAACTATTTTGTATACGAGAAATTAATTTTTAACCCCTTGTCTACCCTTTGAAACTAGTCTGAATGACTTTCTCAAGAGCCCACTTTTTGATATATATCTACGATGTGGAATGATGGGTCCCCTAGAGACCATTGTTCCTTAACACAAATGTTGTCATAGGATCTCAAGTAGTAGCTGATGCGGCAAAGAAGCACATGATTTACAGTTTATCATCACTTGACTTGGCTAGTGAATTTGAACAAAATAAAAAATGTGTACATATGTTATCTTTAGCGTTTCATACTGACTGTGGTGACGTACTTATGATGGGAATTTATTTAGTTATGGTATATATAGATTATAGTTATGTAACCACATACCTTTGAACATTTGGTTATGTTTGGTGAGTTTTTACTTTTGAATATCGTATTAATGTAAAAATATAACTTTTATTTAGAATAATAAGGTTTAGGTTAAGACATAAGCGTAATTTATAATTAGTTTTTAATGCCACCATGAAAGAGAAGCTTTTTTCAAATTAATAAAAATTGGCGAATGGAATCGATGTTTTTAATTCCACTGTAAAGAGCTATTCAAATCTGGAAGGTAATATTCCGGAATAGAAGAATGCGGAATGTAATATTCCGGAAGGCAATAATTAGAACGTCTAATCTCGAAACGTAATTGTCCAGACTGTAGCTATCCGGAACGGAATAATCTGGGCTGAAATTTCCCGGATCGAAATAATGCGGAACATAATATTCCGGAAAAATATCAATGATTTCTAAAATATTTTCTTAAATATAAAGTTAGGAGCGCGATGTTTATACAAGTACGTTATGGGTTTTTATCAATCCGGACGATTACATTCCGGAGAATTATGGCCTCCTGCCACCGTAGTTATTCTAGGTAAAATAGATAAATGCTTAAATTAATTTTTATATTAAGAAGGTCGTGCGTTGATTGATTTTATTTTTTATCCATTTTGGGGGTTGCGTTGAGAAATGATGGGTTGGTTAAATAATTTAGTACAATTATTATTACTTAATACCATTTATCATTAATAATTAGGTAAATGTGGTTACTTTGCGTGAGGTTTATTAATTGCTTAAATTTGGAAATAATATTTAACTTTGAATTTTGTATGATATATGGGTTTATTATACGCATTATGTTTATTCCTATTGAACTGAATGATTTAAATAAATTATTTCTGGATTTTACAACCATACATTCAAAACATCAAAACATATTATGTAGGTTGTGTACATTTTCTAAATAATAATAATAATAAAAAAAAAACTAATAAATATAAATATATAAAAACAAATCTTTTTTAAAGGTAGAATGATTAATAATTATTAATTATTTTTATTATTTTAGCATCATTTATTATTTTAAGAAGGTAGGTATTGAATTTAAGTATTAGATAGGTACCTACTACCTATTGCGGTATAAGATTAGTAAGTATATAATAATTTTTGAAATTTTACGAGAAGGATTTAAAAATAAACAATTTACAATTAGGTGACCATAAAAAAAAAAAAAAAAAAAAAAATAAATAGATATTAGTAGTGACCAGTGAGGGAACAATGTTCGACATTTTAGTTGGTGTTTTTGTTTCTAAAAGGCTACACAGTTTATGGAGGGATGTCCAGTCAAATGCCGAGCTTTAGGAAAGGTCGCCTTGAGACCTGACCCACTTATCCCAGCATGGCTCATAACAGATATTTTTTCAATTTCGAGCTTCCCCTTATCCGAAGGAAACCATCTTTGAAAAAATAAAAAATAAATAAATACGTAAAGCTTTCGCACCATTTTTACGACTATTCCTTTTTTTTGTCCTTTCCTCATATATTTTTACATTCAGATAAATCTGACCCAGGTTTTATGACACTAAAGAAAATCCTATTTACAATTTACAGCGCTATGACCAATATGTATGATCGGGATTGGTCAAAATGAATATCATTCGAAAATAAATCGAAAGCATCGAGATTTAAAATATTTGCGTGTTATCGAATTTTGCCATGCTTGTAAATCTAGTTTTTGAAATACTTTTTTAACAAAAGAATTATTATTGCAACACTATTCATGTTGAAATTAAGCAATGACATTTTTTTTTTCATTTTAGGTTTATGAATTGTAATTTGAATTACTTATATGAATAAATGTAAATGATATAGACACGAGTCAGTTACATACTAATATTTTAAAGTAGGGTTTCGGTTATTATGTCTTTTAAGGAATAACATAAGTAGTACTATACAGAAAACAAAAATAGAAAGTAAAAAACTACCAGCATTTAAGTTTAAATTTTGATGCTTAATCACCTAAATTTTATGTTTTCTTAATTTATATCAAATTATTGGAAATAGTTTTCTGAAATGATTTTTAATAATATAAATATTTAACAAATATCTTTGAAAGAAAAATGTATTTTTACTTTTTAGTGTTAATTTTTAAGAAAATTATGTTTTTAAAAATTGTTTTAAATATTTGTTCAGTTTTACTAAGAAGTAAAAAAAGCCTGAAAGTATATATAAATTAAAATAATGTCGGTACTAAGATACTTAATTTATTAAACTGTTCCAACTGAATTAATATTAATATTCATAGTATTTAATCAATTACTTTTAAAACACTTTTTATACATGTTGTTTATTAATAAGCTAATTAAATATATTATTTAAAAGGATAATTCTTGTGGTTAAAAATTAAATGGATACTTCAGTTCTAAAATAATGTTATTGGCACTTAAAGAAATTTAAAGACCTAATTTATCCCAAAATCCCCAATACTTATTGTCATTATGCATTTTTTTAAAAATATATATATACTTTTTATTCTCTTTTACATTATTCAACTGGCATTCCTTGGTCCATTAATTCTCAGTAACCATTAAGGAGACGAGTTTTTACAATTAAATTTAAAGAAATTCTTCTTATTCTAATATTGTACGAACATGATTTAAAGCGCTGCATTACACATTTATGTTGAAACGCATCAGTTAAATACCAAAATTATGATATGCAGCCTAGACTGTGTTGAAAATCCTGACTAATTAAGTGGGAAAAAGTTACACGCATAAAAAATTTGTACAAAACTTGTACAAAACTTTGTAAAACTAATAAATACATGTGTAGAAAAGCAGACAGACATTGCAATAAATTCTAAATTTCATTCAAATAAATCATGTAAAAATAAATACGTAATAATAAAATTCTAAATAATAATATATTATTTCATTTTTCTATCAATATTATATAATTATTAGTTCTAATAAATAAAAACCTTAAAAAGATGTGGTTGAATGTAATGGAAATTTGAGAATGCTAAGAGGACAGCCGGTGTATGTGAAGTGGGAGATCGGGGTAAATGGAAATTTAAAACGAGTATGGACGAAAATATTTTTAAAGAAAACAAGATTTACTTTTAGTAACTTCATTTAGTAAATAATTTTAAATTGTTAACAATTGTAGTTTAAATTGAATAAATCCAATTTTAGAATTGTATTTTTTTAAATGTCAGCGGCTTGATAATAAATGGATATTATATGTTATATAAATGATTGTCATTAATTGGTACCGTACCTGCCTGTTCAGGTTTTCAGAATTTAAAAATTAATATATGCTAAAAATAGTATATCTATGTTTTGTTAATGTATTTAAGGTTTTTTTAATAATTCTGCCAATGATTTTAGAGGATTAGATTTGTTAAATTTGAAAACATTATTTTAACGATTTAAGAACAGATTATTTTTGATTTCAATATAACACCACAGGTATTTGGCACCTATATAAAGAACATAGAAATCACAAATTATACGTATGTCAAGTCTAAGGTTCTCTATTAATTTCTTTCTGATGAAGGTTGTAGTATCTATATACTTATTGTTATTTTGTTACGTGCAGATCTACCTCTCTAATGACCGTCTCTTTTCTTAAAAGTTTTCTAGTGGTTATATATATATATATATATAACCACGTTGACAATTCGAAATAACAACTCTCTCTGTCTTTTACCCGTCGCCCATCTTCCTTTCAAAAGTAAATATTGTCCAGACCTCCGAAGCAAACACAGCCTCCCCTTGTATTGAGCCAAAAAAGTAAATACCCTCTTTCTCTAAAGTTGTTGACACGTACAATATGTACACATGCGTTTGGGTTTGTCACCCTGAGGCTTCCAATTTCAAATTCAACAAGAGTTCAAAATGTTAATATGTCAAATATAACATGTTTTTGTCATTCTTTTAATATTTAAATAAACCATTTGTTTGTATACATTTTTTGTGTACGGTTTGTTCCGTGTTGGTATATTAGGAGATTGTTATAACTTTGGTGTTTATAAATTTGTTTGAATTTTGTACAATTTAATTAATTTGTGTATAATGACTAGGTACCAATTACAATAGTTTAATGTTATAAAAATATAGTTTTAAAGATATAACCTCACTGAATGATGATAATGTATACATTATTTAATACGATTAATTCTTATTTTTAATTTGATAAATATTATAATACTGCAAGAACGATTCAATATTGATTTCTGTTAAAGGTTACAACTATCGGATACATTTTATTGTTATTTTTTAAATTTTTTATAATATTTTTACTAGGTATTGTATTAGAAAATGATAAATCCGATTACCTAGGTCGCGTTTTAAATTTTGACTGTGATATACCTGATGATGAATTTTTAATTCAAAACCGGTCGTACACCGTACACACTTATAAACTTTTAATACTTCAGGCACCGCATTCATTAATTAATTAATTTTTTATTTCTATATTTATGAGTATTAACCATTTTAATAATTTTGTTTTTGCTTTATTATATTATTATAGTAGGTATTACTTACCTGTGTTTATTCTATTTAGGTTTGTAATATAACTGCACCAAACTTTTTAAGTACATCCAGTAATTACATTCATAGATTTAGTTAAAAAACCATCTCACCCTAAAACCAATAGATTTTGTATTATTTATTAGTAAATATGTTAAAATCAATTCTATTTTGATAAGGAAACTAAACTAATATTAATTATTTAATGTATTTTTTAGATTGTAGTATAACTTTTAGATGTTTGCTTTTAGATTTAATTTGCATGATGTTTTATATTAAACTTTTTTTTCAAAATTAGTAAACGGGCAGGCGAGGTTTACATAATATTTATTGAATATTTTTTAGGGCCGATTTATAAACGTCAAATTTTCTTCTGTATCGCACCATTGCACATACAACTTCACTTATCGTTTCTGTCACCCGTGGTCTCAGTTATTACCATTCTCGTACTCGTTTTACTTTCCTTACATTTACGTACACAGTCACACACATACATACATATATATATATTTATAATGGGTGAATGGGGGAGGGGGGCTAACGCTCAATATGTAACCAAGCTATTCACTTGGATGATTCGATTTTCTACATTGCCGCTGGCAATTGGTTAAGCTCTTTAGTTATCGGTTCTGCTCATTAGGAAAACATGAGTAACTTCATATTGGCATCCGGACATTATTTCGAATTCACACAGTCTTTCTTTTACTCTTCGATTATTTATAGTGATATACATATAATTAGCAGTGTGTATTGGCATAACTAATATCATTTATTGAAATACCGGATATCGGATTTTTACGAAAACCGATGTGTGATTGATCCGATATTTTTGAGAAAAAAATATCTGTGGAATATGAAAAAAAAGCGTTAAATACCGAGTTTTCATAGATAATCAGTTAATTTTAATTTCAAATATCGGGCTGGGTATCGGTTTTATATTGGTAGAAAATATCTGTGTAATATGAAAAAAAGCGTAAAAAACCGGGTTTTCATAGATAATCAGTTAATTTTAATTTCAAATATCGGGCTGGGTATCGGTTTTATATTGGTAGAAAATATCGGAATATCTGGTATCGGAAAAAAATCATATTGGTTTATCATTACACATAATATGTATAAAATGAATTCTTAATATAAAAAAATAAACAAATTTTATAAGAAAAATTATAGTTTGGAAAATATTATTACCTACTATTATTACCTACTTCTTAATTGCGATTGTACTTATAATCGGTTTCAATTTATAAAAATCATCATTAATTAGTTAACCGTTCGAAATGGGGTTCTACTGAAATGTTTAAGGAAAGAATGTCCGGAGGTAAAAAAATATAATACCTATATAATTATAAATAATAAATTAAATACAATCTTAATACGTAATATTTTGTTAGTTATCTAGATAACCGGGTGATCCATTTAAGTGGGTATAATCATTATCTCGGAAAGTATAAATTTTTTTTAGAATTTGTTTTCTAGAACATTTAAGAAACAAGCAGCTCTACAATTATATATTTATGTTATCTTTGGTACCCTTACTTTTGGGGGTACAACCACTATCTACTTTTAATTTTCAAATGGAAACCTATATTAAAAATTCCAAAAATAGACGGAGTATTAGTTAAAATACATTTTAATATGAACATTTTTGATTCATGTCAAACTGTTGTCGAGATTCCACTTTTAATTTTTGGTTGGAGGAGAGTAGTCATTTGTGTGGTGGTGAGACGCGTGGGGTGTCAATAATGCACCACAGAGCAGCTTGTTTCTTATATGTTCTAGAAAACAAATTCCGGAATAAGTTTATACTTTCCGAGATAATGAGTGTACCCACTTAAATAGATCACCTGGTACCTACAGTGTATAAATCGGGCATTTTTACCTCCGGACATTTTTTTTTTCGAACATTTTTTTTCGAGCTTTTTTTCTCGGGCATTTTTACTTAAAATCTTTCGAAATATTGAACCTGAATTAAACCAAAAATAATATAATATAGTCAGTTTGGCACCTAAAAAATTAAATGAATTCGAGTTAAACTGGAAATAGATAAATATATTTTGTTCTTATTATGCCTTCTTTTTTTATTCTCTTAAAGTGTAAAAATACTTATTGTCTTATTGAATGCAATTTATTACTATTTTTTATATTTCAAAACATTTATACTCTATTGTAAAATGATTGTATCTTTGTTAAATCTACCTATACATATTAATATAATATTGTTTGATGTATTCTACCTAGGCTATTTTTTTTAAAAATATTTTATTTACAGGATCTATTTTCATAAAACGAATAACAGCTCAGATTAAAGGTGCCAGGTTTTGAAAATGTCATGTAGGGCTCTCTATTTTATAAACACATGTTCAGTTTTAAATAAATCTTACCATATATTTCTTATTTTAATTTTCCTTAAATTGTTAACGAACAATTACTAAAATAAAATTATTTGTTGTTTTGTATCTTATAACTTTTAAATAGTATTAGTAACATGAAAAATCACAAAATCTAAATAAAAAATGTCAGACACTAGTTAACCAAGAACCTGGTTGATTACTAAAATCTAAATTTTTTCTCTACTATCAATGTCAAAAAAAAAAATCTTATCTTTTTTAATTAATTTGTTAAAAATAAAATTAGTATTTTGAGGATGTACATGACAAATATTGATTTCTTTTATAATATGAGATCCTTGGGGGACTGAGCTTCGTCTTATTAAGCTTATGGGGTGCTGCAGTCCCAGAGTTCCCTTGTACACGGTGCCCTTGGTTCAGATGTGTTATATTTGTATACAAGTAGCTTTAATTATGTTTGGTACTGATAATTTTGTATAATACAAAACACATCACCAATATTTTATGTCTACTATTAGCATTTAAAATCATATCTTTTGTTGGATGTATATTTATTGTTTTAAAAATAGAGTAGTTTTTCTAAAATAAGCTTATTTAATTTTAATAATAATTGACGATAATTTAGTTACTAGATTCTAGCAAGTTAAATTTACAAGACAAGAACATCATAGTACAATTTGATTTTTTAGATATTTTCCTGAATAAAATATGTTAGAATTTGTGGTATAGACGTTCAAATTAATAAATATTATAATTATTTTTCAAAGAATAAAATAAAAAAAATATATCAAATAACGGTTGTTTTTGAAAGTGTGGGTGAGGCGGATGTTCATTTGTTAAATGTGTGCGGTGTTATAATTTCTGGCATGGTCACAAATGCCAATGATACCGTCCAATGCTTAGTCAGCCAACCGTAATATCTTTATGAAAGCCCCTTTTGCCTATTTCTCATTTTCTTCCTATATATATATATATATATACGCAGTAACATGTTATATATAACACGATAACATGTATATGAAATAAAGCAGTTAAATCGTATCTAGTAGGGCCGTTTTGGACTCGATAGGAAATAAAATAAAGTTAAGAATTTCTTGGCTGTACATAAGACATAACGTATTGGTTGGGTTTAAACGGGTGTATAGAATCAGTGAAATGGAAAAGAAATTAAATATATTATAGTTATATTTTAAAAATAACATTTGTTCGCAAATTAATTTTAAATTTATCGAAAATAGTGAACATATCATAACTTATTATAAGTACTACGCGTACATAGGGTTATTATATAATTACCCTGAAATATAATTATCATATTTTCAATACTGAAAATGTTTTTATTAAGTGGTTAACTTTATAAAATAATATTGGTACAATTTTTACAAGTGTAATATTCGTATTATAAGTATTGTTGGTAGTATTGTGTTATATTGTACTATTGATCTTTGACCAATTTTATTACATGGCAAATAGATGGTTGTGCCACTTTTTTTTGAATTTATAAAAATGTCTATGTTTGATTGTTTTAATAATTTGTTATATGCATATTATGAGGGTTAGTTAAAGATCATCGTTAGCAAGTATATTTATACTATCGCAGTATTTGGTTACGTAATAATTATACAAGTCTGAGTTTATCACTGAAGTGTTAGTAAAACTATCCTGTGTTTTAGTAGTAGTAGTAGTATCATCAGCAGCATAAGTAGTTGTAGTAGTTGGATCTTTTTTCTCTTAAAGAAACTTAAGTGTTGGAATTTTGTATTAAGTCTATCTGTATTAATTATATTATATTTTTTATCTTATTACTAGTGATAAATGAGTCCAGTGTTTCTTTCAGGCATGTCTCCAGGGGTGTTGCTACACGCTACGATAGGTACTGTTTGGGACATTTTATATTTTAAAGTAAAGATGTGAATTAAAAAAATCCTGACCTTCAGTTAGGAAAATACAATAAATTGAATTAACATACTTATTGAACAACAAGTTAATATACTAGGTAATTAATACATATAGAACAAATAATGTAATTAACAGAGTAGTCAATAATGTTATTGAACACCAAATTGTTGAAATTATGGTACATATACTTTTAGTGACAAAGTACAATTATTCGAAAATGATAATAACCGTTTTCGGTAACGCAGCCCGGTCGAATATAAACATACTGCACACTAAATAAAACCAAGGTTTAGATTTACAATTAGGACATTATCCTCCTTGAAGTAGTAATAGGTTAGAAATTTAGGTTAAGGAAGGGTTTATTCCCCCTTACTTTAGTTGATGTTGAGCAAAGCCGATAGGCGTAACGTCCATTATCTTGCCCTCTAAACACTTTAGTAGGTAAAGAAATTACGTTTTTAAACCGTTATCATTTATCATATTCTTATCATTTTCGGAAAATTGTAGGTACTCGTTCCTATTATTAGATGACTTGATAATAATTGTATTCCTTTACTCGGAATACATTAAATATTTATTTAATATTTATGAAAATGTTATTTCTTACTACGGTATTCGAATATTGTACCTACTCTATAAAATAAATTATTGTTTCTAATAGTATTTGTTATGGATATAGTGAAGGATTTAATGTAAACTGTATTTAAATTGTAGTTGAATAGACACTTGAAACAAACTTTAACACTATATTCTTAGATCTGAATTATATTGATGTAAGATAAATATTTTCGTAATATTCCTTGGATATCTGTGATATTCAATATAGTTATAACAATATTGTGTTTAGATAAAAATCTAACTTCATTATATTAAGCGAAAGAGAAATATGTAATTAATATTCTCAGTAGTACAAACTATGTTAGATTCCGAGTGCAGAGAAGATGTTTTTTTTTAACCTTTGCGGAACTTTATTTTCTACCAAAAATCTTGCTTCGATTTTAAGTGCAATCAGTGTGGAAAGGTACTTTAGAAAGGTCATTTTTCGATTTTCTAAAGAGATCTCATCAAATGTGATAAACCGAAAAAAAAACTGAGGAAAAACGGGCAAAACCTAGGAAACCGGGAATATTGGTGCAACATTAAACAAATATTATTAAAGAAAATATACAAAATCTATTTAATTATTTTACTATAATATGACCTATATTATTATTATTGGCAAATCATCACTGGACATATCAACTGGACTCCGCTCAGAATCGTTTTTTCGTCAACAATGGTTTATCATTGCTTATAGGTATACATTAAATTACCTATAATAGTGGTTACACCCGTCCTCATAATCCTTTTAATGTGCTTATTTTCTTAAAAAACTCTTTAGGAGAAGTTTAAAAACTAAAAATATGCTACTCAATATTTATTGAAAAGTTTAGCATATTAACAAAGTTATTGACAATTATAAAACTATGTTTATACATATTCCTAGCTTTGTAAAAATATTAGTATTTAACTTTATTTAAGATTTGTTTGTGAATGTGACTTGTTGGTTACATATTACTTTTAATTTTAAAATAGTAATTATTATTTCTTTTGTTCCGCACGCTCACTAATCTAAGGTGTGAAGTACGTATTTTTACGCACTTTTTAATCAAAATGACTGAGCATTTTTAATTCAATATTTTTATTTTTATTTTAACGTGGTATGAAATTATGTATCTAAATTTTTTTAAACTTTAAATATTGTTTATATTTTATAGATATAAACACGTATAAATCACCATTTATGGTATAAACCACATATTAAACCTTTTTTTTTTTTTTTTTGGTTTTGATTATATATAATTATTATTCAATGTTCGTGGTAGTATTCCTAAACCGACATTCCTTATCATTGAACAACTGTTATACAAATAAATTTAACACTATAATATAAGTTTGTTCAATGTGTACATATTATTATGTGAAACCGAATATTAGTCAAAATGGTTAATAAAATTTGTAGTTTATGTTATTTTGTATTATAGTTATAATTAATTTGTATCAGTATTATTGATTTATATACCGTTTATATTATTACGTTGAAGAGCAAAATAATTATCTTATCCAAGTGACAGTTGCGCATGTTAAGAAAGTCCACCAGAATGCTGGTGAAACATATTTATGGTTTATGAATATTCATTCGTTTTTGACTCTAGTTTATCTTATTATTATTATGCAAAATTACCGTAAATAATAAACATTGACCATTACGTTGTCCTTATGAATAATAAACCTTTTGTTTTTACAGTTATTTTCCATCTATAGGAATGCCATAAGGTATTTCAATTATTGTTAGAAAGATTGATTCCACCATCATTATTTTAAAATTTAGATTACCGACAATTTAATAATATTTATGTGCAGCATTATTATTTTATTTTTCTTAAGTTCTTAAAGTGTTTCGCGTATGTTATTTGAATATAAAAATCTATTATAAAATTATGTTCTTTAAAATAATCTTGATACATTTTGACGAATTTTTGAAAAAAAAAAAAAAAAATAAATGGTTGTTCATGTAATTTTCTAAGCTTTAAATCTAACTTATTCGTTCTTCCAATATGTGTCAATTTAAACGAAGATTATAATATAAAACATAATCTATAACGAACATTGAACATACACCATATATTGAACATAGACCAATAGATTGTGGCATGTTTGCCATGCTTTATTATAACTCATTTATTCGATTTACGAAGGAACGTTTTCAACTCAGGAATGGTGTGAACCGTAAATTAAAATTTAATTGAATTTCACTGTCCTAAATTTTTGTGTTTGTACTTTTAATAATATGTATAATATTAATTATACATAAATATATTTATAAAAATAAATTTAATATCATAAATTATCTATACGGCGATGAGTGTATCACTTGCATACACGTTAGTTATTTAATATGAAGTTCAATGTTAATAAAATTATAAATAATATAAAATCCGTTTTATATAACAATTTATACCTACGTATAAATATACTTTTAAAAAAGCTAGTATAGAAAATATTTTCAAATAGTGAAATTCTATAAAAATCATAGGTAATCATAATAAAATATATTAACTGCACAAAAAAAAAAAAAACATTATCACCTCGTCTTTCAAAAAATAATTTTTGATTTGTACTTATGCCTTCATTGTCTATTTTGTCTTAAGGATATTTGTAAAATAATAAAACTAAATGGACGCAAGTTAGTAAAAAAATATATAAAAATAGCATTTTTATAATAAACCCTAATTAAATCAAGGGGAAATGTTCTACAATACTATGCACATTCAATTTATTTGACAAGTTTTTAATTTTATTTTTTACACGTATATGTAAATATTATATTATAATATTTACATTTACAATATTTAATATTATAATATTATAATTATAATTGTATTGATAATAAATCACATTTGGTGTGCAGGTTCATGCCATAGTTATATAGAGGTACGCTAAGAAAAGTTTCAGCTTTTTAGTTTTTTAATTTGGTCAAGTTCAAAGCACTGCAATTTTAGATTTTATTTTGTTCATACGGTTCCAGTGTATAAATGAACGAATTAATTTTAATACAACTTGATACAACTGTACCAAGTTTACCAATAGTAACTTACGTGACATATGACCGCGGAAAAAATATTGTAGATGATAAAACAATCTAAAAACCCGTGAGAATGTCCTGAAAGAGATGGCTAGTAAAAACAATTGAAAACGACCGATTATAATTTTAGGGATCGCTAGGCTGTTAAGTGACAATCTAAATTATTTTAATAATATTATAATATTAAATTTTATGATTCATATTTTTAGTAAAGTTAAATTTATAGACGGCGTTTAAGGTAGGCAAATTCACTACTTCCGTGTCAAGTACGAAAAACAATAATAAACATATTGTGTTTTACATTTTATAGCATCGTATTTTTAATGAGTTACCTAACGTTTTATATTTTTGATGACTATGTTGTCACGTAACTTACCCGATGATGACTTTCAAAATCAAAACTGGTTGTGTAAATAAAAATATAACCAACAAAACTCTACATCCTTGGCTACGTTTTATTTTTTTTTTAATGGTTATTTATTTATTTTTATATCTTTTTATATTATTTTTTTCTTTTCTTTTTTCTTCTTGTCCTTAACCTGTATATATAAAAATCATGCATATGACGGGTTTTGGTGCGATGCACTCTGTCATTACTCAACTGATTTTGATAAGATAATGCTCAATGTGTTTGATTAGTTCAACTTAAAAAATAGGATAGTTTTCATGAGAAATGTCATATGTCCTTCTCCGTTTTTATTTATTTTATTTCAACTCCCTTTGATGGTTAATATCAGGATCTTATTCCTCAAATCCATATTTATCCCATGGGCAATTACGAGTATATTTATATGCCGAATCTATCTGTGTTAGCATAAGATAGGTTAACCAAAATTATTGTAAACCAACT
Source organism: Cinara cedri (assembly GCA_902439185.1). Classification (NCBI taxonomy): domain Eukaryota; kingdom Metazoa; phylum Arthropoda; class Insecta; order Hemiptera; family Aphididae; genus Cinara; species Cinara cedri. Next base: position 80,262 of record CABPRJ010002381.1, read on the forward strand.
ACCACTTAGTTAAATTAAAGTTATGAATTTGTGTACTTTGAATAGTATAAGCAACTATTAAAAATCATTAAAAATCAATACTATAATTACCTCATTTATGAAATTGAATTTTATTTGTTATTAAATAAGAAATTTGTAAATTACTCTTTTATTACAAAATATTCTCAAATACGAGAGGAATAAAATTTTAAATTAGACATTTTAGGTTTGTGTTTAAATTCAACTTTCGGAAACTCTTTAGCAATCATTTTCTTCGAATTATAACGTTACATTCCATTTTCAATTCCGTGAATTATATAGGGGTATTCAGGTAATTTTGATACGAATATATAATTGTTTATGTAAATTTACTTTTGTTTATTCGTGGGTTACCTAGGTGATACAGATGATAATTTGGTTGTTGCGGACAAGAAAATTACTTTTGTTATTATTTATACTATCATTTATCAATTGCAAAGCGTTGCTAGTTCAGTTAGTATTATATTAGTATTTATATTTTAAAGTTATAATATTTATCATGTATCTTATTGTTATTATTATTTCTAAATAATAATAAAAAATATGAAAGGTTTATACTCGCACTATTGGTAGGTCAGTGTTTTAAATAATAGGAAAATGGGAGATTAAGCGTAGAGTAGTATAGTTTAAATTTTATTTAATACATTGATAAATAATTGTAATCTATAAACGAATTTTGATTGGAGTGTGGTTTTACACTTTTTTCTTCTAAGTTTAGATGGGAAATTTCACTGACTTTTAACTATAAAAGGGTTTACAATTTTTCGTGTTTTAACAAATTTAGTCAAATTGTATGAACTTCACACTCTTATGAAATTAATTTGTATTATTATAAACTTGTTTACCTTAAGTATCATAAGAACAACATATAATGAACATTGTATTAAATATTCTAGTTTTTTACGTAGCAAAAACCTTTTGGTTTAAAATCTTTTTCGCTGATAGAAAAATAACATCTCATATAGGTAGTAAATCTAATATATCTTTTCGTCTTTTCGGATCTCAAATAAACTAATTATAACTGATGCTAAAACAAGAATACTTACATTTATTAAACATTCAAAAATAATGATAGAAAGAAGGAAAAATTTAAATTATATTTTCCATTTAATTAATTACTAATTGTTTACTACGCATGTACGATTTAAAATACAACCTTCGTAAAACAGTAGTAAAAGTTATTTTATTTGGTATTTGTAAAAACATAATAGTTTTATAAAAGCCGAAAAAAATCAGTCTGATGCAATAGTAATAGTAATATTATGTTATTATTTATATGACAGTATATCCAAAGCATACCTTTTGCCAATTCACGAGTTACAATTTGCGTGTACTATATTAATGACCATTTTCGGATGTATCATTTGCATATTATTCAGTGGGTATAAAATAAATGTTACACTCTCTCGTTCTTCGTTCTACTATTATAACAAACCGGATTAGACAATAATATGGTATAGTGAGAATATTTAATGAATATATATATATACTCGTTGTATATATACTACGTTGGGTCGGATTTAGATTTCGACGATATTGTTATGATATTGTAGATAAAATCGTTTTTGAAGGGATAACGTTGTAGCGATGCCTCTCTTTTATACTTACTGAAGACGGAACAGTAGTAAGCAGGTTTAAATCAAACAATTTATAATGTTATTCATAATTTGCTCGGTGGGTACCTAACTTATAATATAGATTATACAATATTATTGTTATTTTCGTCAGATTATTTTATTTTTAATAAAAACAGTTCGATTTTTTTCAGTTTGTTAATTGATAATTGAAAGTATTCGAATGTGAAAAAATGGGGATCGGTGTAGCTACTGTTAGAGGTGATTTACAATAAAGCTGTAAGCAATGATTAATTTTTGCCAATGTAAAAACGATTTTGAGCAGAGTTTGGTTGATAGTGTTACTTTGTCAACAATATATTATATGTCATATTTTGGGAAAATAATAACATATGTGTTATATATTTTTTTTAATAATATTTGTTTGATATTTGATCTATTTTCCTGTTTTCTTACATTTTCCCCAGTTTATACTGGGAAAACTTCTGGAAAAATCAACAAATTCTCTCCTTAAAGTTCCTCCCCAGTCAGATTTCCTTTAAGAAAAAGTGCTATCATATCGGAGCAAAATCATCAAGTGCTATTATATCGGGCCCGGTATTTTGTTGTTTATAGTATTAAAAAAATATTATGTATAAACATTGTAAACTAATACATTATTCGTTCCGTTCAAAATCTAAAATTTATACAAATTTTAGAGTATGGTTGTTTGTAATTTATTTATTTTGTTGAGTGTATAACTTTTATTGGTATGCCAAGAAAATTTTAAAGCAGGTCGCTCATGTTTTAGAAATTTTAATGTCACAATTTTGTTTGTATGGTTATATTTAAAACAAAATTAAAATTAGATCATTCTTCTTAAAATACTTTTCAAATTTATTTAGAATACGTATTTAAATACTTTTTAAATTGAAACAATACTGGTTAAAACGAATATTTGTTTTTAAAGTTATTTGAATATAAATAAAAATATTTGTTAAAAATAATCAATATATAGGTTCATCGAATTACAAATATACATTTAAATTTATTTATGAATATTTAATTTAAATAGGTTCAAGAATTTAAAAATTGGCATATTAGCATAATTGAATAGTATTATAATTATTAATAATCTTATTAGTTCGACTTAAAATAAGTAAACTACCTCATTATAAAGAGTTATTGAGTCATAGCATAACATTAAAATGGAAAATTGTAACAAATATTGTATAAACATTAGTTAATAAAATATACATAACAGGAAAAACAATTTTTAAAATTTTACATTACGGTGACACGAATAAAATAAATAATTATTCTAGAATAAAATTATTAAGTATTAGTACAATGTATTCGAATAATTAACAAGAATAAAAATAAGACGGTACAAAGCTGCTTCGAATAATTTGGTTAGAGTCAAAATATGGTAAAGGAAAGAATATTTCTTCAGGGTCGTCCACTATGTGTTTAACTTTCATTCAATCACGGTGTATAAATAACGTTGTGGCCGCCAACACTGCCTCTGGCTGACTGGAAATATGAGATGACCCGTAACAAGACGATCTCTGATCATAAATATCCCCGTTGCACATCAAAGGCGTTTTACTGTGAAATAATGTATTACAAAATATTGTATTACTGAACGCAGGTTTTACTCTCTATACGATTTAAATACGTCCAAACAAAGAAAATTATATAATATTGATTGTGTATAATAAATAATGGTTTTTTTTTGTTAACTTAGTTTTAAATTAAAAATCGCTGAAAAATTCTTTTTCGATTTTTATTTTATTTGCTTTAAAATATGAATTTACAAAGTTGCAAAAAAAAAAATACTTTTATACATAAATAATGTATATGTATATGTATAATCTATATATTATAGATAATAAATAGTACCTAATTATATTACGATTTGTATAAATGGTAAAACTCAAATTTTCATTAAAAATTAGGGCATGTTAATGAAAACAATTAACTAGATTAAATTAAGTTGAATAAACAAAAAAGCCATCAGTTAAAAGCTTAAATACAAAAGAAGTTGACTGAACTCAGTAAAAAAATGTATATATTTTTTATTTTTTGTTACAAAAATCAACATTAATACAGTTCAATATTAATAGTTATATAATATATATTATAAACAGTTCATTATTCAATACAAAGTAATATATAGTTTTAATTTATATACAAATAAATGAAATTTAAATATCGCAGCAAGTTGAAAAACATACATGTTATCAGTACTGAGAATAGTCAGTTAATATTGAATTTTGAAAAAAAATAATTTGACTTACACGTTATCTTGATATCTATGAAAATAAACTATATCAAAACGTTTTTTTTTTTACAATGATTTAAACTTATTTAGATTTATACTAATTAGATTACTACACAAATAATTAAATATATTTAATTAAAACATTTAAAAAAAATTAATTTTATAACTCAACCACCATGTACAAAATGTAGTATTGATATTTTAAATTTGGAGCGTAGCAAGAATTTATTGGTTTTACAATGTTATATATCATATATATATTTTTTTCGTCATTTATTTTGCGAACAACTTTTTTTACCAGAATTTTTGCTCCTATGTATCAAGTGTAGCACTTTTCCTGAAAGAAAATTTTTTTTACTTAGTACTTAAAGCAGATAAATTTTTATTTTATCTTCCGTTTTCCTAATATTTGTAAAAACCGGGGAAAATAAAGGAAAATCGTAGGGATAACAGATAAATAATTACGATGAAGTTTATTGTTTTTAACAAACTATGTTTCTATTAATAATGTTGATAAAATACTGTTCATAACTAATTTGATTATAAGGTTGTTGGTTCAAAATACGATCGATACACATAAAGAAAAATTTGGTATTTAGAATATAGAATTGAAAAAATGGGTTATAATTTAAACCAAGTAGAAAACCTTGAATATTAATTGGTATTTTAAGTTATATGTAGGTATATAAAAAAAAGTTACATTAATGGAGTAAATGATTTGTAAGGCGTTGAACTTAATGGTATATAGATGCATGAAACAAATAAGACAAACAATCTATGTACATTTATTCCACATGATGGGTCGATGTTTATCTGAAATCGAGGGTTATGTTACTTATATAAAAAAAGGTTAAATAGCTAAAGTTTGTTTTAAAATTCGTTCAAATAATACCAATCTTGCAGATAGTTTCAATATTGTTTATTTATTCTTTTACTCGAGAAAAAGTTTTTTGGAACTTTTTGGACCATTCTTTTGTATTTAAAAACAGTTCCTTGTTGCAATAGTGCAAATATTCATAATTTTCTCTTAAATATTATATACAGGAATGAAATGTTTGAATAAAACATAGAATCTTAAATAATTAAATCGGATAAGAAACAAAATATAAAATTCCGATTTCATATTACTGCAGGGATGCATTGTTGGAATTTGAATTATAGATACCTTATCCTATCATGGTTGTATAGTGAAAGGTAAATTCCGATTATATTTCTTCGTCAATAGAATCTTACCTGGTCGTGTTATTTCCGCATAACTACACCGAGCAGCTCGGAACCTTTTATAAAATGTACATTGTCTGAATTAAAGTCTTCAATGTTCTGTTTAGTGTATATAATATATAGAATATACGTGTTTTATTAAATCAAACGAAAGCTTATTGCTTGTACCTGCGCTAGTAAACGAAAGGAATTTGAGATGAAAATAATTTTGTTTTCAAGAAAATTATTTTATAAAAAAAAGTACTATTTATGCATTTTTAAAAAGCAAAGCACCTTTTTTTGTATTTATTTTTTAAATTTTATATATAATCCACTTGATGAACTCTTCAAATTAGACATATATAATGTTGCACTTATATTATAATTGAAGAAATTTTAAAGCGATTGAAGTGATTATAGAGTGAAGTACACCTCACGCTTTCCTGTAAATCATATATAAAAAGCAAATTTTTTTTTCGAGTTTTTGTCTTCAAAACAAAATTGTTTTTAGCTTTATAGTACAAAACATAAAATAAAATAATTTATTTGGTATTTTTTCGTTTTGTTGAAAATTGTGTTTTACATAAACTGTTTTTTTTTTTTATTCTTTAATATTAAGTTGTACACATACTTATATCCCCTTTTCTTTGAACAATGTGTGCTTCACACCAGCCAATTTCAGGTCCACCATTTTATCCACAACCGAATTCTAGATAACTTTTCCATTCAATGTGTTATAATAAAGATGCTTATTTCGGTTTTCGGATACTTTTTCCTAACCCTGTATTTAGAAATATTCATATATTTGTATAAAATGTAATATAAATATATGAATGTAACAATAGAATATTGTATTGTCACCCGACTTGGGTTATTGTGCAAAATGTCATCATTGTACGACGTCGGGAAATAAGTTAAATTAAGGTTGCAAGATTTGAAAACATCACCGTCCGACCATTGTGAATATTATTATGAACCAGCTGAAGAGTAAAGGTTCTACAGAGTTCCATATTTTTTTTCTATAAGGCTTAACTTGGGTTTAAATGTCAAATAGATGTTTGAAAAACTAATAAGTAAATAATAGAATGATTTTGAAAAAAAAAAAGTAAATTATGTAAAGATATTGAAGTAAAATTTTTAAAAATATAATTGTATACATTAAATTTATATGAGTTTAATTTAATATTATATTATGTAGCTTAAGAGCAGAGAAAAATGATAATATTTTTAATTCCCACATAAAGTTTAAGAATTATATACAAATCATTACTAATAAAGTTACATTTTAAATTTAAGAAAGTTTATAACAACAGTTTGAATACTCGGTCATATGTTAAGAAGTGTTTGTTACTAATTAATAATTAGAGTGTTTTCCAAGCTTTAGTTTGTCTTCGAGTTTTATTTATACAACTTTAATTTATTGTTTATACGGGAATTTGTGTTTTTACATTTTTCATATAGTTATATTTGATTAAATAGACTATTAAAGCCCATACCTACAAATACTAATTATTTAATTACGAAACAAGTTTTGAGTTCTTTATGTATATGATAGGTATGCAGTATTTAATTGTATTATATATTAAAATATTAGGTATATTTTTTTTTTCTAATTACTTAAATACTATTTTAATAATATAAATAATATTAATATAAATACTATATTACAATTTAATGTTATAAAAATAATATACATAATAATTATGATTATTTATTGAGTCTATTGAGAAGAATTTTAGATTTCAATATATAATATCCAAGAACACTTTCTTGTCGTTAAGTTTAAAGCCAATATATCAGGTTAAATCCGACTGTGAGCGTCTTAAGAGCCTTTATACTAAGTACGTCTATAAATTGTATTTGGCGTAACGCAAGTTATTGTCAACATGCTGACAAACGGCATAATGTTTGTGAGTACAAACTGGAAATCACTTAACTCGTTAAATAACTTAGCGTTTTCAAAAATACGTTAGACATACCTGATAAACTAATAAATTGATATTGTGTTTTTATCGTCGAGGGCTTCACCGATAAAATATATTAATGTGTAAGCAACTAAAGCAATATTGATATAGAAGTATAATATCTATTAATAATACATTTTTATTTCAGAGTGTTTTCTTTTATTTATTATAAAATAATAATAATACTGATAAGAATTACTTACACAAACTTTGACCTATAAACTTCTGATGTTTGTTCGTGAAATTGACAATATATCTCAGTGAGTTTATTTTCTTGTACCTATTCCATAAATCGGTAATACCCATATGGTAAATGAGTTCGTTTTTGTTTTTCAACGATGGTGCTGCATGATTGAGCCCTATTCAGAGCGGAGCTAGGTGGCTGCAGCTCCGGGCCCCGATATAATTAGTTGCCACCATATATATATATATATATATATATATATGAGTTTAGTTTTAAAATTATTTTTTTTTTTTTCATTTGTTAAAGTACAAAATATTTAAAAGAATACCACTTGTGACAGAATTCTTAATATTTATTTAATCAGTAATTGGTGAAATTATCTATAAAGATTGGGAAATCGTGAATTTTGAAAAAAAAAAAAACGGATTATTATCAATCATTTTATCTTACACAGATAATAAAGAAAAAATAATTCCTGGATGATACAGTTGAAAATAATTCAAATATTTGGAAAATAAAAATGATACATACTTCATCACGTAGGTGGGCCAATGTTGTAGGTGAGAAATGAGGAAGATAGAGGAAAAATTTAATGTTTATCTCTACGCAACGATTAGCCATTACTAATGAAAAACGATTCTAAACGAAGTTCAGTTAATAGTATTGCTTTGTAAATAATATAATATATACCATATTATATATATGTCGAAATATAGTAAAATAATTACATATGCATTATATACTTTCTTTAATAATATTTGTTTAATATCGTTTCTATTTTCCCGTTTTTTCCCTGTTTTTATTATGTTTTCCTATTTACTGGGAAAACTAAATAGTAAAATTGCTGGCAAAAAAGTCGTCAAAAGAAAAAAAATGATAGTATTTTACTAATATATTTCTTAAATTTTCCCGTTTTTTCTCACTTTTTCCCTTTTATTGGGAAAACCAAAAAATAACCTTAAATTACAACCCAAGATATTTTTTTTCAGAAAAGAGTCTATATCATATTCATCGAGATAAGCTTTCTGGTAGAACAAGTGTTCACATAAAAAAAATAATAAATAAGCATCTTTGTAAAACGAATACATTCTTCACTATACTCAGATTCTAAAAAAGAAGAGTTGATGCTGGGGTTAAGCGTGGTCACTATTCCATAAATAAATAAACAATTTTTTTTTTCATTTTAGAGTATCTAAGATTTTGAGGTAATTTTATATTAAATTTAATCTGGAAAATTCCAATATTAATTTCATTCCATAAACAAATTTTACCTTTTTTTTTTTACTGATTAGATAATAGTTTTAACCATGTTAACAATTGTGAATGGAATTGTGTTTGACTAAATTCGTATGTTCGGTCGACTTCGTCGATTGCAGATAAACCGACTTATAACGACTTTCCATTCAATATTAAATTTATGCTGTCCCTTTGTAATCTTCTCTTTTATATAGTAGGTAATTGGCAAACATCTGTAAACCGAGTTATATAGTCATTATGCCCCGTAGAATTTGCCAAGTATTTGTGGTTTACTATAAATCCCATTGTTTATCTGTAAATTATAATCATCATTATTGTTTTTATGCCTGTTATTTCATCATAATTTTATCCAATCTATATTTATAGATAGGTATAACGAACCTATAAATAAATAAATTAAATAAACCTTAAATATTAACTAGTTATATTGAATTTCAAACATTTTTTAGTATAATTGTTTTTTAGTTAAATCGAAAATGATGTTTTAATATACTTATAGGTAAATAAAAATAGGTATCAAAATGTCATACATATTTACCTAGTTAAAATGTTTGTATATAATAATGTTTGTACAATAATTATTTTCGATTGAAATTTATTATAAATATATGGTTTCAATAATTTTCGTTATTGAAAAATTCATGTCCATTAAATTCACTTTCTTTTAAAAAAACTATAAGTACATCAATATTGTAGCAACTGCAATTTATATAAATAAATTGCATTATATGAGCTGCGAATGTATATTAAATCTTACCCAGTTATATTAATTGTAGGTCACCTGTCACCTATCATTAAACAATCGTGAATGTGTAATTTATTATTCTGAAATATTATTAAATATAATCAAAATATTTCTAAATAATATAAGTGTGTTACCAAAAATTAAACAAAGCAAAACGGTTTGGAGAAATAACTAGAACTTTATTATGTTTACGTTTAATTAAATTAACACCGGAATAACATTTAAATTTGAATAACAATTAGTTTTATTATCAAACGTCTACAACAGTCTCTACCTACGGTTATTTTAGGAGGTAGGCAATATAAAATGTATTAAATGTATTTATTTTTTTCTTTTTCATTTATGTCAGTATATACTTAAAATTTGTATAATTTATTAAATTGGTTCTTCGTTAAATCTATTAACTGTTATTAGTGGGTTTAGTAAACTAATTGGTTTATAGATCATTATGGATTGCATTACAGACTCAAATGTTAAATAATTAAACTTAATATTTACAATTATTTTTATCTATATTATGGGGTGCTTATTTTTTACATAGGTCATATCGATGTAAAATGCAACGAGTATTGTACATTTTGATAAATAAATTTTGTTGACAGTTGTATTTTTCATGGGGGAATTTGCTACTCCTAGAGTATGCATACCTGAATTTAACATTGAATAATACGTTTACAAAAAAAAAAAAAAAAACTATATTTTTATTCTCATAAGTCAGACTCATCAGTGTACTTCATATGTCCTACATAGACCGCATACATCACATGCGAATCAATGTATGTTTACGACATATACCGCCATTACCGGGCTACCCTATATAATGGTCCAAAATGAATCGTAAAATACTATCGAAATGATTATTTTGTTATTGTTGTTTTTTATTTTATTGCATTTATCTGATCATCCTTTCCAATTGCCAATCACTCATTTTCAGTCGAATCAACGATGGCGGGTGACTCTGTGATCTTGTTTCATTTCTCTGATGTCTCTTTATCTTTTTCTTTCACTACATTATATCTAGCTTTCTATATTTTTTCTCCATGTTTCCATGTGCTCATTCTTCGTCTCTGTATAAGTCCCCTCTCCACATACCCACTCCGGTTGACCGTATAATTTTTTCGTTACTCTCTCTCTTTATCTATCTCTCTCTCGGTATAAACCGAACCATTGCCTGCCACTGGGGCTGAAACTCCTCCACCGCGGGGTTAAATGGGCCGTATAACCGGAACCCGAAGGTTGATATTTGTTCGCCGATCACGTAAGTTGTGTAAAATAAATAATGCGATTGGCCCGAGTCCAACCGGCAGTTACGGCGGCAGCGGCCGGATGACCCTAATCACATAGCCACAGTGCGAAACTCTGCGATAATGGCGTCTGCCCTGTCGTAGTATCAGTATATTATTATATATACACAAGATAGGTGAAAGACTGCGGAAAGCGGAAGCGATAGCATGCAGGAAATAAAGAATAAGTAATCATATTATTATAAAAACAATTTATTTTATTTTAAAATTTTGAGTTTTTATTTTTTATTCAGTTAAAGAGTACTGCAATATATTATTAATAATGATATCTGATTTTATTCACGTCCACTGTCGTGCGCAGGGGGGAGGATGTTAGGGTTTATATTCCCCCTTAAAGTACAATAACTTTGAGTGTTTATTTTGTAGTTTTAGTCAAATCACAAGGAAAGAAAGCTTGATTTATTGAATACAAATTGGTGTTTTTTGATTATCGTTGTCGGATTGGGTATAACAAACGATTCTATAAAATGTATAAATAAATTATGATTATCATTTACTAATATCCTATTGGAAGTTCCCGGGGCCGTCACTGACTTCCTCGTTGCATCTTGTGTACATCTTTGTTTATTAATAATAATAATAATAATAATAAAAAAAATAATATTAACAATAATAATAATTATTAATATTATAATAAAGCAGTACCTAAATATACTGAAGTTTTAATTATAATTGGGAGATCTACCTACAACACTCGAATAAATACGCTCCATTAAACATACCATCACTGTATACAGTACACCTACCCGTATATGTGAATGTGTTTCGAACACCTTGCATAAATAAAACCACGAGTAGTTTCCTACTAGCTTGCCGCTATAGTAGTAGGTACCTATCTGTAGAGTCGGTTCACACATAACACGAGCATTGCGTTTTGTTGGCAATCATTTTCAAACGAATTCAAAAAGTTGCTTACTGAAACGTTTTTAAAAAGTTTAACGAGCACCCCCGAATAGAATAATGTGTAGGTATTTTTTTTCTTTTAGCAGCGGAACGACTAAATCGTTCAAACAATGTTTTTTTTTTTTTTTGACCAACCGTATTGTATAATTTAATAGCATGTATATAGGTAACGTTCGTCTGACACGCAGTACCATTTAACTACATTCGCGTTTGCAAATCATATAGTATCGTGTTAGAAATAATCTGGCATCACGATTATTATTAAACATAATATGTGTGAAATATGTACGTAAAATGCAATCTCTTGTTAACTTGCTCTTGAAAATATTCTACGAGGTTTGAGTCCTGTGAAAATATACTTTTATTTTGCATTTACATTAACAAACAAAACATATTGGTTTTAGTCTTAAGTAATATGATAAATCATTTTGATATTAATTAATCATACAATATAGTTTACCTTTATACATAGAATTTGAATTCCAAGGGTTATTGTTTAATTGTGTACATATATATATATATATAAATATAAGTAGGTTTAGTCATATAGTTCCTATATATAGGTATTACTAGTGAACTGCAATTTAATTTAAACAATTTAATAATTAATAGTTCATGTTCATTTGATCGTATATTTTGTGATAAAATGTGATTTGGTACTTAAGTTTTTATAATTTTAAAAACGATAAGCCATTAAAGTATAAACACTTACGATGTTCTTATTTTTAGAAAATCCTCGAAGACTAGTGTTTATTAATCGTCTCGTCCATAGATATGTATACATACAAAGAAAAATGATTAATTCTTTGGTAATAGATATTTAATTATTTATTAAGTTTTCACGCTGTATACTTTGTTTAACTTTAAAATATTTAATACCATAATCAAACCTATAATAATGAAATATACAAAAAAGTCCAAAAGTCATAATGTTTGTGAGTACGTTAAATTATTATACAGTTTTTTGAACATTATTTATTAACTTATACGAGCATGGACTTTTGTATCCAATATATTTATAATTTTCTTTGTATAATAATTTGGTATATAATGGTTTATATATATATTTTTTTTTTTTTAAATCAAAGTGTCTGACGATTTTATAGTTTTTTGGCCAGTTTGTTAGGTTGTGACGAAATCGTTGAAGCGTTGCTGAAACGGTAAAAATTACGCGTTTGCTCTACGTTTGATCTAGCGGATGCAGTTATATTGTATTCTATTGTTAAATTTATAAATATTTAAGATTCTGAGTTTAGCGAAGAATGTATTAGTTTTACAAAGGTGTTTATTTTTTTTTTTATTTTTTTTTTATGTGAACATTTTTTCTACCAGAAATCTTACTCAAATTATCGAGTATAGTACCTTTTCTTCTCTTCTTCTCTGGGTAATATTTTAGAAAGCTCAATTTTTTTTTGAATTTTCGTTAATATTCGATATAATGAGAAAAACCGGGTTCTTTAGGTAAAAAACGATTGAACGATTAAGAATAAGGTTGTCATTGGCAAACTTTTTTATTTATTTTTTGTTATTATTAAGTTTTTATTATTTTAATAATTTTTAAAGAATCATTATTGCCATGAAAACGCACATTGTTGTAATCATTTTATCATAATATGGCATAAACCTATATTGAAGACAAAACAACAATATTAACTGAACTTCTCTCAATCGTGTTTTCGTCAGCAATGGTTTATCGTTGCTTATAGATTTACTTTGAGTTTCCGTCTGTATCCTACCTTCCCAACTCCCTACCTACAACAGTGGCTTTACCCACGTGCGAAGTATGTCCGTCCTTTTTTGTATTGTATTTCTTCATTGTTCCAATAAAGTTCATTATTATTTATTGTTTATTTTTGTTGTGTTAACAATTTATTTCGACTTCTTCTATTTTCGGGATTTACCCTCTTCTTAACTTCTTTCAAGTCCTTTTTTCTTGTATTTTTATACATCATGCTCGTAGTATTTCATAAATTAAGAATCAACTTTTAATACGTATTCGATTACTATTTTATTTGGTTTGTTATCACAAAAAAAAAAAAAAAAAAATGATCATCATAGTGGTATTCAAATTATTTTTATAACGTTTATAATGATAACATAATTTAACGAAATTTAAAATTATAGGTAAATAATAATTATTTATTTAGTGTATTGCAGATATAACGTTTTAAAATAAATAACCCATTGCATTAGGTGTTTTTATCAACTAAACAGCCGTACATGATTTTATCATTGGACATTTATTTATAATTATTGAATAATCTTAAGAAAATATTTTTAAAAACAACTATGTGTTATTTTATTTTTTGGTAGGTATTATTAAATTTGAATGGTATAGATTAAAACCATTTTATGAGAATCTCACTATTTCAGTGTATTTAAAACACCACAAATATACCAATTATTATTACATGTTTTTGTTATAGACACGTCATCTTGAAATACGGTACTTTTTTCTTTTTTTTTTAAACGATTTTCAACGGTCGTCGCCACGTTTTTCGATGATAATAATATGTGCGTTTAAGGTGAATTTTCAACTGGCAATGATTAACGGGTTGTTTTCAGGCAACAAATTGGAATCCCCGGGAGACATGACAAATGGCCAAAGCAATATTTGCCCGGTGTTCACTCTTCCCCATCGTATCCTCCAAAACCCCGTCTTTACGAAAAACAACCGTTCCCTGTCAGTGCTGGACGGTTGCCCCGTCTCTAATGGTTAGTCGGCCTGTCTGACCACAGATTAGCGGCCGAAAGTAATATACATTTTTTTTTAATTTGTCTCGGTTACCTACCAGTTTTTCCACGTATTTCAGACGTGGAACATCTTGATAAAGGTATGTCTAAGAATTGTTTTATTTACCACTTTATATTTTTAATTTACATAGAACTGATGGCATTCGTTTTTTTTAAAAAAATAATAAAATCACAAATAAGAACATATTTATTTATTTAGAAATTGCCTGAGGATTTTGACAGCTAATAATATTTAGTACAATTTAAATTAAACAAAACAAATGTACAAGAGTATACAAAATATTTTCTTTTTCGAGTATTTAGATGTATACGTATTTAAATTTTTTTTTTTTTTTAATTGAGAATTTGGGCGTATATGGTAGGTACTTAAATATTATTGGCTAAATTTTTTTATTATATTAAATGAATCGAATAGACTATAAAATATTCCTCTAGACCGTAGGTTTTTAGGTCAAGGGATCAAAAGTTGCGACCGGGAATATGATTTGTGATGCAGAGGCTTCGGAAATACGCCATTTTCACTGTTTACGGTCAGAAATTGATTTATGTGCGGACCCCAGGCGGACTTTTCACATATAAAGGTTTCCCAAAAGTCCCATTCTTAACGGCGAAAAAACCAAAAAACATGGTAAATTTGACAAGCATATATCTCGGTTATGATTTTTTATTATTATTTAACTTCTGTACATTTTATTTTGAATTCAAGAAAGTAAAATATTTCACAATATCATTGTGAGAATATTCTTAGTGATTTATTCATTTTTTCTAAAGAAATCATAGATTAAAACAATACTATTTCAATAGATATTATTTTAGAAATGCACTTTTTATTTATTTTATGAGAATTATTTAAATAAATAAAAGACAAATTTAGAGTCATTAAGTATTTTTTATAATATTTCATAAGGAGTGGTTTTTATTTTTAGGTATTATAATAAGAATTAATATATTCAATGTTTTGTTAAGGTTTTGAATGTGGTTATGTTTTAGATATATCGTACACGACCTAATCAACTTTCTTAGTAACTATCGTTATTACTACAATTTCACCCTTAGACAAGTTTGACCATTTCAATACCATTAAAAACAACTGGCGGGATATCAAACGCAGACCCGTAGTCTTTGGATGCGTTCACTTTGACTAGTCGTGTAATTTCTCTTCCGATGTTGATGTGCTAAAATAACGATAATTGTAAATATACATTGATACGTTTACGTGATCAAAAAACTTTTACATTGAGACTCAAGATTATTTTTGCGGTTAAATATTACACGTACGATTTTATAACGATCTAAGTTTCTTCAGATAACTAAATCACTCCTCCTTAATAAACGTAATACTTATATTTTTCTAAGTCTATTTATTGTTCTTTATGTTTTTATAAAACGTATTAAAATGATTAATAAATAAACTATAGTACGTAAACTGTGTAGCTATTAAAAATTGTTATTTGTATAATTTTAATACAATGAATAATATAGAATATATATTTGTAACTTCAAGAATGAAATAATCTTTCACTAAGTTGACGCCTTCCTTTATTTCATTAAATAAAATAGTAGAATAATGTTATTTATTTTATAAGTTACCGTTCTATTCATAAAAACTTTTTTCTTCGTAAGTTACTTTAGGTAAAAAGAAAAAAAAAATCGTACAAATTCAAAGACAATAATTAGGTACACGACAATAATATTAATTCCGTTTTTCTCGGAAAATGTCTAAATCCAAGTAGGTTCAATTAGTTATTTGGTATTGGAAGTACCTACCCGATCTGTAAAACTTCTTTTTGAATATTAATATTCATTATTATTTGTTGGACAGTTATTTTTCTTAAAAACAACATAAAATACGGTTTTCGTAATGATTTAGAGTTAGTTATACAATAATAGATATCAAATAAATATTAAATATAATAGCTTTGATATTATGTGGAATAATTTGTGTTTAATGATGATAATAATAATGTGTGTACTCGTAATTAATGCATGGAACTTCGGTAGTAGCTATCCCTTATGACCTTAATGACCATAAAAATGCAAAACACCTTAGGGAAATAATGTTTTATTTGTGCCAATGTCGGTGTTTATGATATGTTATACATATTTAATACGTTCATTATTTAATAATAGAAAAAAAAAACCGTCCAATGATCGATTTTAAATGTCTTAATTAGTATATGCAACGAAGCGTATCTCTTATTATATCAGTTACAACTATTTAGTACTCACTATATCATTATACAATCAAAGTTATCGAATAGCATTCAAATTTACGTATTTATGTTTTATAAGTTTTTATAAGAGCAATAAGAAAACATATTTTGTACATTGAATAATATATTTTTTTTGTGAAATATTTTTTTTTTTTAAATTTTACTACCTGCAATTTTTTAAATTCGAATTCCTTTACCTTAGTCAGAAAAATCAATGTTGTTACCTAATTAATTGTAGTTAAATCAAAAAACCGGCATATATATACATTTTTTTGTTTAAAACGAAACTTATTTGATAATATATGGAGGAGGTTAGAAAAGTGTCTAAATATTAAATAACCTTGGTGATCATATAAATTACTAAAACTAAAAGAATTATAAATTGCTTACGAAAATGTGTAAATTAAAAATTAAGCTTTATTTTTTTATTTTTAAAAGAGCCTAGGTGTACCGGTCGGGGATGAATAATGATAATACACGTATCCGTTATTTAAACGTTAGTAATGTGGGTGCGTGGAGATACTCGGAGCTAATAAAAATAGTACACGGGTATTGGTATCACTGTTTGTAATTCACATGCTTTTCATGAATAACAATGATACAAATTAACAATGTTGTGTTAATGTTACACGTTATACAATATGACATAATATGTAAAATACGCCAGTTAGTGCGATTATATTTCTTATAATAGAATATAGATATAATGCTATTAACTAGACAAAAAAGCATTCCTCGCTTTCCTCAGAATTTAACCAAAAATGAAAATGAAAATGTTTATATTATTATACTCTGAAGGGTTGAAATATTTTATCTCATGTTTTTTGTTTTTCGTAATTTTCACTTGACCATTGAAACGTTAATATTTATTATAGTTTAGAATAAGTTGAAGTATAATAATACAATAGATGATCGTTTATCTTAAATCCTAAAGTTAGGGTGAACGACACGTACGCATTATAGCTGTTGGGCTGACAGCATGACGTGACACACCCAGTTGCGTGCCAACAAGTCTTTCATTCATGTTCGTCTTTCTGATTTTCTGCTGTTTCTGCTGTGTTCGTGTTTCAGTATTTAATTCCATATATAATAATATTTGGTTGGCTGAAAATTGTTTTATGTTAAAATATCATAATATTACAAGTACTCAAATACATTTTTTTCTATATCAGAAAATAATAAAGTAAAAAATACACTGCATTTAATGTTAAAGTGGGATTAGGTATAATATTCGTTAAAAATTGTTCTTTTTTAAACGTTATCAATGAACGTTTAATAAAAAGTTTAATTAAATTAAGCAAGCTTCTTATACGCAGGTAATTCCTGATAATATTGTAATTTTTATGTATATTTTTATTTTTAGTTGCTATTATTTTTAAATTTTAAATATTTACTTGATCACTTTAGTACCTCAACCGAAAATGAGTAATTATATAGAATAAACTATTGAGTATTGTTCAGAAATATTTGGATAATATTCAACAATTTATAATAAATGTGGAACTTTGGGTTCACTATGATTTTAGGAATGTATTGGTTACAATGATGTTAATTTTTAATTTATTTTTAATCTGTGAACAATTTTTCTATCAGAAATTCAGCTCCGATTTACAATGATAGAATTTTTTCTTAGAAAATCTGACTGGGGTGGTACTTTAAGGAGGTACATTTTTGAATTTCTCAGATGTTTTCTTATAAATGGGAAAAACCAGGAAAAAAATAAAAATAGGTACAATATTAAAAAAACTATTATTAAAGAAAATATATAATTCATATGTATATTATTTTACCATAATATGACATTTGATATATTTATTGTTGACAAAGTAACATTATTAACCAAACTCCACTCAGAATCGTTTTTCGTTTGCAATATTTAATCGTTGAGTACAGTTGTACATTAAGTTTCCTCTCTTCCTTCCCACTTGTAATAGTGGCCCACCCACGTCCGTCTTTTTTCAATTTATACGTCCTTAGAGTCCTATACAATTTAAGGAAATTATAAAGAACCAATGAAATTAGGTACCTGCTCTGTTAAATGATATAGCATGTGGTTTATATTTTTGAACTAGTTTTATTATTAAAATTTCTTAATGATTGTAGGGAAATATTATATTTTATATTTAATTTACCTATAGTTTTGTTGATTTTTGTTATAACTATGTTTAATTTCTAATATACTAGGTAGGTACCTAGTTTAAATATTAGATGTAGGTTCCGAATTATTTAGTTAAAATAACACGAGAATAAGTAGAATATTTATATTTTGAATTCGTTCATACAGTGCTAAATTGTTATAATTTACACAAAAACTACAATTGGTATTAAATAGTTATTTAATTTAAAAGCAAATCAATTTGTTAGACACAGTCAAAACATGTTTTATTATGCATTCACTGATTATTATTAATAAACTAATTTTATATGGTTTGGAGTTTACTAGAATAATAATTTATTAGATTCGAAAAACTACAATTTTGACACAAGTTCTAAATTAGGAGATTTAAAATTTGAATAGTTCCTTTTACTTTTCTCTTTAGATTCCTATGTTACCTACCTATCTACGGTATATTTAGTGTTTTGGGAAACTGTTTAAGATTTAAAGAGATTACATTTTCATTGCATTGTCGTTGTCTATGTTAAATTATTTATACGATCCTGAAATCATAAAGAAAGGGATTGGGAAAAAAAATTTATCATTGTTAAATTAATGTAGCTTTTTTACTTAACTCAATCAATACTTAAAAGGTATTAATACTTTCAATATAATAATAGGTTGGTAATCAATTAACGACAAATTCAAATTGAATAACGGTACTTCGCCATTATGTTATTCCTTAATATGCTGTTAAGGGTATATAATGTATTATTATATACGTTTATCAACAAAACGCGATAAAAGTCGATAGTATTATTATTTTGATAAAAGTCGTTTTTTAAATTTGATTCAGTTCTCCGTTAATACACGATAGATTTTAATTCGAAAATTTTTCATTAATCTCTTTTTATGAACACATATATAACAGCTATAAAAAAACCTATTAAAAATGCAGTAAAGTTTAATGATAATATTTCGTATTCTAATATATTATATTATAATATGCACACCTAAATCAAAAGGTTATTAAGTTACAGTAAGTACTCTTACTGATTTATTGCACATTCATTTTAGATTGTAAATTTATCGTGCCTAAGTGAGTCGGCAGTGAATAGAACCCTTTGTGTTTTTAATTCTTTTTTTGTAGATTAATTGGGCTTTGGAATAATATTTTCGTTATCACAAAATAAGGAATTATGTCAATTTCATATAGTTTTCAATATATACTAATTCAAATTTTGAAAACAAATACATTCGTGTATAAACTAATAGTCTTATTCAATAAACGCTGATTATTTTGAAAATGCACACACTTATTGCGATTTAAACCAAAAACTATTATATCATACAAAATTCTCCAAAGACGGGTTGTAGCTAAATCATCCGTAAACAACTATAATACTAGTATTATACTAGTGATATTATGAACCTTGATTTTTAAGGTCAAAACGAACACTCGAATTTTTTTGTAAAATAACGTACTCGAACCGAACCGAATATCCGGCATATTTTCAAGTTTGGTACAGGGGTCTACTAGACTCTTTTCCGATCTTATGTGCACCACATATTTTATATGTCGCGTGGGGAAAAATTATTACCCATTGTAAAAATAAACTAAAATAAATTTCATAGAATTTCCGTGTTACACTTCGTAGAAATGAATTTGACTGGTTTGAATCTCGAACCGATTTAAAAACCTATTCAATAGTCCGATTATTGGCGGTTTACAGTTTGGCTCGGTTTAGAGAATAAACAGTAACTATTATATTATACCTATAATATTATGCCGTCTCGTCTCTTTTGGTCGCGTGTGCGACGCTCTGTTAAAAACATTTCCGTTTGACGTCGTCGTCGGTGTCGCGGAAAAGTATATGTTTTTCTTGCACTCTTTCGGATGGTCGGATCCGCTGCCACCGCGCAGGGCATGTAAGCTGAGGGAAGTAACAAAAATAAAAATAAATCACCCCCCGTGTGTCGTTTGTCTTTTAAACGCTCCGATGCCTCCTCACCACCGGGCCTGTCCACAGTTTTATCATTACGATCCCATTGCTCATCCGCTGTACCGCGTATAACAACCGCAGGGAAAAAGCTTTCTCCATCTCCGTCATTCTATACGATCGCAGTGTTTGTATCATTCCTCCGTCTTTTTCTTCGTTAACGGCATTTTACGTTTTAGTGGATTACCGCCGCCGCAGCTGTTTCCGTCCGTATCTTCGTGGTCGTTGGGACTTGGCCAAAATCCACCGACTTTGGCCGACTACTCCGTGCGTCCGACGACTTCCCTGGCGCGTTCGCGGGTTTTAACTTTCGCCTTGACGACAAAACCGGGCGACTATTCTCGTATAATAGACTACGATATATGGTCTTAACACAGTCAAGTTATACGGTCTCCTACCCTTATAATAATAAAGTTATACTACGGCGTGTCTATAATACAATTAGGTGTTATATATTAATGATTTTTTTTTTTGCGTAATATAAGTACCATAATATTATGATGATGGTATATGGTTTTAGATTTTGAGCGCAGCGAAGTCACATAGGAGCAAATAAGAGTAAGAATGTTTAGTATCCCCCATATCTTAGTCAAATCTCCCACAATCAAGTCCTTATAAAGTAAATACGAAATTTACATAATCAATATGATAGGGAATTGAGCTCTTGAATTGCGATATTATTAATATTATGGTTTTTATTTTCTGCCTGTAAACAACTTTTCTACCAGAAATTTTGCTCCGAGTTTCAAGAGTAGCATTTTTTTTAAAAGGAAATTTTATCTTGTTTCTGCATTAATGAAATTATTTGAGTTTTCTTGGTAATTGGAAACAACTTAGGAAAATTAAATTACTGTATCTATTCCATCTTCCTAATTTCCTATCTATAATATTACCACATCCGTTAGCAGTATTAGCTCATTTTTTTTTCTGTCGAACGAGTTTTA
Organism: Cinara cedri; assembly: GCA_902439185.1. Classification (NCBI taxonomy): domain Eukaryota; kingdom Metazoa; phylum Arthropoda; class Insecta; order Hemiptera; family Aphididae; genus Cinara; species Cinara cedri. The sequence goes on from CABPRJ010002381.1 coordinate 101,680, forward strand.
GACTAGAAGACTTGTTTCAATCATCAATATTAGCTATGGTTTTGAATGATTATCTTTTTTTTTTAATTCGTTCTTTTTTTTATAATATGGAAAAAAATAGCGATATAGATACCGTAGTAATGGATAAAATCGATAGCGCACAGAAATCTGACAATTTGTATACATAGTGACCGGAACGGGAGTTCGATAAAATCTCGAAACCATTTTAATTTCTGTATGTGGTTTTCATTTGAATTTCGTTTTTTTTTTTTTTTTTTTTTTTTTTTTTTTTTTTTTTTTTTTTGTCTCGTCTCCCTTAAAAATGGTGGTTCATCAATGGTAAACCAAATTTAATCAGTTAAACCAATTATAAAGACAACCGGTTAAACTAGCTCCAATTAGAATCTACTGGGTTGCCTACCTATATGCGCTACTTGTCTTTGAAACAATATATGTTTTATAAATCAATTTTTCATATTGAAATATAACTGACTGATATTATTATATAGTAGGTACACTTACGTATAATAATTGTACAATTATTTAATTTATATACATAATAGCATATTAAGCACAAATTGACGCTTCTAAGAAACTATACAGTTATGATAGATGTGTGGACACATAAAGGCCTTATGAGATAGGTACTTATTCTATATTAATTATATTCTATAGAAACCCAAAAAGTAGAATATATCATTTGATTGGGTATATACTAAAAAATACAATTTAGAAGGTATTTGCGCCTAAAATAAATTATAATTGTTTTTACATAAAACATGACGATCCTGCACCTACCGTCTACACATTTAACATTATCCGTTTTTTTCCAAATTTTAATTGTTTTTTCGAATAAAAATCAAAAAAACAAAAAAAAAAAAACAATATTTTACTATTTAGAGATAGCTTTTTTTTGTGTATTACGAATAATTTTTTTAAACAGATATACCATAGAAGTTATGTGAGAATAATATGTATGTATTAAAGTTCAGTCAAATTTATAATAATATAACATGATGTGTACGAATATTTTAATGTCAGTTTATGTAGTTCATATTAGAAATCGTTTTTATTGTTCGGCATAACAATTTTATAATATATTATTTATATTGATGCCATTGTGAGATTAAAGATTTTAAGTGTACGCAGTTAAATTTAATAGCTTGAAAAGAAACTTTAAAATAAAAGGTTTAATATTATGATACAATATGTCAATACAACTTTAATTTTTATTCAGACAAAGCAAAATAATGAATCTTTGTATATGTATTATTATATTTTTGATAGTTTTAAAATTTGAATAAAACTTTAAGAAAATATAATTTTTTTTCGTACATTTTTTAAAATTTTGGTTTTATTTGGAGTCCGTTATCAGATTCGTAATCGCATTTCAGTTAATTTTTTTTTTAAGTATGAAATTACTTACAAGAATAAAGAAAAATTGGAATTATGTAATATTTAAAACTAGTAAAATCTCTGTAAATAATTTTTTTATCTATTACTTTGGGTTTTATTTGTAAAACTGAATTTACAAAATCACTTTGAGTGTACATAATAATATTATAATTTAGAGTCTTAGTAAAGACTTTCTAATTGCATATTCGGTAGAAAACTAATTTTGATCATTTTATTATACTAAAACTATATTAAAATAATTAAATTTAAGGTAAAATTCACATTGTAGAAAATAGAAAACGAAATTTAACTTTTCGTGTAAGACAGCGTCTTTTTGTTTGACGTTTTTTTCCTTTTATTTTATTATGAGTTATTTAAAATAATTGTGTGTGATTATGCATCAGTTTGTGAAAAAGCGGTACTGAAATGACACATATTTTTACTGTAGGTATATCTACTCGATTTTCCGTACAATAATTGTCTCATACGAGTATAAAAATGACTGTTCCTCGGTACATGTTTTATAACTGCAAGGTGTTTCAATTTAAATTTAGTATAATGTTAAAGAAACTATGTAAACAAATATTGTTGTATTTTATCATTACACTATAATGACGTGGTAAGCACAAAAGAAGAAGGAGGTTATAAGTTTTGTAAATCCTTTTTTTTTTTCATTTTTCAAGATAGTAAACACGATCAAAACGTGTAATGCGCTAACTTTATATCGATGGGCGATTGAACACAGATGCTACTTCATGTAGAATTTATTTTCGAATTTCTTGGTTTTATTTTCCACTTATTTCTCCTATATAGAAAAATAAAAGAAAGAAAAATGAGTATATTAGAATGGATAATAAATAAGAACATTTTTATTTTTTATGTATCATGACCCGATTTCTAAATTCGAAATGTTTAATATATTACAAATGAATAGGTAGATATAATTCCATTTTCTAGTTAAATATCTATACTTAGATATATTTTGAAAGGTTCGTTAATTTTTAAAACTTAATGGTTTTGATTTTTGTGTCCCTTACAGATTTATATTTATTTACTTTTGACTATAATACGTATCGAGAGATTTCTATTTAAACAGCATATATTTTACGGTCGATTTGATATTTTTAAAAAAAATCTGGCCGGATGAAGTTAAACCCGGGGTAGATATAGGTAGAAACAGGAAGCGGAAAGTCGGCGATCCTATACCCGCTGGACGCACGAGGAAGGAGGTATTTACACACGGAGTTTGATAATTTGTTCGGAGATCGAAGAGAAATTTAATTTCCGGATATTTGCACAAATATGATAATAATATTCGAACAAGAAGCACAAAAGATTGATATTAGTTTTGATATTCTGATTTTGATTACTCTGTAAGATGTACTATAAATCACCAAGTTGTAAGTGAGGTAATATATATAGCTAATTTCAGGCCTAACTGTTCAATCATTGGGTAGGTATCTGAAAACTATTTTGGTGACAAATGATCATATCAGTGGTTCGTATGTTATTGTAGTTAATCGTATTATTATTTTAAATTCTGAGCGAAGCGTTAGCTTTGTTATAATTTGTGTAGATTTGCAATTTTTTTTTACAGTTTATATATACAACTTTTCAACCTTGCCATAATGTCATCAATATTACGGATGGTTTATGGTGGACTATTTTGTTTAGTTAATGTTTTAGGAGGTTAGTTTCAATTTTGCTGGTATTATTTTTATTAATAGAAGAAAATTGAACATTGATTGTAATATTTTAAAACAATTATATTATTTGGTACTTAAAAAAAAATTGGTTTCATTGTTACACATTACTGACCACAATAATTTAATCAAATGTACATTTGCTTAAATTGGTAGGTAGGTATTAAACTAATAAAAGGGTATTTTCAAAAAATATTGATAGCAACCATAAATTAATCAATTTGAAAAAAAAAAGTTTTTGAATAGAGCTAAAATTTCAGGTTATATTTTTTTTTACATTTTTTGAGATGAAAAAAAAAATGTTTTTCAGTTTATTTATTTACATACGCCTATACAATTAGGTATATAAAAAAATAAATAAACGAGATTAAATAAAATGAATAACGATACTATTACCTTTTCCATCTTAACTTTGAAAATCATAATTTTAAAGTATTTTAGCACTTTGTTAACTACTACGATGTACTGAATAGTTAAATTATACAAATACAGAAAACATAAGTACATATGTAAAACTACAGTTCGTAGTGGCACCAAAAAAAAGCCATTCAATTTTTTTTTTTATGAATTTTATATTTAAGTTAATGTAAAAATTAATAAATATTATAGAATCAAAATAAAAAAAAAGGACCGACATATTTTGTACGTGGGTGCAGCCACTGTTGTAAGTGTGAAGTTGGAAATGTAGGTTACAGACGGGAATTTAATTTAATTTAAACGAACAAAGTTATTGTGTTCACCGTAAAGAAGTTAGGTACTAGTACATAGTTTGGCTGTTGATTTGGTTAACAAGGAAATATATATTATTTGTGATATTATTATTATTAACTCAAATACACAATAATATACATTTTAATAGACAAATGTCACATTATTATTGTAATAAAATAATATTTTTAGGTTCATATGATACATAATATTCATTCATTTAAATATGAAATGGTATTGTCGGTTTATCAAATTTTTTTTAATTTTTAAAAATGTGTAACTATTTTGTATGACAATTTTTTTTTAGAAAAAAGGTACATAAATCTAGAAAATGTTCTGAAAAAGAAAAATATAACCTGAAAAAGTTATCTTTTGATACTTTTGACTTTTTTTTTTTGTTTTTATGTGGATAAAATAGTTTTTGCCGATCACAAATGCTTTATAATTTAACACGAGGTTCATCATAAGTTGTATTTGGTGGTTGATTAAGAAAAGACTGAGAGTAATGTAGTGGTTTTTTTTATAAGAGTTTTAAGTTCAAATTTTGACAAAAATCTTAAAAATTATGGCATTTTAAAACGTGTAATTGAACTTCGATTAGAGTCGCAAATTTTTTGGTTATAATTTATTATTATATAAATTAAATAACTTTACGTATTCTAACTACTAAATTTCCACCTATGGCACGTTTATCAGTGTCTGTGATTTTTGTTGGTTTGGATATACGCATGTTTGAAAAAAAGAGAGGTGGGTACACACTTCTGCATGTGAGTACCCTTCAAATACACAACTGGACCTATGGTACGAAATATGTCCAGCTATTTATTTTCATGTAAGTTTAAAATTTTCCTTTGTAAGATCATAATTAAAACATACCACGAAGCTATTTCCTATGGACTTTTTATTTATAATAAACTCGGTGAAATATAAATTGTGTAGATACCTATATACACACACCTGCAAAATGTATACGTATATTTTATTATATATTTCGTGGAGGCAGAGTTAGCTGGTTTTTTTTTTTTAAATTGCACTGATGCTTTATCCACACGGAGTGGCGGTGCACATATTACCCGTTCGAATATCGAAGTATGGCCATAAATCTAGCCCCGAGGGAAGAGCTGGTGACGGTGGTAGTCCCAAAGGTGTAAACAAAAGTCGCTAAAAATATTTCAGAAATCTGGGTAGTATATATATGCAAAAAATGTCGGGTCGGCCATTTAATCACGTAGGTAAGCCCGGGTAACGTTGGTATATATATATATCGGAAGTTGAATATTTATTATACGTCCCTTTACCGTTTCCACTATTTTTCACGGTATTTGTGTATTATCCGTTCACATGCGTTCGAGCTTTTCATACGAGTGTAATATGTGTGCGTGTGAGTGTGTGCAATGATAATTTTTAACAGAAAATCGTATGAAATTTCCCTCGTTGTTTGATTACATCTCGTGTTTTATTATTATTATTAAATTTACGAGTTCTTCTACAGGACCATCATTTCTATACCCACCTACCAATCTATCTATCTATCTATTATTATTATATATTTGATTTAATCGAATATTCTAGTTTCGTCGCCACGGATTCCCGGGTGAATGACAAACCACACCGACTGTCCGACCCTGTCTGCGTTTCACTACTGCTGCTGCAGTTTTCCTGTGTTTTCGGCCATAAACGAGACGATAATCCCACGAGAGTTTGGGTTTGCAGTAAGGCACGAGCGTATATAAAAAAAAAAAATATACGCACGCATATCGCGTACATTCATCCCGGCCGTGATTTGAATAATAATACTGTTCTCGTTGACGTTATATGCCGAATTTTTCGGTCTCGGTTACCGAATATTCGTTTATATTCGTAGCCGTCGAAAACGAACGACCGTGAACTGTAGTTCACGGTCCGATTGGGGAATCTTATAATATAAAACGGGATATTTGATCGGTTACCTATTCATAATAATATTATTATCTATCTTGCGGATTACCTACCTGGCTACCTATATACTCTCGGTGTTGAGTTTGTATAGTATTTTATTTCGAACTCCGGAAAGCTATACAATTTCGTTAGAATCAAACGTTATTTACGTACACTTCGCCTCACATATTTGAAATTGAAATTTTCCCTATATTCCTTGTCGGATTATATATAATTCGTGTAACAAGTTCCAGAACTCTTATGATAACCATTAATGTGCACTAATTTGTATTATTTATAGTATGGTTTATCACACACAGAAGTACAACATGTGTAAAAAACAATATTAATTTAGGTTTTTTATTTTTTTTTTTCCTAAAATATTACAAATGGATTGGGGGTATTATTTTTTCTATACGAGTTTTAATGTCAAATTTTGACAAAAATAGTAAATATTACGCCCATTCAAAACATGTAATCGACTTTTGTTCTAAATATTTTTTTCTTAGCATTGATTCATCGTTGCTTACAGACATAAATTAAATTTCGTATCCTACCTTCTCAACTTTATATCTACAACAGTGGCACACTCGCCTCCAGTATCAGTTATTTTTATTATTTTTACTTCGCGGCTAGACTAGTTAGTTAATTAATTAATTATAGACATGTGTATATTTTGTAGTATGATAATCGATGTATAAATCGGTACAGTATAGACTTTTATTAAAATTATTTCTTATATTTTATTATTATCATATTATTATCGTTGATTTATTTTGATAATAATGTAAGAACAGTTAAATAATATTCAACATAATAATATTATTTATTTCTTATGATGATAGTAGTTGAGAAAACCTTACTGTATTTGTTATGGGTATACATTGACGGATGTAGTCAGTAGTTACCTATTGTGTGTGTTCACTTTAAAATGTAATGACATTTTATATTTTATGTTAAGTTATATCAGGGAATATTAAGGCTCGACAGTTGAACTAATAAAGGTACTTACTAGTAAACCTACTTATATTTTTTCATAATATTTAAAAATAAATAAAATAAATATGGTTTTGGTTTTGATTCTCTTTCTAAACTCATAGAAGTTCTATGCGTCACTACTTATTTTTTAGTAAGTTGTGTACACCGTGTAGTTCTGTCTCCTCCGGAAATGTGAAAAGCAACGGAAATTCTAGAATCTAAACGGTTCGACGATGTCGCCGGAAGTTTATATTGTGTATATGATTCCGGAAAACTTTTATTCTCAAACATTTTGCCCGAGGTATTTTAACTATATAAACCACCACCTTCATGTTCATCTGTTACCTGTTTATATCAAATGAATCCTCCATTAATAACGTTTTATTTAATTTCATGTTCAAATGAAGAAGAATTCAAACTTTCGTTTTTAAAAATTAAGTTTATCAATTTTATTGATAAACAATAATTATTATACTTTAATATTGAGATTATAAATCAAAAATGTTAACCACACTTATGCACTTTTAAGTCTCATTGGAATTATCTTATCACATTAAATTTCAGACGCTTTTCACCAATTGATTCAACCACACTTAACCTTATGGTTTTTCACATCTCCATGAAAACCATCGTTCTTTTGAATAAAGGATCCTAGGTATTTAAAATTTTCAACTTTGATAATAACCCCTTGTTGTCGTTGACTATCTTACCCTGTTCTTCAAAATTCTGTTTTACTTTTACTTATCATTAATCCCGTTCCTTTAAGTGCTACTTAGAATTTCTCAAGCCTTTTGCTAAATTTGTCTAGATTTTTTCTGTCAAAATTATATGATCTACAAATATCATGGTATTCATTCTCACCTGTTGTCCTCACACAAATTCAAGATAGTATAATCCGCTAAATTCTCATTTAGAACCATCGTATTGTTTGAGAGAATTTTAATATTATATGTCGACCTGATGTATACCGATTTATTGCTACTTATGACAGGTATTGTACAATGGGAATATTCCGGTCAATTTTTACAAGAAAATAAATTTAATCTGTTTTTGTAATTTTAAATATAGATTATAATTTGAAAATCAATATTTGGAAGTGAATTCAAGTCCAAATATATCGGTGAAAGAAATCAGGACCAGGTAACAAAGATAAATACATTATTCTAAACAATTTTCACATAGGCTATTTGTTTATAAAAATACGGATTTTATGGTGAACATTTACATTTTGGAAAATCCTGTGTCTGTATACATTTATTAAAAGTATGCTTGTAATACAATTTATAAATATTCTTACATTATCTTCACATTAAAATGCAATGAAACCTTGATAAGTTGAAAACCTTGAGAAGTCGAAATAAATGCTGAACCTTTGAGAAAACCTCGATTACTCGAATGAAAAGCCATAGTAAACTCGATCATTCTATTTTCCGATTATAGACGGATAATTGTTATGATAATTTGTCTAATGGGTTTGTGCGTCTCATAATTTAACCTAATCATGTTTATTGTGTTTATTATCCTATTTTTCATTCGATTTATTGTCATCACATTTGTTATTGTCAGTTGTGATCGATTAGTAAATATATATACTTTATAATAATTAAAGACTGTAATACGTACATCCATTTTAAAAAAAAATGTTTAAATGTAATTTTTTCCGTAAAACCTTGATAAGTTGAAATACTCATTAAGTCGAAAAAATTGCATTGCCCTTTAATTTCGACCTAACGAGGTTTCACTATATATTTAAACACTCTATAATAGTAAAATATAAATTCTATTTTATAATGTTAAACTCGGATTTTTGATAGTTGGTAAGTTTATGTACGAGCGAATGTTTTTTTGCGATTTTGGAATTTATATGTATATTGTTTAGTTTGAATTTAATTCAATTTTACTCGTTGTAAAAATCAATAATTTTTAATGTGGACAAAGTAATAAGTGATAAAATATATGGTATAATAGTATTATTATGTCTATGTTTAATATTTGATTAACCACGCGGTTGCTATTTGTTGTAATGCTCTTTGTAAACAAGGATCAAACATTTTACCAATGGAAATTGGGTAGAGCACTGGGAACAATAATATTATTTTTAGATATTATTTACTTTATTTTGATTGAAAAAAAAACAAATATTGGTAGAAGAATATTTTATTTTGGAACTTTAATTTTGTAGAGTAGGAAAAACTTGTCATATTTTTTTACTATCTGTGTATACATTATAAACAAATATACTGTATCTAATATTTTAACGGGAATTCAAAAATATGGTACAATTCAGTTAGCTGAAACTAAAATATGAAATAGGTAATAGAAAAAAAAAAAAGGCTGATACTGATGAAAAATGTTTTAGGAAGGTTGTTGGAAGGGAGTTTACATAAAGTAATTTAATTTATAAAAATCAATCTCGCTTACCAATCTCATAGTCTCTTCGCTCAGAATTTAAAAGTATTACTTATATATTATTACATTTTCATTTAGAGAAAATTATATTTATATTTATTGATTTCACATTGATTTGTTTTATACGAATAAACATACAGCTCATTAACATTCAAACAGAAACTTCAATCGTAGAAAATTGTAAGAGAAAAAAATTAGTTCCTAAGTACTTACATATTCTTACGGAGAAATGTTGTGTTTATTAATTTTTTTACTTCCACCGATAAGAATACTTGAAAAAATATAAGAGTATACCTACCTACGTACTTAAAATTTAACTTTTGAGTTCTATTCTGAATTGATTTTTATCGATTTTAATAACATAACCGTCGATCATCGCATTCGAATTAAAATTAAAATACACAAGGGGCACACCACTTATAATTTGTTTATCACCTATATTAATTTATTATTTTTTTAATTTAAAATTTTAAAGAATTTAAAGGTTCTTAACTGTCAATAGGGTCATAATAGATACACAATATAAAGATTAAAACCGAAACAATAGTAGAGTTTTTATTACAGACCGGGTATTGTAATTTTTAGTGCTTAGGTGTTTATAATTTATTTTCAATCAAATTAGTTTCTAGTAATAACCATACAAATCTTTGGTTACTATTTAAGGACAGAAAAATTGTTTTGTTAATTTCGAATATTGGCCCATAATAATATTATACAACACTTTTAATATTAAATTTGAAAGCAGTGTCAGCATTATTGATGGGCCATTGTTGTAGGTAGAAAGTTGGTAGAAAGGCAAGGTACATGAATTTATTTAATTTTAATTTATCCGCAGCGATAAATAATTGTTTACGAAATACTATTTTCAACAAAGTTTGGTTAAACATGTTTTAAAATGATTTTTATGTTTTTCGTTCAAATATATGACTTTATATATATTTAATATTTACTTAATATATTTTAAAACTTTGTTCATTATTCCTATAGGTGTTTTTTTTTCAATCATTATGAAAACATTACGGAAAATGATTTTTTAATTTACCAAGTAGATCCAAAGTAGAACAAATAAAATAATACAAATTCGCACGAATCATAGTAAAACTAATGAATTCCTTGTTGCGTTCAAAATCTAAAAAAAAAAACGGATACTTTTATTGGCATTGCAGTGTGTTTTGAACGAAATAATTTTTTTTGTAATTTTTTTTTTTACGGACTGCTAATTAGTATGAGTACGATGTAATGAAAAGTGTTTATCGGACAGATATGTTAGGTTAGGTTAGGTTAGGTTAGGTTAGGTTTTGAATTTATCAGATAGGTAGTTTTTTGATTGAAAACGAGGGCAAATCAATTTTATACTTGTTGTTGAATGACCGTGACGTTACAACATCAATTATTATTATTTCGGTATGCGTTTAGATCAGGGTATAATATACTGTGGCCCGTGGTTTATATTCACCTAATGTATATTTTCTCTATCCGCGCATTTAAATTCCCCTACATTTTCTGCGGCGAAATAATCGCAGTCCGTGTATAGTTAGTACTGTGAACCACTGAAGGGTAGGTGGTTTATAATAATATAGAAATCCTCAGCATTTTCATTCGTTTGCGAACACACGCATTATCGCCCTGAGAATCAATTAAATACTCGGTCGTGTCTATTTGTTGTTCTCCCTCTTCTATATATAGGTATATAAATTTTATATATATATATATATATATATATATACGAAGCGTCTTATACGCTTTATGAAACAACTCCCCTCGACCTTTATTTCGATTTTAAAGTGATTAATCAACAACGACAGCTGCAGTGTTTGCCATCGCACGGAGAATTGGGCGAGGTGTCTTCCCGAAGAATTTCGACGTGTCACAGTGTAGTTGTCATGTTATTATTCGAATAAGAAAACTGATCGTTTACTCGATTCCGATATAGATAACCATAATTTTAAAATGCATTTTATTTCATTTTATTACGTATGAATTTTCAGTTTTAATATACTCATATGATAAAATTAATTTTGAGTTATAATTCGGCTTATCGTTATTTTAGTACATTTTTATTTTTTTTGTTCTTTGTTTACAAAATGTTTACAATTATTAGTATTCAAAATTAGAACATACATGATAATGTATTCACGTGCTTTTGCGAATTTTTATTGGTTGTTCAACAAAATGTCAATTTGTGTTTTAGATAAAATATTAGTCAGGTATTAATAAATAATAAAATACAATACAAATACTTTATTAAACTTTCTAATTTTTTTTTTTTTTTAAGAGCATATTTTAATTTTATATTTTGGTTTTTTGAATGTATATCTGTAGAAATATTCAGGGGCCCATTTCTGTTTTTCAATAGGGATGTGAAGGTTTGAATCTGGTCGATTTTTCCCTCTTCAAGGCCATTGATATATCCTTTTTATTTTGCAGAGTTGACAAAATGTTCCACTCGCTCGTATTCGTATTCCTATTTAACATTTTAATATTTAAATTCTGTATTGAAATTTTAATACCGTTGGTTCTAAACTACGGTCATAATTCATTTTTATATGCAACTATACTCATTGTACCATCATTCACTTTGCGTGGCGTTATTTTAGATGAGCACTGATATCTTGCCGAAATGCCTGAATATTTAGCAATGGCAACAATAAACCGTGATAACAGCCACCTTTTTCACTCTCACATCACAGATAGCTGCACTCCATTTGGTGACCATTGGCAGCGGTTCGATTACCTTTTGAATTTTGTGTTTTATCGAATACGCAACAGCGTAATTATTAATGTATAACATTTTATATGGGCTGAAAAATTGTTTAAAAAATAGAGCGGCTAAAGTATATTCTTAATTTTTTAAACGACTCCCCTGTATATATTGAAAGGTTTTTAGAGTATATAAATACTTGCACCATTCATAATATTACTATTGTAATAATTTTCGTAATACTCAATCATTTGTAGGTATTATCCGTTGAATTTTGTACTTATTTTATCATATGAACTACGTTAAATTATGATGTAGAGCATTATCCGTTTTTTTTAAGAAGATTAATTTTTATTTGCAATTTTTAAATTAGTAAAAACATAGGTTTGTTGTGAAAATGTAAAATAATACTGAAAATAACAATAATTTATAAAAATGTACAGTCTTACCTTTAAAAATATAATTTGTTCTTACTTATTTATTTGACATTAATATAAAATGATAAAATATGTTGAATAATGCGAGGTAATATAACAAAAGGATAGTGTTGGAAAGTTTGTTGTGAATTAAAAAGTTTCCGACGGACAGATGTGTAATTTCGTACATTTTGAGTTAATTTTATAGTTTGGAATTCATTTTTAAAACACTCTTTTAATGTTCTCAAAGACTTCAGTTATCGGCGATAAAGAACAATACTTAGTAAAATATTTAAGATACATAGTACTTCCTTGTATTTTAAGTTTTTATTTATTTTTATTCCATAACAAATAATCAACAATGACAGGATGTTTACAGTTGAAATTAATGGTTTCGTTAATTTTAAATTTAAATTATATAAAAAAGAGGTGGTATATATTATTACTATTTATGTGTATATGTACCTAACCTAACCTTTTCATTTTACATTCTTATATTTTGATATATATTCTTTTACATATTAGATTTTGAGTATAGTGAGGAATGTTTTTATTTACTTTGATTTGTGGTTTTATATATTCCATTCTAAATGCATCTGAGATTGTACACGTTTTACTATGGTGTGTGTTTTTCATTTTTTTTTTATCTGTGGTAAACGACTATTTTATATATCATCAGATATCATGTACCCATTAAAAAACTGACAAGAGGGTTTTTTGTTGCATTTTGGATCTACTTTGTGAGTTGAAAAATAATTTTCATTATTTTTTGGTGGTAATCCGGTTGAAAATAGTCGTAGGCTTGATATTTTAATAGAATATTTATATTAGTTTAGTAACAGAATTTTCAAAAAATTCCACGAATTTTTGAGTCATTTATAGGCTTTGACGTTTTCAAGTTAACGAATTTTTATTTGGTTTTATGTGGATAAAATTTCTATTGAGAAAACTAGGAAAACCGTCAATTTTTCGTGTTTTCTATTTTGTTTCACTTTTTTTTCTATTTAGTGAAAAATAATCGTTGAGATCTGTAATTGCGACTGAATTCTTATACACTTTATTAGTGTTTTCTAGGCGTGGTACAATTTTTAAAACATTCTGGTAATTTTCGAGCTATATTTATGACAATATGGGCGAAAAATTAATGTTAGGTTAAGTTTAAGTTGTTTTCAAAATTCTATTTTCTAATTTTGTCACCTACAACAATGGGAATAGGCAGTTTCAGCTCTTTTGTAAATTATCAAATTATTGATTTGAGATTTTTAAAATCGGTGAACATTATAATATTTTGCTCTTTCGTTCTTTCGTTGAAATAATAAAATGTTTTTAATATATTACAATTTATTTAAATATACTTTTGCAGTATAAAACATTATCAGATTATCGATTTAAAATTAAAATAACGCCACGAAAAGTGAATTTAAAATTACATGCAAATTTTACTATAAATATAGAGGAACCAATGTAAAATATTTTTAATGTTTGAATAAAACATAATATTTTAAATCTTCCGTTAAAGAATAAAGTATATCAGATGTCATTTTAATTCATTTTCGTTACCACCGTTGTTATAGTATACAAACAGACACAATCCAGCCTATTCAAAAACTAGTTTTGTAATGTTGATGTCACCCATACATTTTTTTTTGTTTTTGAAAAAATTTTAAATTGATAGTCTTCTCTAATTTTCTATTTTAGATCTTAATTAATTTAATCACTCTGTATATTTCAACCTGTACATCCGGAAAAATATGGCCTACATTACACCAAATGTAGGCCATATTTTTAATAATTTTTTTTTAAAAATAAATTCAATAGTTACATATAGGAATCTTATTAATGGTGGGCTGAATTTGTTACAGGAGAAACAAATATAATTTGTGAACCTACATGCACCACCATACCAAATTTTGATTTATAATTTATTTTTCATTTGGTGTGTTATATTTTATTATTTGAAAATTCGACATTGCAACCAAATATAGTAACTACCCCAAAATACAATACTTCACAGTGGACTAGATTATAAATTTAAGGAGACAATTTTATTTTTTTTTTTTTTAACTTACGTTAAATATTTCGTGAAATGAGGTAAATAAATATTGATTCATTGGTTTTAAATTGTGGAAATTATTTTCTTTATATTTTTAAATCATATTCATCATAATGATATTAGTAGTAATATTGAAGACTACGTATGTTTAATGAACATTATTCGTACAATATTTAAATTTGATATTTAGTTTCCCAAATTAAGTCTTCATTTAATGTATTTCAGTTCGGTATTCTAGATTTTGTACAGTTGAAAATATTTTTATTGATATCATGGAGATTGTTTGATATATTATTAGAAGTTCGTAATACGTTAAACAGATCATTATTTTTAAACGTGGGTTCTGAAAAAATCGATATTTTGAAAGCCGATGCAATTTACATATTTTTTTTTTTATACAGCTTCAAATTATGGCACTAAAAAAACACAATACCAGATAATTTTCAAGTCACATTTTGTCACGGTGGTAACGGACTCTAATAAATATCCTTTATTTTGTTATATTATAAATACCAATCAAATTCACCTACTACTTGGTGCTATGATGCTAACACCTCGATTTATTGTATTTTTTAAAATATAATCCGAGTCTAGTATTCTTTTTGCTTTTGGAACACGAGTTAAAAAAAAATAAATAAATCTCTTATTTGAAGTGTATATTTAAATTATCATTTTACGGTACCTAATGATTTTTTTGTCATATATAATTTGCAAGAGTCCATGCGTTTGAGCAAATCTCCTAAGTAATCGTCAGGGTAGAGAAGAGTAGTGAATCCTGCAGTTCATTTTCGTTTTGGCGAAATTTGGACGGCAGCCATGCTAACGTGATGATGATTGGACGGGGATTGGATGGCCGCTCTAATGAGGGTTAAATCATAATACAAAAACGACAAGAGATGCGATATTAGTAACTTAAAAACTCAAACGATAGAAGATGTCTACAATTTTATAAAATAAACTAGTTAAACATTTCTTTCAGAAAAAATTCAAAAACCCTTGAAAATCGAAACAAGAGTTTTGGTAGAAAACTTGTTTACCGAAAAAATAGTATTTTATCCTCGGTGAGCAAGTCCAACATACACTTTTTTCAGTTTTTTTGGTTTAGTTTAGGTAAACAATTTCAATTAGATGGTACTACAGCACATAATATTATTTTATTCCGATTTATGAATACATTTAAATATTTTCTTAATATTAGTTTAGTCATGTCATCATACGTTTAGTTTTTAATATTAAATTTATTGGCTAATGCTTTGTATTTATCAATCTTTAGTTAAACAAATGTATTTTTTAAATCAAATATTAAAATATACTGTTATGTTAAAAAACGATATTTAATTTATGATTTCGTTCTTGTTTGATCAAAATTGTTAAAATAATTTAAGATGAACAATGTTTTCCGATTCATCATAATATTATTTTTTTGCTCTGTATATAGGTATTTTAATTTATTTAAATATTTTTATTTTATAAAACAAAATATTGTTTATTTTCCATTAAATAATAATAATAATAATAATAAAAAGAACAATCTACAAAGTCGTATTACTCGTACATTGTGGCTCACCCTGGCATTTCGCTGCGATGCGAAACCTCCTGGGACGGTCGTAAATTCAGAAGATTTTTTATTTTTACTGGCATTTTTACGATGTTCCCGCGTCACACTATCGCGTAATTGCTCGTCCATTTACCGCACCCTCTCTCTTTTATTCGTTTCCGATTATATATATATATATATATATATATATTTTATATTTATTTTTATAAAATGTTTTACATTTAACGGTCTTCTCGCCTGATAATATTTTATGCCTATCTCTATTCTCCACTTGTCATCATTCTTATCACCGAGTAGTGCAATAATAATAATAACAGTAATAATAATAATGATGATGATGATGAGAACACCGACGAGGACAAGGGGCAAAATGGTTATTATCGCGTTCATGAAAAAAATATGCGGTCTCTGTAGTGTTATTTAAACACAAAAAAGTTCATATTCAAGCTTTTTGGAAAAATGTGTTTTCTTACACAAAATCGTATAGTTCAGATTGTTTTGAATAATTTTAGGTGTGCCCAATTAAAATATCGATACAATTTCTATAATTAAACCCATTTTTTTCTTGTTATTTTTATTTTATACAAAATTCACTTAGAATTTTTTTTTTTAATATGTTAAGACAGTATTACTATCTAAATTAAATAATTAGATCATATATATATATAGGGTACTATTTTCCTGCTCTGAAGTGAGTGAAACGATTGGAATAGAGTGTCAAATACGTAAATCGCTATTCATTTTTGTGTTTATTGATGTACTTGCGTATCGCATATATATTTTATATTCTTGAAAGTTTTTGAAATTGAATTTTTCATGCGATGATTTTGGTTTAATATAAATATATTTATTAATTTACTATAAATCGTAAATAAATAATGATAATAGTATAAAAATAAAATTAAATAATTAAAAAACCTTCTTGAATTATAAATAATTTTCGTTTAATATATTTTCTATATTCTTCGTTCGATAGTGCAGATGAGTATGTTGTATGTTGGTTTTGATTAGGTTATGTTAGATTTGAAAGTTACGTAGATAAGATACATATAGAGTATTTTAAGTTATATATTTATGCAGCAATAATTCATCGTTAACAAAATACTATTCTGAGCTAAGCTCGGTTACACACAAGTATGGTTTAAAATTCCGTAATTTTTATAATGTTTTTCAAAATTCGAGTTTAGATCGCATATAAAAAAACATTACCTTCAACTTTTTTTTTGACCCCTGAGTAAAATGTCTTTAAATGTACCTTGTATTATATTTTAAATCATTTCTGTTCGGTTAATACTAATCTATATGAAATAACAAAAATAAATCTCAAAGTATTAAAAAACGACTTTATGCACTAACTAGATCCAAAATGCAACAAACATGTTCTGCTATCATTTTTAACCTTTTAGTGGTTAAATGCTTATGTAAATTAAAAATAATGATTAAAGTGGTTTAAGATATTTTCGTATTTCAATGGGAACAATTTCTGGGAAACTTTTGTCAAATTGTTGTGCACTTAAATGAATTAATCCGTTTGTATTATTACTATTAATTATTTTTCATCGAATCACAATTTAAAATTAACAGAAACTATAATTTCTGATAGAATCATGTTCCAGATTTTCCAACGTTTTTTTCTAGTTTCTCCTAATTAGTAAGAAAAGTTTAAGTAAAAATGATTTCCTCAATACACTAACCAAACAAAATTATTTACCTGAAAAAACTACCCTTAATACGATTGGAGCAATATTTTTTGGTTAAAAAGTTATTTACAGACAGAACCAAATCATAGTATAAGATCAATCTACCGCATTGGTCATCATTTCGTCCAGAATTTAATAATTGAACGAATTACATATTTTAGATTATGCATTCATACTAAAAAAAAAAAATTTTTATCATAATATGTTCACCTGGTTTTCATATTTTATGACTTGAATATTTTAGATTCTGAGTGGAGCGAAGAAGCTTATAGTTTTATAAAGATGTTTACTATTTTTTTTTTTGATCTGTGCACAACTTTTTTACCAATAGACTGGCTTGGATTTCTACGTGCAGCGCCTTTTCTGAAAAGAAATAAATTGGTATGGGGAGGTTCTTTAGAGAGGTCGTTTTTCGATTTTCCCCGGAGTTTTCTCAACAAATTTTAAAAACCGAAAAAACTGAGGAAAAACGGGAAAACGTACGAAATATATTTGTATAATATTACAATTTTTTTTTCTGTGGACAACTTTTCTGCCAGCAATGTTGCCTAAACTTTTAATGATAGCAATGTTTCTAAAAGAAAAGTTCACTAGGGAGGTACATTAAAGAGGTAACTTTTTGATTTTCCCAAGAGTTTTCCCAGAAAATGTGAAAAACCGAGGAAATTGCAGGAAAACTGGAAAATTGGTAAAACATTAAACAAATATTATTAAAGAAAATATATAAAGCCTATTTAATTATTTTACTACAAAATGATTTATATATTGTTGATAAAGCATCACTGAATATCTGCTGAATTCCGCACAGAATCGTTTTTCCTAATGATTTATTGTTGTTTACAAATATACATTAAATTCCAGTTTATATCCTACCTTCCCAACTTCCCATCTAAATCAGTGGCTGCACCCGTCCCTATTATCTTACCTTTCTTTTTCAATATTATTTTATTTAAAGTAACTTACTAGGATTCAAATAGGAGTACTTCTGAGTAAACTTATTATAGATTACGAGAAGACGAATCATTATTCTCAATCTGTATTATCTGCTTGTCGAAATATATACCATAATATTACTATGAAATTAAATTAAATTGCGTGTACCTATAGTTGTATTATAAACTTGTATATTCGTATAACGTCACAAGCAACGCACACACAGAATTCTCTAGTATATAAATAATATCACTGTCGTCTATGATGAGAATATATTGATAAATATCTATATACTTATTCGTTCAATTGAAACGATTTTCGTATTTGGTTGGTTACGTCTCGTATTGAGTTAAATTGTCTAATATGTCTATCCATTTAAACTGTACATCACGGATTACTTATACTCGCGTAAAAATACATGCTTTTTTTCCATATTCACTCATATATATTTATAAAGAAAGAACGATAGCGGAAAAATCTATGGACCTATCGATATATAGTTGTATTCGAACAACGTCGTTATTATTATATTGTGTAATTCAACCGTGTGTTCAGATAACACTCTGACTTATAATAATAATATGTCAGTTGTCGCGGGGCGAGGTATGTTATGTTTGTTAAGGTTAATATTTTTCAAAGTTTATGACAATATTATAGCTGGGTGAAAAAAAATGCATTTCATTATTGCAGTAGACCGCGCATATCATATTTTAAAGAAATATACAAAAAATAACATATCGGATAAAAATAGTTAAATAATCTTTGCGAGTCTATAGATATGGTGATTGAAGGATAATATTATACGTCTCTTTCTTGGGTTTTGAAAGGCCCATCACCGCATCACGTTTTATACCTCCTTCCATCTATTCTTATTCTATATTGCTTCTTCTTCTTGTATCTAATTTATATTTTATTCTTCTTGACTTTTTCTATTCCTCTTTGTTTTGACCTATCCGAAGGTCTTTTAAAACCTTTTTCATTATTCTATCAGACCTCCATACGTAGATTTGATGCTCAGTTCTGATTCTCTAATACAACTATCATAATATTATATGTCAATTATTATTAAATACGTTTCTAAGTACCTATAATACTTATAATACATACCTATTTTTCTAAAAAAAAAATTATATTTATTGCAGGATTTACGTAATGTTTTTTTAATTCATAATCATTTTAGTGGAAAAAAAACATTATTTTTGGTAGCTGTTAAGTTTAACTACTAATTTTTCTTGATTCTTGATTCTATCGATATTGTATCTAGTGATATTATACAACATTTTGTAAACTATATTAAGATACGTTAATAATAAATCAGTTGAATCTACCGACTTTCTTGGGCAGACGAAAATATGTTTACATACAGAACACGGAAATGTCTCGAAAATAGGAATAAAACACCTTAACACAATTATTCGTATGTGAAAATACTTCAAAGAAAATTTCATCGGCGTTAGTTAATTGCTTAACTTCAATTAAATAATAATAATAATAATAATGTAAATATGATTTTTTTTATCTTCTATAACGAGTTGAATATTTAGAGAAATGTTAACCGCCGACAAAGTTGTCTTCAAAATATTGTTGTATACACGTTTCATATTAGATATTTTATCGCTTTAAGCGATTCTAAAGACTGTATGCTATATTATTGTGCATTTGAAAGACAGAAACTGCAAATGCAACTATTATACAACAAAACATTTACGGCAAATCATAATATTGGTAAATTTTTGTTGTACAAATAAAAAAGATATAGCACGAAGACAATTTATGAAATACCCCTGTCGGAAAATATTAAATTTTTAGTTTATCATTTTTTATTATTTTTATTTTAATATATTATGAACATTTGGTTTTTATACGCACATTCATTGTCGTGGGATTCGAGGGTTAAAACTGTTTGTTATGCAACTCATGTAGTCCTCGCGACTATTATTACACCTACTCGTATCTTGTCGGACACGAAAAAATGTCCCTTCGTGATTTCGGGTAGGTAGTGTAAAGAAAAAAAAAACACAAAAAAATCGGGTTTCTTTTTTAGATGTGCACATAAATGTGAGTGTAGGTTAGGTACATTACTTTGTAGTATTTATTATACACTCAATAATCGATGAGTCAAACTCAGACTGCCGTTAAGAGAGAAAAAACATAATGTATACATTTTATTTTTTTTATCTTGTATTTATTTTGATAATATACGCGTATCTCATTTTTGATAGTGTTCTCCTCATAATATTATAATATCTTTCCGCTCCACGCTCTGTAGATTCTGTACGTGCGTTGTGTCGGTTGCGGAACACAGCTTTTATTTTTTTTTTCGTCGTCAATACATTTTATTTTATTTATAAATAAAGATTACCGATATGAATGTAAGTTACTTGATAAAATATATTTTGTAACCAAAATAACGAAGAAAAAAAGAATAGAGTATAGTTATTATAATTATGTGTGTAACATAGTTATTAATTATTGTAAATGTAATACTGTAGTTTACTAAATGGGATAACACATTTTAATATTTGAAATAATCATGCATGATAAATGTAAAAGCTATACAAACTTATGAAATTAAATAAGTGCATGTGGTTTTTGTAAATGAAAAAAAATACATTATGCAAGTAATATTTATCATTATTAAATTTTTGTCAAAATAAAATTTGACACCCCTAATTGAATTTTGAAATAAATAATTTCTTAGTAGTTGCTTACATTTTATAAGAAACCTCTGTGCAACATTTTAGATTTCTAAAAAAAAATATAAAATAGTAAATAAAATAAAATATAAATCTAAAGGAACATAATTATTTGCATTATATTATGTATGTTATATTTAGCAAATAGGTCTTATCTACTATTTAGTTATTTGATATTCTGATGTGGATATTGTAACGTTTTGGTAATTTATACTATTCTAAAAATATAATAATTCTTACACAAAGTACATCCATTGCAGAGTGTCAGTGTTTAGTGTCTAAAATCTAAATGTGTGAGCGCCAAGTACTGATCCACTTGAACACGGCAGCTTTTCTGTTATCAGTAATTAATTGATAAAAAAAATTATTAAATTATTTATCAAAATATAAAAATTATGATTTATTACAGTAACCATAACGAATTAAAAATAAGACTACTTATAATTTTTAAATGTGCCGACTTAAGCTTATTGTAAATGTTAGACTGGGTCAAATGCCCAAGTTGCCCCCCCAAATAACGCCACTGATTGTGTGTTGATATGTCAGTTAGTCGGTTTCCTTATTTCGTTAAACTTATAGATATTTATTATTATATTTATAGCCTTTTTTTTTTTTTTATAGTCCAAAAATAAAAATCGTATTTACTGTTTGTCCATATCAAAGCTAAGCAAACATTTATATGTACAGCGATTATATTAGATATGAGAATCTATAACAATAAAAGGAAATATTTGTATGCTATCCATAGCCGTATCTATCGCACGCAAAGGTTTGCTAATTTACATACAAAAGTAGATGAACGGATTCTCCTGCACCTTGAATCCGGATTTCTGAAATTCAACCCCTAAAGGATGATTGACGCATGGCTTTTGGTATGAATGAAACAAAAGTTAAATTATTATTTTTGTTGCTTTATGGGTTATATTGGTGGCTCGGCACATTACAATTAAAAAATGTATTATATCCATGGTTTCATACATCTAGTCATGGATAAAATAAAAATAGAAACAGGGGTGATTCAGAGAGATGGAAAATCGAATGTATAAATACTATGAAACTATTGGTAATAGTTATAATATTGTATACATAATCTTGTTATTTGATTTATTTTCATTGTCCGATTTCATTTGCTGCACAATATAACACGCTAAATTCGTTACCTATATAGTTGCAAGGTCTAATATCAACGTAGTTTTTGCAAGGCCAATGATATTTTCCAATTTGTCCAGTAAATTGATTGCATCGACAAAGAATGTCACGACGAGTGCCAAATAATAAATAACTGCCGTGAGTATAGGCTGATGTGATTTGAGTTTATTTTTCGTTTTTGTTGCCTTTACTGATGCCAAAAGTGTGATTTAGTCGAAAATTTGAATTGTTTATTCTGGCTATTCCATTTTTAACGATACAATGATGTGTTTGTAACATTTAAAAAAAAACATGAATTCGTATTTGCGGGTACATTTCGAACAGAAAATAAAGCATTATTATATAAGCACAATTTTTGTTTCAGAAGAAAACAATTAATTAAAGAAGTTGAAACCAGAAATAAAACCCAGTGTTTGGTGTTAATGTAATTCATAAACCTAGTTGACAAATTTATTTTACGCGTGTTTAAGTTTATGTACCTACGTACTTTATCGAATGAATGAATTATTTAAATATCTATATATTAATTAAATTTTTAAAAATGAATTTAAACTATTAAAATGTAAATAAAATAAAAAGAAGATTGAAACTTGTTTAATATATATACGTAAATGTGATATTGTAATCAAGTTTATCTCGTAAAAGAGCTGATACTATGATATATTACTGTTGATTGGTGTGCCACTGTTATTGGTAGAAAGTTCGGAGTGTAGGATACAATAAAGTAGTTTAATTTATATTTTCGAGTATATGCAATAATAAACCACTGCCAATGAAAAACAATTCTGAGCGAAGTTCGTTTATACATGATTTGAAAAGCAATAATACTTGCGATTTTCGTTAAAATTTAATTTTAAAACGATTTAAAAAAAAAAAAAATTGTTACATTACACTTTCCTTTTTTTTTTTGTAATACAACGTGAAATGAACCTCGTGTTAAATGTCCAAAAATTTCTGTTTGATCAAATATTTATATCCACATATAATACTTAACAAATAAAACTATTAAAAACAGAAATCCCTATAAACTGCTCAAAAATGTTTTGAGAAATTTTCCGTTTAAAAAAAGCAAAAATTAGTTTTCTGTCAAAATTTTAAGTCTAAAAATATTTTTTTAACTGAATTACAACAAAAAAAAAAACAAAAATGTTTATGTTATATATGGGGTTTCCTGGTTTTGCTCAATTATTAAGAAAAATATACGGAAAATCAAAAACAAATTTCTTTCTCATCAACTAGATACAAAATGTATAAAAAAAAAAATCCCTTGTCATTTTTCGATAGTAACAAATTTTCTGTTTGAAATATTGTTTACAGACAGAAAAAAAAAACACACAATATAGTAAAATCAATAGATCTCGCGCTCCACGTCGACTCTAAAATGTATATGTTTTTGAAAGAATATTTAAAATTATTAAATATATTTTTAAAACATCAAAAGTAGCCTTAAATTATTGTCAATCGATTCGCCAAAAAAATTTTAACCGTAGTTATAAGTAAAGATCTCTGTGTTTTTATTTGCTTTCGTATTAATTCTGTTTCCTAAATTATTCATCAATTTGTAAGTTTATTAACCAATAAACTTAATGAGGAATTTTTAAAAAAAAAAATGAAAATAATAAAATACGTACCTATATTCAGGCAGAAAAAAAATAGGGTATTTATTTCGAGACAAAAAAATGTTTACCAGTAAAATATCCATATTTTGCACATTGCAAACTCTTGTTTTGTTAGGAATTATAAAAAATGTACTTGTGTATAGTTGTATGATCGAAATATTGAAATATTTTCCACGCACAAATCTAAAACTAATTCGCCATAAATAATATTACGCAATATTATCAAAAATTGTTGATTGAAATGTTCCATCGTGTATTATGAATCTATATTGTATATGTATACGGTTTGTAGCAAAAAATAAAGCGTTGTTAAAATGAAAACTGATTAAACATTATTTCCTCGTCCAAAAAATATTAAAGAAGTTTTCAACTACGTACTATATAATATATCATTTACTATACAATAGTCAGAATAGAAAAGACGTTTTATCACCCTTTTTGCTGTGCTCCATAAGGCTACATCAAAGATGAATTTAATATAAAATAGAATCTCTTTTTTGGGAGAGCATTCCCTCTTGTTCCATTAACGATGTCGTTTGTATGCGAATGCGAGTTGCTCGTGAAAAATTTAACGCAGTCAGTTTTCCGGCTTAGTATAGCACGACGGGATACTACTGGTGGTAATATATTCTGAGGGAATAATAATAAAAAAAAAATCTTTTTTTTTCCCGTCATTCTGTTTCGATTATACTTATTTGTTAACTTTCTCATTTTGCTCAACATCAGTTAACCTATACCATTTGAAGTGAGCTTTTCACGGTTTATCGAACATGGCTTGACAGTTGAAATGATTCTATATGTTTCTGTATCTACAAACGGGTCGATTTCATATGCCAATAAATTGCGAATAGGTAGATAAATGCAGAATTAAGATACTTTTTGATTTACACCATTGAATTAAAACATAAGTATTAACTTTTGAACATTTCGTATTTGCTTTTAATGTATTTACTATTTTTTTTATTATTACAAACACCGTGTAAATATAAAACTCGTGCATCCAGTTTAAGCACGCCAATTTGATCGTTTGATTTTTAAAATTAGTTATCAGGATGTAATTTTGTATTTATGTCACACAAAATGGTTAATTTGTTAATAAAAAAAACAATTTATGGAGAAAAATCTATTAAGTACATGTATTATTCGAGCTGTACGTTTTGTGTTTCTTATTAAGAAATATGTATGCAGTTAAAATATAATTTTCGTAAATATATTTTTGTTGATGTTGTGTGTGTTCTTTTAGAATTTTGATTCATAAAATGAATATTATAATTCAAAGGTTCTCAGTATAGTTTATAGAGCTCTTTTGAACTCAACCATGTGTGGGAAAAAAATTGTAGCTATATAAAATATTAATAGTATCGTGTAGAATAACCAGTGACTTGGTTATTCTACGAAGTCAAAATACTGATATCGATATTTTACCAAAGATAGAATGAGAGAAAAAGATAAATGAAAAATGTAATCATAGTAAAAGCAAAATTCCAGAAATGTTTAATATTTTTGCAATTTAAAAATTGTTGTATCACTTAGGCATGCACTATACGTAGAATATATAAGTCATAATAAGTCGTTTTTTATTACTTCTACACTACCTACCGATCGAGTATTACCATCTATCCGAATATTATAGTATTCTATATGCATACACTATATATATATACTGAAACGATACGGATTTAAAAATCCAAAAAGCTTAAATCCTAGTAGGTACTCACTGTAAAGACTATATTATATGGCTTTTAGGTTATTTGTAACTAAATAAAAAAAAGATTTCATATCTCTAGTATTTAATAATGGAACGCGAATCATTATTATTGTTGGGTTATGTCTTATGAATTAATATTCAGATAAACTATCAAATAACACTATAAGGAAACCTTATCGTAATAAAATTATTAAAATTGAGAACTATTTTAACAATAAACTGGTTTTTTATTTTATTCTGTATCTATGAAAAATAATTATTGATTGCGTAATTATTATTATTATTATTAGTAACACAATTACTGAGGAACTATTGACCGGATATGAATGTGTGGCATATTCAAATTTTTAGAATTATCCCTTTTACAAATTTGCTATCTTGGACATTTTGAAAAATCAGTTTCAAAGTAATTATTATCAATTTTTTTAGCGCTTAAGAGTGAACATAAAATTTAGTTTACCTCTTTATATATCATGTGATCCATTTAAGTCTGTACAATTATTAACTCGGAATGTATTTACTTTTTTGGGAATTTGTTTTCTAGAATATTTAAAAAAACGAGCTGCTTTATAATTTCATGTTAATGTTTTTTTTTTTGTTACTCTTATTTTTAGAGATATAACCATTACTTAACTTTGATTTTCAAATGGCAACCTATAGTAGAAAGTCCATAAATATTTGAAGTAAGAATTAGTTAAAATCAGTCTTAGTGTTCAAATTTTAGATTTCCGTCACTCCATTAACGAGATATTTCACATTTAAGTTTGAAATGGAGGAGAGTAGTGGAGTATTATTTATGTGGCGGTATGGCACGCGGTATGTTGATAATGCACCACCACTTTCCTCCAACCCGAACTTAAAATTGGAGTATCTCGTCAACGGATTGAAAAAATAAAAAGTTTGAACTCTGAAATTGATTTAATTAATATTTACCCCATCCATTTATGGATTTTTTAATATAGGTTGCCATTTGAAAATCAAAAGTAGCTAGTGGTTTTTACCATAAAAATAAGGATGACAAAAAAAAAAAAATATATATATATAATTGTAGAATTGCAGCTTGAAATACCGGAAAATACTTTCCGAGATAATAAGTGTATCCACTTAAATGGATCACCAGGTATATCCCCAGACACAAAATATGATTAGAAAAAAACAATTTAATATAAGAGATATAAATATCTATAGAACTGAGGGAGGGACATCTTGTATATTATATACATACTCGTGTTAAAATATTTATTGTGTATTTTTATTTATACGTATACTTACAAATGCAATTTCTGTAGTAAAATAAAAATATAATAAAGATAGTATAATCTTCCGTTTTGATAATATTATAATATTCTATGTACAATTTTATATAGATAAGACTGTAAAAGTAATTTTTGGTATAATTTTAAAACTATAATAATATAATGTATTTTCAACATTTCTATTTAAAACTTGACGCGTGTAATATATTTTTTTTTTAAATAGTTTTTTTATTTTTAAAGTAACGTCATAGTTACAAATATAATAAATCATAAAGGGTTTTGAATTTTAAAAAGTGTATCTTATTCATTAATGTACAACATGTATGTATTAAACATAAAAATAATTACAATAATATTAATTTAATTTTTAACTTATTTATTACCGAAATTATCGTGTAATTCATCTATTTGTTTATATTTTTTTGTTTCAGGTAAGTTGTTATGTTTTTCAACAAATACACTATTTACAGATTATTTTTATACCCATATAACGTAAGTAAAATAATGTTAAGAATTGTTTCTAATTGTGAAAGTCTTTTTTTTTTATAAATATTATAACTTGACCGACGATCGTAGATGTGCATCAGAGGTCGGTTTACCTATTGTCTGTTATAATAGATGAAGTTACGAATGAAATACAAGGCGAGATATTATGGTGCATGATGTTTGCACGTGATATAGCTCTGATACCCAGGCTAAAGGAATGGGGAGCAGCACTTAAAGGAAACGGATTAAAAATAAGTAGAAGTAAAACAGAGTATAAGTTTGGAAGAACAAAACAAGACAACTAATGACAAGTGGTGAGGCTTTAAGTACCTAAGATTTTTGTACAAAATAATGATGGTTTTCATGAGTATGTGAAACGTAGGATTAAATGGGGTTGAATAAAGTGGTGAGAAACTAAGAAGCATCAGGTGGTTTATGTAACAAGAGAATTCCAATTAGATTTAAAGTTTAATTCTACAAGAGTGTGGTTATGTTGTATGTTTCAAAGTATTGGGCGGTAGACAGATAAATAGACCTGAGAATGAGTGTAGCAGGGATGAGAATGTGTAGTTTAAAGAGCGGAGTGACGAGAAAAGATTGGATATGGGATAAGTACATAAGAAGTAATTTAGGTGTGACTATAATATTGAAAAAAATTTAAGAAAATAGTCTGAGATAGTGTTAGTGTGCCATGAGGAGAGGAAATACAGAAGTAGTAAGATTTATAATGAAAATATAAATAGCCATAAGAGGAAAGAGGAAGAGAGAAAGACCAAAAAGAGGTGATCCAACCACCTCTTCGCACCTCAATCGCATCCAATGCGATTGAGAAAAAAATGAGGACCGCGTGTGTATGTGAGGGCGATGTGAGGATGAGGTCTAGTGGATATTTAGAAAGAGGGAAGTTAATTCCTAAAAATTGGGATGAAGGCAAAGGAGAATATTTTGTATAACTTGACTGGTATTGCAGGTATAATGTAATTTTCTTCTCAGCATTTTGACAAAAATAAAATAAATTGTACTTTTTTTTTTAAAAAACTTTTAAACATGATAATGCTAGTGATTTGTTTATTTGCATAATATTTAAATTTAACACCATTTCACGGCCGTTACAGAAGGTCTATATTCTGTTAATAGCATTATCATGCATTTATTGTACAAAAATGTCATTCATGTTTTGCTTACTCATTTCGTGATGATAAAAAATGATAAAATAATAAAATGATAATTTATTTGCAGTGACCTCTGGTGTAAAATTTTTGACAACAACTTTGTTATGGGTAAATTATAAGTTACAAAGAATCAGGTTAAAATAACTAATACCTTGGTAGTTACCTTTACGAGAACCAGTCATGCTCAGTATAGTTTGATAGAAAAGTCCACCACTTTATATCAACAAAACTAAAACAAATAAAATTGATATTATTGACAGATGCACCACTGTTATAGAGAGTGAATTGGAAAAGTTAGTTTATAGGTTAGTTAATATATATTAAATTGAGTTTATATGAATTATACCTACCAATTATTAAATAATTATAAGGAAAATGAAAAATAACCTCATTAACTAATGCGCCTAAAATTAAAGTTAACCAAAAGCTACTCTTGAAGTTTGATGATCAAAACAAGATTTATGGAAGAAAAGTTTTTAACAGGCGCAAAAAATTAAAAATTAACTATACTTGTAGTAATAAAAAATATCTGTTATGTATAAACCAACACATTTCTCACTACTTTCAGAATCTAAAAATAAAAAAAAAACTGATATTACATTGAAAAATTATTTATCAATATTCAAATTACCTCTATCAGGTGGTTTTCAGAAGTATATATTTTGCCTCTGATAATAATATTATATATTTAATATCGGATAAACTTCGTATTATACAAGTAGGTAGGGATCAATATTTTACCTCACGGTTAGTTTTGTAGAAATAAAGATTACGTACTAACCAGCGGATCTGATGAATTTTTCTTCTATCTCGTCTTTAACTCGTCGAGCTAATTTTAAAGTTCAGTTTAAAATAGGTCCTCATTTCCCGGAGTTTATATTATTTACTCGAGCTACAGGCCTCGAGGTATTTTAAATGAGAAACAATTTTCGAACATATTTGTCTATACCTATAAACCATTGCCGCTGAATAAAAGTTTACTCTTTGTAAAAGGTTTTCACTTGGAAAAAGAAAAAAAAAACCAATAAGTTTGAAAGTTTGGCCAAGTGAAAAACTTACACGGTGTCTTATCAGCAGGCGTAAAACACTTTTTTACTGGTCGTACAATAAACTTCAATATTGTTCGATACAACTTTATTGACTGTAATTAGTTTTCGATGGGGAAATAAAAAAAAAAAAAAACTATCTTACAAACGTTCTAAAGTATTATAACTACCTTAAATATAGACAGGTATAATGATTTTTAAACGTTAGTAGAATAATTAACAACCCTTTTTAATTAGAACAGTATTATTATTAGTGTACAAAATAATTTTTTTTCCGTTTTTCGATAACATTTAATGTTTTTAAAGTTAAAAAGGCAATTTGATTTCAATCGGTATTTTCCCGTTTCTTCCGTGAAGGAAAAAAAAATGTGCGTTCAACATATTATCAAACCGTTAGGTTAACATGAGAAAATGTCAGCATTCAGTAATCGTGAAGACGTATAGTTTCGAGTAGGTCGAAAATAAGTAAGTGAAAATTCTGTATCCTCAAACAAATGTTGGAATATTTTTGTTTAGTTTTTAAATTTCAAAAACATATATAAGTTTTGAAAAAACAATATATCCCCGTTGCGCCTATAAAGTTACTAGTACTAGGTGTGGCTATTAAATAACGATACTACTCGCCTAGGTGGCGCCCTAGATGGGTAGTGAAAAAAACGAGTAATGCGTTGGGTATCTAGATATCTTATCTATGCACGTACCAGAACACGTTTTTGTCACTATTATATTATTTGTGCAGTTATGGTTTGAAACGAACGTGTATTTTTCTCGTGTCGAAAACCATGTGTGACGAAAAACATGAGCAACGGATAAACGTAAAATGTTCTCGTTAAACTAAAAAAAAACTCCAACTGAGTGCTATAAGTTGTTAAAAGAGGCCTATAGTGAGGATTTCCTATCTCGGGCGCGTATTTTTGAGTGGCATAAATTATTTTCTGAAGGTCGAGAGTGCACCGGAATCAAATTCAGTCGTAATCCAAATTTATTACTGTTTTCTTCGATATCAACGGCATCGTGATGGCTGAATGGGTTACAGAGGGTCAAACTGTGAACCAACATTACAATTCACAGTTTTGGCAACATTGCACGAATGAGTTCGTAAGAAAGGTCGATATTGTGGAAAAACAAGTCGTGGATCTTGCACCAGGATAAAGCGTGAAGCGTTATTTGGCCGCTTAAGGCACTCCAGTACTCGAACTCGCGTCTTACTCACCCGACTTGGCACACTGCGACTTTTACTTGTTTTCGAAGATAAAGTCTGCCTTAAAAGGAATCCGGTTTGAGTCGATGGAAGAGGTGAAACAAAAATCGGCGGAACTCCTGAATGGTCTTACGAAAAGAGACTTCCAGCACTGCCTCGAGCAATGGAAGAAACGAATGAAACGGTGTGTGACGAGGGGAGGGGAGTATATTGAAGGGGAGCATTTGAATGTAGAATAACTTTTATAATAAAACACTTTTTCGTAACCAGTCTCGTTATTTAATAGCCAGTCCTCGTATATAGTTATGGTTGTTTATTATATGTATAATATTATTTGTAATATTAACAAAGAGAAATAAAAAGGCAGGGAGAATAAGTTTTAAATATGAAATGAAGCATTATATGAGTATGGGGTCGATATATATATATATATATATATATATATATATATAACCGTGCGTCTATTTTGTATTAGTATTCTTATTCTTATTGGTATATTGTATCAATGCGACGTTTTATTATTTAAAAAATGAGAATAAATACGGATGTTGTAGATACATCAACACGGGTTATGGGTTACGGCATCACGTGCCGTTCGACGATGCGATAATGAATCTAGTATCGCTACCGTGTGTAACCCTAACTGACTTACGGCGCACAAGTGTTATAATAATGTGTTTATTGACGGCTACTTCTTCTGCTGTGCAGTCCAATGAGAATACACATCTGATCAGTTTTGTTTGATCGGATTGAATGCAGTTCAATCCGTATAATTAATAGCCCGTGAAATACTATCGGGAAGTTCATTAGGGGAATAATAATAATAATAATAATAATAATAATAATAATAATAATAAAGAAACACTTACCTCAGTAGCGAATTTTAAATATTTTTGTGGGGAGGAGGTTAATTATAACACAAAATTTACTTTTCGTAGTCT
Source organism: Cinara cedri (assembly GCA_902439185.1). Classification (NCBI taxonomy): domain Eukaryota; kingdom Metazoa; phylum Arthropoda; class Insecta; order Hemiptera; family Aphididae; genus Cinara; species Cinara cedri. The sequence continues at coordinate 133,404 of CABPRJ010002381.1, forward strand.
CAATTTGGAGTCCAAGGGGGCTCAGACTTCATGGACTTCTCTTAAAACTACCACTGATATACGTATTATTAGTTTTTGAATTAAGAAAAAAATATATATATATATACTTAATCTCCAGTGATCCATGCAATGTTCCGAACATTGTAAATATTAAATAATTATTTTACTAACTAGTCATATATTATTGTAAGAACATTTTCTGAAAAAAGAAATTACAGACAATCAGATTCCGTCGATTGTGTGTCATATAACTATGTAAGAGTTGAAAAGTGTTATTATTTTATTAATCAACCAAAATATACTTACGTCAAATATTAACATATTTTATTTGTAACCTACATATTCATAGTAACTTTTTGTGTTATTCATTGCCTGGCTGAATCGAGTTTCGATAATAATCGCTATATAAGAGTAGATAGGCACTCGGAGAAAGACCAATTCGGTTGCTGTAGATTCCAAACATTGATGATGTTACAAATTTCCACGGCCATTTCCAAGACACTGAACTTCGTTCTCCCCTGCAGTCTCTGACGTCTGCTTTGTTGTCGATAAACTTAACTTCCGGGTGTAACACCCGGCAGCCGGTATTTCGCGCTAATGCATAATAAAAAGCTATTAAACTACCGAAATTGTCTTAAACGACTCTACGCTTTTATCGTGAAATTGTATTTATTTTTGAAACTTTAGTAAGGAAAAGTTACAACGAGAGTTTTGCGAAATCATCATCCCACTGTATAAATCATATTTCCGAAAAATACTTATTATTGTATAGGTAAAATGTTGAAATTATATAATATTTCAACTTCTTTTTTTTTTTTGTCAAATAGGTATATTTTAGGTAGGTGCTGAATTACGAGTATGTTTAGTTAATAAACAAATTTATTATAATTTTACTGTTATCGTATTGCACATATTTTTTACAATAATGTGCGACTATAAATTGTACTATGATTTTTAAATTTCAAAAAATCTATTGCAAATTAAATGTATGATTAATTTGAAATTGTATTTTTAAAAAAAAAAACGGATATACTTCACACGTGGAGGCAGCCACTATTGGAGGTGGGAATTTTGAAACATAGGATACAGACGGAAATTTAATGTGTATCTGTAAGCAATGATAAACCATTGCTAACGAAAAAACGATTTTGAGCGGAGTTTAGTTAATAGTGTTGCTTTGGCAACAATATGTATATCATACTATGGTAAAATGATAACAAATATATGCGTTTCCATTGTTTAAAAAAGATTTAAATAATAAAAACTTAATAATAACAAAATATAAATAAAAACGGTTTCCAATGACAACCTTATTTTTAATCTTCCAATCTTTTTTATCCTAAAGAACCAGGTTTCCTGATTATCTCGAATATTAATGAGAATTTCAAAAAATTACCTCTTTAAAGTATCATTTAGAGTATATTTTCTTTCAAAAAAAGTGTTTTAATTGGTAATCGGAGTATACTTTCTGGTGAAAAAGTGTTCACGAAAAAAAAAACATAAATAATAAATTGTAAAACCAATACTTTCCTCACTCCGCTTAGAATCTAAAATTAGTTTATTCAAATAAATACAACAAAATTCAATTTTTTTTTTTTGTATAAAACGTATACATTTAAAACGAATTTATGAGATTAGATTCTTTTTGCAGTACCCTTTGCAGATAGATCATCTTTGGATGTGTCCAAAATATAAATTAAAACAGAATATTATTTTTAAATACTCGTATTAAATAATTGAATATACAATATTATTATTATGTTTTCATCATACTATACGCGATATTTTAAATACATTAATCGAAATGGAGTATTATACAATACTCGTATGCTATTGGCCATTTTGTTTGCGTGATTGTGCATTATAAAGTGTATGCAAATACAAAGATTAATTAATTTCATTGATAACATCATATTCGTAGAAGATACTTTATTATGGATTACTTATGTTTCCTTTTTTAATTATTAAAAATTTATATAAATTATTGGAACATCCATTTATCCACGATAGGTAATTGGCATTTATTTCATCAGTTTATCTCCGCTATTATACAAAAATTAATAATAATATGAATGGAATTAACCCCTCTAAATCATATTGAATATTTTAAGTATTTCAATTTAAAATGAACAGAATATTACATAATAATATATTTTAGTGATTTCTTTTACGTATAGAGGAAATTAAGAAAAACGAACAAATTTATCTATAATTTCCATTCCTTTTTTTTATTATTTTCTATATGCTGTCAAATATAGAGAAATATTCCGTCGAATTTTGAGCTCTTTATAGCCATTTCTAATTGAGGAGATTTATCTGATAGTATGGATACAATATTTGGCTTTTTAGAAATGCTTGACAAGATCAAGGTATTTATGACACAATAAAAATAATGAAAATCCGCAGTCATGAATTCGTTTTTTTTTTTTTATAAGAGATTTGAAATTAAAATTTGACGAAAATCTTGAAAATTACGGTATTTCAAATATTGTTTTCTGATTAAAGGATAAATAATTTTAAAATGATAATTGTTAGTGCGTCTTTTAAAAATCATTTGCCAAATTCAATTGTATCATCTTTACTGAAAGCAATTTGTTCTTGTTAATACGTTGAAGAGATATTTTTGATATTTCCCCTATTTTATAAGTAATTTAGGAAAACTAAAAAAAATCTTCTAGGAAAAATAAAAAAGTTTACGACAAAACGGTTTAATTATTTTCGATTTTGTTGTTGTTATTATTATTATTTTGTTACTATGAAGTTAATAATAATTGTTTTGGTCAATAATTTGTATAGCATACTCATATTACTATTCTCTTCTAGACGTGGAATAAATTCTTAAAGTGATCTAGCAATTGATATTTAAAATTGTTTCTATTATAATAATGTAATGTTTTGAGTTATGATAAAATAATACTAGGACGAATGAGATAATATTCAAAGTTGTTTCTGTGTTATTATTTTGTAATAATATTAGGTTATTAAAAATGACAGATTCCTGATTTATTGAATGGATCCACATTTTACCCATACATCGTACTTAAATAGATTGTAGACGTAGAGACAACTAATATTTCACGAATTTAAGACGATATTCGTACTATTAAAATTGTAATTAAAATAAGTGCACTTGAATTATTTAATTTGTTAAAATAAATTAACCTATCCTAACCTAACAAGAAATAGTATTTTCTTTAAATTTAAAGTTCTGCTCTTAGATCTAAAATACTTGAATGAATTGTGTATCATATATTTTAATTAGAAAATAAAATCGGGACAATGTATTAAAAATTTGTTTATCTTGAGTTTTATCAAATTATTGTTCGTGTTTCGTATTTTCTATAAGTTAAATTTATAATACATAAATATGAAATCCGTTGAATACGAAATTTCCATTTGTTTTGATTAGCAATTTTTGGTTAATTTACAAATATTATAAGTTTCACATATTTTAAATAAATATATAGATAATATAGTTATAATTCTACTTAGTTTATTCCCTCTGAAAATCCAGTTAATCTCATTATGTCCACTCCATTTATTTGCCCTACATCAGAGAATAATATTGTTGTATTCATGAGTTTAGGCAATCGATCAAGTTTTAATCATATAATTTTATGCAGTCCAAAATACTCTCTGCATGTTTAAATATGGAAGTCAACAAATCAAAATAAAGCGTGAAATAAGTCATCATTATTAATAATATTGGGTATGTTTTTAGACAAATAAATAAAACTACCCATTAAAACAAAACAAAAAAAAGAATCAGATATTATTTTATTAACTTAAATAGTTTCGTTCAAATTTAAATGCACAAGTCAAATATATGTTATATTTGTTAAATGCTACTTATTCTTATCATTAGTAATTTGTTTTAGATTCGGAGAGTAAGAAGGGAAATGTATTGGTTTTACAATGATATTTATTTTTTTTTATTCTGTGACCTATGAATCACTTTTTCACCAGAACATTTGCTCTGATGTATTATGGGTAGCACTTTATTTGAAAGGAAATTTTATCTTCTTGGAACTTTAATGACATTATTTTTTAATTTTTCAATCAGTTTTCATTAATTAGGAAAAACAGGAAAATGTACGTGCATGCATAAAAAAAACTCCAAATTGTTTTTTATTAGCAATGGTTTTCGTTTGTGATGTTGGCCCACTTACTTTGGCATAGCTACTCAAAATCTTCATCAATATTTTGCGAGTTAATTACAAGAATTTTCGAGTTAAGCCTCTACAAAAAAAACCCATATTTTGATCGAGAAATTGGTCCACCCATGTTGCCCTATAATTTTGAAATTGTTATCAAACGATTGCGTGTTATTTGCGAGAATTTGTGAGTCAGCTTTCAAAATTTGTGAGTAAGCCGTTTGCGATATATTGATGAATAATCAATTTATCAATTTGCGAGTCGCCCTTTTTCTTATCAAACCCATTTCCACAACTCTTTAGAAGAATTGAAATTTCGTTTTAAAATTGCATAGGTAATATGGTTAACTATAAGGTGTTTTTTCTGAAATTAAAAACAAAATTTTAAGACATGATTTTAAACCAACGATATAGCTGATCGTTTTGTGATTATACATTTAAATAATTTAAAAAGCTAGAAAAAAAAAACTTGATGACAACTATGAGAACACGAAATGTACTAAAATAAGTCACATGAGTAGATAGATCTTCATAGTGTTCATTTAATAGTATAAACAGTACGGTTTAACCTAACAGTTAGGTGGATCATGGTGATGATCAAATGAAGTCAGGACAAAATTAATTCAATGACAACTTTGAGGGTCAGAATCTAATATGTGATACAATAAGTTCCAATAGTAGATCCTCGTTATGCTTTTTTGTCAGCAATGACACATTGAGCACTTTTACAGACACTCCCCCACCTTGAATTAAGCCAGGGAGATAAAATATTGTACATATATAACGTCAGTATCAAAGGAGGTCTTTTGGAGGTTTAAATTTGTAAGTCCCCTCCATTTTTATAATCAAATTTCATCTTTTTTTTTCGAAAGTAGTATTGTTTTAGTATTTTTATATTATTTATTATTTTTTAAAGATTATTTCCGTCATAAAATATGGGTGAGAGGACGAACGGGGGAATTCGACATTCGGCTCTAGTGACGAAGCTCTGCTTTTCACGGTATTTTTTTTTTTCTTAACAACTCGCATTAAAACTATTTATTTTAAATATTTTTTATCGCTTTCGCCGTTGTCATAATAAAACAAGAGCAATAAAAAAAAAATAAATAAATAAATAAATAAATAAATAAAATATAGAATTATTATTATAGTTTGATGTATTTTGTCAAATTTTATAAAATATCGTTTTATGTTTTAAATATCGCTATAAAAATAAGATATATATAGTATATAGTTACCTATAATAATAATAATGTAGACTATATTTTAATACATAAACATTAAAACTGTTAAACACATTTTGAAGTTTTCTTGTGCCTTTACGAAGTCGGGGGAAAAAGAACATTAAAAACTCGTTTACACAAGTAAACATTTTGAGTTTGACACGCAAATGTAAACATATTCGCTCGTATACGAAAATAAAGTTAAACGTTAAATAATTAAATATTATATGAGTTATGGTACTGTTATAATACATTTATTCGATTGCAATATAATATGATTTCACGCAGTTTAAATACAAGTATAATTTAATGAATTTAATAAATTAAAAGTTTTTTAAATTTTCGGTTAATTGTGTGAAAATAATGTATTAAATAACGGTGCTATTTATTTATCGTGACATCAAACGAGTTTAAATATATGTCTCATTATAGTATTATTTACATGGACGGTGGGTTTAGATGAAATCCTCACTTATTGTCTTTTAAGGTACCCGATGACAGCGTGTTTTCGGCTTTAAACATGCCTCACGGGAAAAAACTGTTATGTCATGTAAAGTGGTCCAAATTGTATTATTATTTTTTTTTTGTTGAGAGAAAGAAGACTAACTATATATCACGTTAGATTAAATTCTTAAATATTTTTAACGGCGACTTTATAATACTTACGTCTTTAAAAACGTAAATTTTTAATTATTTTATATCGAATTTTTTTTCATAGGTGCTCTTATTTGAAATCATACGAAAAATCGGAGTTTAATGTGAGTAGGATAGAAAACCTAGTTTTAACTCAGGAACTTGAGTTATACATCTAGCATGGCTGACCAACCAAGAGTAGGAGCTATATAACATAGTCTCCTAACCAGGAGCAAAGCATAATGAGTTATCTAACTTATGTTAAACCATTATATCCATTATAGGGTTAGGTTATGTTTGGATGTGGGTTTGGCCTAAATAGTTCAAGTACGTGGTAAACATTATAGTTTAACGTTGGTTACATTTCTCGTTGCTCTTTGCTCCCGGTTGAGTGACCATTTATAGGTATAACTCCTGCTCCTGCTTTTGAGTTAGAACCGGTCTTTATATCCTATTAATGCGGTCCGTAAACTGTTTTTGTACACTCACCTAACCAAAATTGGTAAGAAAATATAATGTTGAGTTAGCTATTCCCGTGAAGTCCTTTTTATACCTGTAAGGCCGTGTGGCCCTTATAAATGGGTATCGAACAGTAGATAACTGGACGAAGATCCAGTATCAAGATAATTGAAGTTTTTTTATTTATAATCTTTGGTAATCTAGTTATTAAGTTCGTTGCTACTCTCTTTTCCCTATTGCTGTCAGTATTATTTTTGTTTTGAATAAAAGTTTAATGTAGTATTAATAACTTGGCTGATGTGGTTGTTGGATTTTTTCAAATTCGTTACGTACGCATACATTTTTCTTGATAAATTGATTTCTAAGGTTAAATTTTAGGTTACAATTTTAGATTCTTATAGTAGTGAAAAGACTTTTAGTAAGATGTATGTTTAGAATTCCATAGCCCAAAGGGCAAACACGGAATATTTGTAATTTAATTGTGTCTGTCCGCCACTTGTTCATTTTTCTGTATGTTACAGACTTATAAATCTGTTTCATTTTTCCATTGATTTTGATTAAATTGTATAGGTGTCTTATGTGAACCACCGTGTAGTAAAAAAAAAGAAAAAAAGAATGGTTATATTTCGCACTATCTGCGGGTAACTGTTGTAAGAGAGAAGCTGAGAAGGTATGGTATAGACTATAGAGGGTATTCAATTTATCTGTACACAAAGATTAATCATTGTTAACTATAAACGATTCTGACTAGAGTTAAGTCGATAGTATTGCTTTTTTAACAATTAACGATTTTATGGCAACAACGATTTTTTAAAAAACATTAAAATAACAAAAATTTAATTATAGCAAAATATAAATAAAAGCGGTTGCCAATGACAACTATGTCACCTTATTTTTAATTTTTTAACACATTCTAGTATATTTAGTTATGACTATTGATTTGGTTAACAAGGAGATAGATATTATTTGTAAAGTTATTGTTTTATAAAACATTATTAAACGTCACGAAAATCATTACTTAGGAAACATTTATAGTTAAAATGCAGCAATTGACATTAGAACTGATTCTAATTTCCATGGCACATATACACATGTATATTACATCATGCAATTTATTATGGATATATAATATTATTATTTTGTATAAAAAATGCTGTCCGTAAAATACATTTTCGAAAATGTAAGAAAGTATAATAAGAATGAAAATATATGCAGTGATAAGAAATAATGTGAATAGTGTATATTATAGGTGGGTACGTTCTTTTGAATATTGTATGTTCAATTTCCTGAAAATAATTTCACGGCTTTTCTCGACGTTAACGGCTTCAGAACTCCGCAGTTACCCGTGAAAGGTAAAACGGACACCCGGTGTTAAGTCGTGCGGGGTATAAATGTGATTCCGTCAAAATGCACAAGAGAAGTAATTTCCCTTTGGACGACCAAACCGTATAGGTAGGCGAATGCATTCGCGATAAAGTGTTTCTATTCGGCAGTATTCTCGTTGAATAGATGACCACGAAAAAGAAAAAAAAACCGTTGACCATTATAGGACGTTAAATATAGTACATAATATAGGTACAATAAATTGAACGAGGTCTTTATGCAAGGTTATATTTTTAGAAATCCAAACCTAGACGCACATACCGTACATATACTAATATACATTTAAATTTAAATGAAACTATGGTATAAAAATTAGTTCAAATTTTTTTTGTGAGTATAAAGTGCATGTAGTTTTTACTTGTTTTTTTTACTTATGTAATGTTTTTCGGTCTAATAATTGATCCGAGTGGTTTGAAATTCTTCTACTAGGTACCTACATTATTATTCCTCATGTTGAATACAGCGGGTTGGTTATATGGGGTAATGATTTATTTGTACAGACTATTATATTGTTCGAGTTAAAATAATATTAAGTACATAAAACGTATTCTGTGAAAATGTGCATAGTCGAACACTATGGTTAGGTTAGGTCGGTATAACGGGTATGCAATAATGTAATGTAGCATATTTCCCTACCTATAGAATGATAATTAAAAATAAACAAAGAGCTGATACTGCTGATGAGGGTGCCACTGTTTTAGATAGGAATTTTGGAAAGTGGGATACATAAAGTTATTTAATTTTCTCTATACGTAACGATCAATCATTGCTGACCAAATACAATTCTGAACGATAAATTGTTAAACGTGTTTTGAAGTATAAAGGATTACTATATTTGCTTATATTTTTTATTTTAACATATTAAATATAACTTATGATGAACCTCGTGCTGAACTTTCAAATATTTTTATTGACCGAAAAATTATACTCACCTAAATCAAAAAACAGTACTCGGAATTATGCGATTTTTTTTTTTATGATTTCCATTTATGTTTGAATTATAAACTGTTTATTAAACGTGTTATATCTACATTACACTAACACTGGTTTTCCTGGTTTTAATTATAAAGAAAAATACAAAGAAAATCAAAAGATGACCTTTCAGTGCACCAGTTATATACAAAAAGCTAAAAAGAGCTTTCTTATTGTTTTTCGATTGGAGGAAGATTTTTGGTAAAATAATTGTTTAAAGATAGGAACATATAAAAAAGGTTAGGTTACCTAACTTTCTTTAGTTATTTAAATATCAATAACGTTAAAGTAAAAAAATAGTAGTTCAAGTACATTCAAATCTGAGCGAAGCGAGGAATGTATTGATTTACAATGATGTTTATTTTTCAAATTTTTTTTACCTTTAAAAAACTTCACAAAAAACAATGATTGGTCTTAAATTGAATTTGGATACTGAAAGTATAAAATATAAAATACTTAAATACTATAAATTTTAATTTTAGGGTTATGACATTTTTGTTTAAAAATAAAGTGTTATTTTTCTGATTTAATTTTTTTATGAATAATTTATAGTATTTAAAAGACGATTAAGCTTTCCTTTCATTTTTATTAACTGTGCTAAAGAATCATACTAATTATTTCAACTAGTTGGACAAGAATAAATTATACCGTGATTAAGTATATTATTTATAATTTTTGATGTTTTTGAACGTCGAGAGGAAATTCATATAATTTGATACATAGTAATTTTGAAGTATATTTATATTTGATGATCGAATGGATCTTGATAAATCATTTTACCTTGTAAATTCAAAGCATGGCTTGTATAACTTAAATGTAACGGCAATGAAATTAATTCCTTGTTTTCTATAACTGCTTCAGCCTTAAAGACGCCGAAGTCACTAATTATTTAAAATATATCAAAAATAAAACTAATTTCATCTAAATGTATATTTTAATATAGTTAGAAAAAAAATAAAAATAAAAAGTATCTATGTACCTTCTAAATTAAATTTACATAAAATGGCGAATACCAAATTCTGTGAATGCTTTTACAAAGACGTTTGATCCAACTGTGTGAAAACTATCGTGATAAATAAACATCACAATATTGATTAGACAAAATATTTGTCGTAGAAATTTCAAAACAGGGCTTTTTTTATTTTTAACACAATTTTTCTCTTTTCAAAAATTTGATTATCATTAAATTTTATACTTTGAACATTTTTAAAATAAAAAATACGTTAAAAATGTATATAAAATACGAAATACAAATTACAATTTTGTTTACAACAGAAAATACAAAATGCATTTCAAATACATTTAATTGAAATACTACCCATCCTTGAGTATAGGTACTTATTATTAATCCCCAGCTATAATATACTTACTTGAATGATAAAATCGTCTTTCGTAAATTGACCAAGTGTAGTGATTATATTAATTTTTCGGGGAAATTTTATTACTGTCATTATAAGTCGTTAAAAAAACAAAAGGGTTCGAACTATAAAATGCGTTTTTCAGATGAAAAAGTTTCTCCTATAAATTATATGCGGATGATTTGAATGGCATAAATTAATTACAAAACAACGGAATGGGGCGGGTAACGGTTTTTACTGATCTCACAAGAACTTCCGGCAAAGAACTTTCCAGCCTTATATTATAAAATCATATTGTTTTATTTTTAAAAGCACTTGGGTGGGTTGAATAGCAGAAAAAAAAAGCGACCGATGAAGTAAAAAGCCAAACTTTGTTCGAGTACCTTTCACGGACCATTTAATTTAATAACATCGGCTTTTTTCCCTCTTTTTTCAGACCTCTCTCTTATACAATGTGGTCTTGTATTTACGACTCTGTTGAACATCTTTCACTTGTTTACGTATCTCGGCTATATGGTTTTAAAGAACAGAGGAAAAAAAATAAATTTATTTAACTTTTCTCTGGGTGACATAGAATGTACATATGTATGATGTATCTATACACTCGAACTGCGAACATACAACATATATAATATACATTATACGTATTAACATATATATGTTTTTCATACGGATACATCAAAATATTAGTGTAACCGGCTTTTCCGTTACATTATAGTTATAATAATATTGTAATCTATCTAACCTAACCTAACCTAACCTAATATAAAACTCCCCCTCCAAGCCCCACGTATAGGGCGCGGCTCGATAGTGTTACGTGGTGCCGGTAAAGCATTTTACATGATTCAATGTTTCTCCGTACAGTAGAGACAATATCATGTTGCTCGCTATAGTTTTAAGAAATTTTTATTTGAATGATTTAAAATAACTATCAGGTGATGATAAGTATAAATTTCCTTTGTTTTTTCATCATATTTACAATACATAATTATAATAACGGTTACCGATTATATTTTTAACAGTCTTTTTCTATATAAATTTGTATATTACCTATATTACGAGTAATAATAAAAAAATGTTGTTTCTTTACCACGAGAACATTACGTTAATCAAATAAAAATATAATGCGATACAATTCGTTGTCTATTTATAACTATTATACTACTGAGTTGTATTAAAAATAATATTAATTCATTAAAATAAAACATATTTTTTTTATATAATTATTTGTGTTGGTTTAAGATAGTATGTTATTAAGGAAGTGTTATTTGAACATTTCAATAATGTGCTGTGATTTAATTTAATACTGTTGCTTAAGCACCTGTTTATCTGGTTAAACGGATATGTTGTATTTTATTTGAATTATTTTACTGAAAACAGACATTTATTAAAATTTTTATGTTTTTGACATATATTACATTTTTTATGTTGACATTTTGTGGGATTACAATTACTATAATCCACGGTTATTAATACAGGTTATGTACATTTTCTCGTTATTCTCGATTTTTTCAAATTTTTAAGAAAACTACAAGGAAATAAAAAAAATTTCCTTAATGAATCAACTAGACAATGTTTTCTACAAAAAAACTCTAGTCATTATTTTAAATTTCTGATAGATAAGTAGTTCACATAACTGTTAATCTCATTTCCATTTGTTGTTTAGTTCGAAAACGAATGATTCCATACAATGTTATTTCTAACAGATTTTTCAAAGATATATAATTCTACATTGTAATATTTAACTGTATAAATCATACAAAAAGAAAGAATACTCTACATTCTCGTTCTGTAAAATGTATATTTCAGCTAAAATAATTCTAATACAATATAGGCTAAACGCATTTAACATTATTGACAAACTAATCGCATTCCTAATTGTATATTATTATTCTTGCATCTTGGTATTGGTCCAATATGCTTTTATTATTAATTATTATTAGTATTTACATTAATTGTAATGCCACCGGTTTAGGATTACAATGTTCAATATAAACTACACTAATCTGGTGTTTATCAAAATCAACGCGATTAAATACAGAAATATTATTGATTTCATTGTATTTATAGTACCGAGGATTTTTTCGGGTAGTTTAATAAACAAAACACAGGGCATGCATCTCACCATCAGTAAACTACTGTTGTAAGTGAGAAAGTATAGAGTAGATAGATAATTTAGTTTATAATTTACTAAAGACAACGATAATCTGACATTAGTTTAAGAAGTTAGTGTTCTAAGTGAAAACCTATTATCTGAAGCTCACAGTAATTGAAAATCCATGTCGGGAAGGCCACATTTTGGAATAGAAAAGTCGCGTGGCATAAAAACGAAATGATAATAATATTTTAGATCATATTATGCTATCAAATTTTTGTATGAATTAAATAAACCAAACATTTTATCCCACACGAATAAATAAATAAAAATAATATGATATTTTGGTATTATAGAAGAGTATTAGTATTACAACATTGAAATATTGTGTCTGATACCTTATAATTTTTCTGACAACTGTAGCTCTCCGGTTTTGTAGTAGACACTAAATTACTATAGTTGTGACACGTTATACTATTACAATTTGTCTTCAAACGCAGTTGTTTGTTTTTGATATTTAATTATTATAGTTTTAAATGTATTTCCAAAGTATTTTTTCCGCTAAGTTCTTATACTATAACAACAACAATAATAATATTATTATTATGTTTTTGTGATTTTTTTTTTGTTTTGTTCAAGAACAAATTATGAAAACGAAAATTGCATTAAACTTAAACACGCAAATAGTACATTAAGTTGTATGTAGGTACGTATATTTCATTATAATCACAAGACGTTATAGAACTGACATCGAAACTATAATAATAATACGTATTGTCTGTTGAGGTTTTCTAAAATTATTATATTAATTACAATTTTATTAATATTGTATACTTAAACTTAAATAATTAGTTTTCCCGTCAATCATAATATTATAATAATAAATATAACTAACTATGTGGCAAAATGTTTAGTAGGGGTAGGTAGGTAATTTGATACACGAGTACTTTGTAAAATTTATTACATTTTAATTTACATTTTATACTTTTATAATAATATGCGTGCGTATATTTTCTCTATTAGATCAAATTGTGTTTGCAAAAAAATTACGTACCAAAACGTTGCAAATAAAACATTATACGAATTTTGGCCAATATTGTAAATGTATACTATAATGTTATCTTGATACATATACTTTGAAATGTCGACATTTTTAAATTGTTGAGATTATTTTCATAAAGTTTAGATATTTATTTATAGTTCAGTACCTAAATCCAGTTTACAAATATAATATTTTTAGTTTTATTTAAAATTGTAGATAGCTATCGATACTGAAATAATTACATTTTTAATTTAGGTATCCAATAATAATTTTTTAGTCTCAGGGAAGAAGGGCTTAAGTCAATTGTATATGGCTTTCAATTCAAGAAGATTAAATGTTGAAAATTGATACAAGTGAAAATCCAATATTTATATTTCCACTCCAAATATTTGTATTATATGATTTTAATGTCCGTCAAATATGTGTATATGGTAATATTATAATTAAATAAAGTAAACAAATATAGTAAATAAATATATAAATACAAAATTTGTGTATAAAAATAAAATAAATAAATTAATCAATGCGTTGCCTGGAGTATTATGATAAGTGTATGATACGACTGGTTTCGAATTAAAAATTCATCATAAGGCATATCACAGTCAAAATGTAAAATTTTATATATACATTTTTTATTTATAAATTTTTAAACGCGACTGCAACACGATTTTATTTTTATACATAGTTTTTTTATTTATGTATTTATTTACGAGTATTAACCATTTTAATAATTTGGTTTTTATTTTATTAAATATTATAATGACATAAATATTAAGCAGTTATAAGATAATGGCACTTACTCTATTTCTATTTTACAATTTTGACATTTAAGATTTTATACATTTTGACTAAAATCTTAATTTAAAGAAAATAAAGGCGTTATATTAATGTATTTTTGGTCGCTTAAAAACGTTACTTCATTTTATCATGTAAACATTTAAATTAGAGAAATATGCAAAAAATAAAATTTTTCTATTTAGGTTTTTTGAGAGAGGTTTGGAGGTCAACTTTTGAAATTAAAATGGGAACCTAGATTCAAAATTGTAGTAGTGGAACACTTGTGTGATGACATAGCAACCCGCTTGGTATTTAAATAGTGTTCCTCTATTCTCCTGCTACCTAAACTTTAAAGTGGAATATCAACGGGTTGATGGAAATCAAAAACTTCAACACCAAAATATATTTAAGCTAATATTCCATCTATTCATGGAATTTTGAATCTAGTTTTTCATTTTAGTTTTAATATTTGACCCCCCCAAAACCCTCCAAGTATACAAAAATAGAAAAATATACAAATTATTTTAAATGTTTATAAATTGAAAAACTATATACTGTATACCTGGATCTTTCCTCAAATCAAGCATCACTTGTTTTTGACAATATATAATAAATCAAAATTATGATTAAAGAAAAGCAGTCTTTTAGTATCATTCAAATTTGCCAAGATTTAATGATTTTGATTAGGAATATATTATATACCTATTATATTACCTATTGTTTTATAACGCCATTGAGTTAAATCAATGAACACTTCTCTTAAAATCTTCGCCATAATATTACAATACCTATATATCATAATCAATCGTTCTAAAGTGTATTCATCGAACTGAACCACCGATCCACCTTTCCGAAAAGTTTAACGGAATTTTTGCCTCAAAAATATAGCCCTGTGATGGCACTAATACGATAACAACATATTTTTATTTTCCGTAGTTGCAACCGATACGTAGGTATGTATACACAATTCAAAGTCAATTGAAAATCCTGATAAACATTTTGGAGCAGCGGTTTCGCATCGAGTTTATTTATTTCGTATATATCATTATAAACACGAACTCATTACGTCGTCGTCGGTCGAATCGGAAAGTTTTCAAATAAATTGAATACGTTTACACGCGTTCGTATACATTTATGTTATTATGCAAACATTCGATTCACTTAAACACGGCGAATAATCGATTGAATGATTTTTCGGACGCTGTAAAAATGCGACGTAACTTACATTTTTAAAGCTATATACGAAAAAAAAAATAAGTACCTTTGATAGATTGTACACCGGCAGCTACCTATGTTTTGGTTTATCAATACAACTGTTTATTTCTCGTCCATAAATATTACAGGTGTATGAATTCGAATATTTCATAAATATTCAAAATTCTTACATTTTATTTTGATTCATCAATATGGTTACTCGTCATATCTGTACAGAAATGTAAATCACTGATAGTTCGTGGTAATTTTTATTTCGAAATTTAGTTCTGCTTATTTTGTCATAGGGACCTCATTTTATTAATTTCAAGCTAATACGAATTTTGTAAAAATTAGGCAATTCAAAATATTATTATCTTAAGAAATTTTATTTTCGTGATATTTAACTAACGTTGAATTTTTTAAGTGCATTATTATTGTCCTGTCCAATAGAAATAAAAATATGTTTCCAAAGTCATTTTTAAACATTTTTAATATTTGTATGTACCTAATATAAATTTTATACCCATACTTTTGAGCATTTAAAAATAAAAAAATGTCTAGGTTATCAGGTTTCGAGTTGTATATAATACATACATATATACGTATGTAACATTATATATTTTATACAAATATACTGGTATTAATCAGGTTGAACGAATTGAAAAATATCCATTTCACCCGAATAGACAAATACTTATATTATACCAGTCAAAATATTGTGGGATTTTAGATTTTTATTTTGTGTTGTCATCGTTTTCCGCTTTATTTTATTATTTTTCCGAGATTTTTTCTATTTCAATAATGTTTTTTTTTTTTTTGTTTTTTTATACATTATTATTGCGATAAGTTAAAACCAAATAATACGAATAGAGACGAAGTTTAACGTCATTTATAATGATGAGGAACCCCGTTAAAAATTGGCTATTCGATTAATACAATATTTCTGTACAAACAATTTATTTTGTATTAAAATGTGAATTTTAATGATTGTTTTACGTTTTGGGGGACATCTTTAAACTGATTATTATGATTTATTGTTAAAGTATAAGTACATTTTTACCAAAACCTACAATTACCCCGTAAAATAATATCAAGTAATATAATTTCCCGAAAAATAAAAAATATACATATATATATATATATATCTCATAGTAATAAAATATATTTTTTCTATTATTGTTATAAATATTACATTTAAAAAATAAAATTACATTGGCAACTTTTTACTTCCTTAAAATAATATGTGCAGATGACAGATAGTTATATTATAATGTGAACTATTCGGATGTGTACAAATTTTGTCAAATATTAATTTTTTAATTTATACATTTTAAATAAATGAACCCAATTCAATAGTCTAAAATCAACTGAAATTTTATGAAAATTTTGTTACCAGCAGAATACACAAATTTAATAATAGCGTCTCCATATTACATTTCCATCGACTAACAATATTATTATGATAACCATTCCCCGAGCCCTGTTTGATTTTGTTCACATTTTTTAATGAGCTATATCTACGTTATAAGTTTTCTCTACGTTCTTCAACGTTATTCTAATGATCTCCGATTAGGTAAGTAGGTACTCAAAAAAGCTAGATTGACGGATCTGAATCATGAAAAGAAACAACTTGTTTTCATCCAGTTCGAATGTAAATTTGAGGAGGCTAATCAATGTCAAGTGTAATGAAATAAATAATTAGTCTAAAAGTTCAAAAATTAATTTTTAAAAATAGTATCTGGCTTGTTATTAATTATTTTTACTTGTTTAAAATAACTCAGTAAGAAAAACAAACAGACATACTTCATTTTCAGTGGGCTACTGTTGTAGATAACAAGTTGGGAAGGTAAAGGAGAAAATTATTGTATATATTTACGTAAAGATTAATCATTGGTAACAAAAAACGATTCTGAGCGAAATTCGGTTATACATGTTTTGGAATACTTACAATTTGAAAATAATACATTTCGCATATTTTCTCGTTTTTCCTACGTTTTTTTCCATTTATTATAAAATCTCCCGGGAAAACCAAAAAATTACTTCCTTTAAGTCAAATTTAATTTTAATAAATGTGCTACATTTGAGAATCGAACAAAGTTTCTAGTAGAAATGTTGTTACAAATAGATTAAAAAAAAAAACTAAACATCATTGCAAAACCAATACATTCCTCGTTAAGTTCAGAATCTATAACAAAAATGTGATGATTTTGATCATTGGCTTTGAAGTCCCGTGTAACTTTCTAAAAAGAGAAATTTGAAACTATAGTAATGATACACGTTTGACATTTTTTGATAAATCATCGATGGAAAAAATCTTAATTTTTGGATTGGAAAAAAAATTGAATTATTCAAATCTGATGCTAGTCAGAAGTAGTTTAAAATTAAGCGTTTTAGTTTAAAAAGGTGTTAGTTTCATAGCAAGTGTAAAGGACTCACCGCAAGGATGAATATTTCAAAAATTGATTAAAAAATTTAATTTCGATACCTCTTTTGTTTTTTTAAAAAAAAAAAGAAAAATTCTATTTCAATCCAATTCCATACTTCTGAAATATTTCGTGTTCCTATTAAAAATATCGGAATGTGTGAAGACTATTTTGTTAAGGTTAATAAATAAAAAGTCTACCAATGTAATATTAGTTTATTGGTTTGATAGGTTAAATCGATTAAGCGAAATAGTTCACATTTACCGTACTCGTGAATCGTCTCTTGAAAATTACTGAACGAACATTTTCGGGTGATTTCTACTGCTCCGTAAACATTTTTTTTTTTTGATTGAGAAAAATAAACAATTTATTTATCATTATCTATTTTAATACTAATGGTTCTTTCTTGTTTTGTTTTAATTCTATATACAATTCTAGATACTTTAGTAATAAATAAAAACGTATTATTTGCAGTTTTTTCGGCTGATGTTGTATGCTTATTGGTTTGAACTACACGGATTTTGTTTTAGTACAAATACAACAGCACGAATAAAATATTTTCCACGTATTCATCTCGTATGTATAATTGATTTTAGATTCTGAGTGGAGCGAAGAATGTTGTATTGGGGCTTACAAAGATTTTTTTTTTTATGTGGACATTTTTTACCAGAAAGTCCACTCTGATATACACGATGTGGGATTTTAGGGAGGTTATTTTTCGATTTCCTCAGGAGTTTTCCCAATAAATTTATAAACCGGGAAAAAATGAAGAAACATGGGAAAATCGGGAAAAACGTAGGACAAACGAGAAAATCGGTACAATATTAAACAAATATTATTAAAGAGAACATATCTTTATCCCACTATCTTACCTTGTTTATATTTTAGGTAGATTATTTAAATTGCAGCTCACAAAAAAAATAATATGGATTTTGTTTAATGTTTATAAGTATACTTCAACTTTTAGGTAGGTAATGAACAGTTCTAAAAAGACAACATTTCGAACTATTTGCGTTAGGTTTTATGAGGTACCTACTTGTTTATTAGTGAAGTCAACATGGTATGTAATAAATGAAATATTATGTATATACAGCTTTGTCCAAAAACAAAAAGGTTCAAGTACTAGTATGTGATGTGGTGTAGTGATGGTGATTATACTTTACAAACATTATATCTCTGTTACTAAATCCAAATATATTATTTAATCATGAAAATGTTTCCTCATAAATTCAGTTCCTTTACCTTGACCCCAGATTTTGGAATTCTAACTTGAAAATTATCATGAATTTGTTAATAGAAATTTTGGATTTGTTACTCCATTTTAACAACTAAAACGGTCTTTTTAATTTTGATGCAAGGGAAAGCTTAACCAACATCCAAATTGAGAAAAATTTACGTGAAGAATTGAAACCGATTCGAAAAGATAGGGCAAAATTAGATGTTATATTTGTAATTTGAAATTTGTAATTTTTTTTAAACCCCGAAATTTATTTTTATATACCAGGTATACAAAATTATAAATTATTTTAATCATTTACTAGATACCAAATCTTGACATTTTTAAAATTTTTTTTATATAGATTTAAGTATATTTACAACTTTGCTCCAATCATTATTTTTCACATTATGCCAATTAATTAGTCATTTTTACCGTTGCAGGTGTTATGATAATTTTCCTCTGGCATCCGGAAATAAATATCATTTTGGGAGGTTAAATAAGGTTAAAAATAATAATAACTCCTGGCTTACCATCTTTTATAAGTTTAAATTCTCTATATACACTTTTTTTAAGGCGAGTGTTGGAGTAAGTTATTCTCAGGACTAGAAATTAGAAAAGTGTTAGGAGGATAGAGTGGTTAAAAATTATAACAAATTATTAAGTGATGTGGGACATAATTTTCTTGTTATCAGATTTAAAATTTATTATATTATAGATTTTTTAAAGACGATTAAGTTAATATTTTTGTTAAAAAGGTTTGATAATATAAGTTTGGTAAAATAGTGCGGTTTATTGAGGTATCATTGGCAGTTCGTAGTGTCAATAATTTTTTTTCACTATTTTTTTTTTTTTTTTTTTAAAAATTAGCTGATATGAAACCGTGGATGGGTGTGGCCACTGTTGAAGGTTGATAGAGGGAAGGTGAAAATACATAAAGTTAGGTATTTAATTAATACCTTTAACCAACGATAAACTATTGAAAACGAAAATGATTCGGTTCGGAAAACTAATCGGCTATACATGTTTTGAAAGACCTTTATATTTCTGATTTTCATCAAGATTTGATTTTAAAACTTATATGTATAAAAAAAAATGTACATAACGCTTATATTTTTTTTTTTTTGGTCACTAATTACTTCTAATTACCTATGATTTATAATTAACCTCCAGATTCCACCTTATGGTAAGAGAATTCAGTAAAATAAAAAATGTATATATTGATCAATATCATATACATTATACATAACTCCAGAGAATAGCCTTTCATTATCTTCTTACTGTATTTTCTACAACATATTACCACATATTTGTTATAACATGATGTTTTGAGTCTGATCACGGTGAAAACTAATTTGCAGAGGAATCGGTTGGTAACGACTTGTAACGACATAAATCTGAGTAATATTATTCATTCTAGAATTCCAAAACTTGTTAAATAATGTCATAAATCTTAAAAATCACATTACGTTAATATCAATAGAGAACTATAGTATCTTAAGTCTTTAAAAAATGAATTATGATTATTTTATTTGTCCATTAGCCAAAAAATAAAAAACATATCTTTCTCCAATCAATAAGGTGGTCGATGACCCGTCGAAAGTTTTCCAAGTGGTGCACACTATCAAAAACGTTGAGAACGTCACACTTTGTTGATTCCAATAGAATATTAAAAAAAAATTTTTTCAGGTACGATAGTCTGAGCGTGTGTAAAGGGATTGTCGACTTGTCGTTTTGACTTTGGCGTCCTCATAGGATAAAAAGAGCAAAGTATCTATCTGCTCTATTACACTCTGCCACGGGTTAATGAGGGGGGTTAAAGAATTAAAAAAAAAAAAATAAAAAAAAAATAAAAATAAATGCTATTTTATCCGGTTTTCTCGTAATCGTTAGATTTACTCAGAGTTTTCGTGGACGATTCGGCGGTGGGACAACACTTCGTCGTTCGTCTTATCGGAGAAACGATAAGAGGACAAAAGTCGTAACGGCGACCACCGTCGCGCCCCGCCACCTTCACCGCCGTCTTCGCAGGTACAATAAAACCGAATTAATGGCAGCAATTAAATTAGTGCCTTTTGCACGGCTCAGCAGAACCCCGCCCATCCGACACCCCACAACCCCCTTCCTTCGAACCCTCCTACTCTACCCAATTACTCTATTGCTCGTTCTCCCGCCACTATTACTGCCGAGCTCACTATATATACTTATTACTCTGCGCCGCCGCGATTAATATCCATTTTTAACGTGTCCCGGAAGACACGAGTCTGTTGCTGATGTCTTGGAACGACGAGTCGTTTAAAATGGCCGAGGAAATAATAATAATATAAGTAATGTATTCCGGTTGAATTATTGGCCAGGGAATAATATGATCGGAGCCGGCGTCCGAACCATAAAATGTTATAATATTATATAGAATGCGTTCGTTTTATATCTTTATAATGATATAATATTTATTTTTTGATCGTCAAAAGAAAAATGTCTAGATAATATAATACCAGTGTTTCTAAATTTTTTTAAAATTACCGCCAGGGCGCGTCCCTAATAGAGCAAACTATTTTTCAGTGCCCTCCACGTAAAAATCCCGTAATTAAGGATATAAGGCAAACAGATATGTGAATGCTGAATTTCGAAATTTCAAAATTTAAAAAAAAAATAATCCAAAAATGAATTTATTTCGACCAGTGAACGAAGCTTATTAGGCATATAATGTGAAAACACGTACGCCGCCCCTTCAACGTACCAAACATACTCATTGCCCAAATTTAATACCCCTCAACAGCCTTCCGGTAGGTGTTATTGCATCATCTAAGATCCACTATAATATATTATACTATATTACAATCTCGGAATAAAATTAAATATAGTCTCGACTAAAATAATGAGTACTGATCTACAATAAATAATTTGTAAGTTACGTATTATAATAGCGTTTTCATAATAACCTACCTTCGTTTTGTTTTTTTATGCCATATGATTAAAAGAATTGGAGGTTTTGCCTAATAGTATTGATTTAAACAATTTTCCAATAATTTTTCTAAACAATTTTTTAATTATTAATTTTTTTTAAACACCGTTTTTTTTTTTAC
Source organism: Cinara cedri (assembly GCA_902439185.1). NCBI lineage: Eukaryota > Metazoa > Arthropoda > Insecta > Hemiptera > Aphididae > Cinara > Cinara cedri. The sequence continues at coordinate 155,419 of CABPRJ010002381.1, forward strand.
AAATGTTCCAATTATTTTACAATTAGGAATATTTTTCAGTGGTACATTATTAATTTGGACTATCACCCCTATGTCCAATATAACCACTTAAATATAAATGAGCGGTTTTTCTCAAAGTATCACCGGTCTACATATTAACAAATAAGATGCATAATTTTAAAGATTATTAAAAAATTTAAGTAAAACATGTTCTTTTTCTCTAGTTTTTCCCATTGAACGTTTTAAATGTTAAATCATTTAACATTTTCATCATTTTCACGTATGTGGGTTACAATACAATCAATTAATATTGCGATCTACAAATAATAATACTAATAATACCTAATTATACAAAACACATAATTATTTTCGTGCCAGCAGATTTTTAAAGACCGGGGAAATGTAATTACCGAACCAACCATGTTATAAAATGGAAAAAAAAAAAAAGGTCACAAAATCGTGAACATTTATATTATAATATATAATCTAGATAGGTATATTATTATAATATTAATTTTAGCTTTCGAAAAAATCCAAACTTACTATTATATTTTATAACCTATTAATTTTTTTTTGGATCGAATGTTATTCTTAGTATATATATATGTATAATTAATTACAAGTGTAGCGTATAATTTAAAAAATAATAAAGTTTATTGCTTAGGTAATTTGTTGCATCGTCTGCCGTTTAAAAGTTCCTATAACTCGAATTAATTTTTTATTAAAATTATTATGTATAGTTTTTATTTTGTTTTATTTTTAAATCTTTTTTATTATTTTTATTTGTATGTTTGTTATTAAATGTTTCTCCATAAAACTTACTCACTAGAAAACGGGAATAATTATCATATTTACATTCCCTCATTGTTTATAACACATTTATATATATATAAATAAAAAGGAAATGGTAATTCAATTTATTTAAAAAAATTAATTTGCGGAGTTTTGAACCGTATAAATTGAATTTTTTTTAAAAATAATTCTGAATGTAAGAGATATTTGTTGTTTTACGTTTTTTTTTTTAAATTTTTTCTTTTCTGTGTTTGTAAATAACTTTTATCACTACCAGAGATCTTTATCCAATCAAAAAAACGATTTGGTATTATTCTCGAAGCATTATAGATCTAATTGGTAAAATGAAAAGGTTTGTTTAGATTTTGAGTGGTGTGAGAGATATATTGGTTTCATAATAATGTTTGTTTTTATTTTATGTGAACACTTATTCTGTCTGAAAGCTTATTTCGATTACCAAGTATAGCACCTTTTCCGAAAGGAAATGTTCTATAAGTGGTACTTGGAAGAGTTCAATTTTTGAAAATCTCATTGATAATGAAGAAAATTTCGTTCTTTCGATTGAAAAAAATTGAAAGATTAAAAATGAGATTGTCATTGGCAACCGTTTTTATTTATTTTTGGTTATTATTAAGTTTTTATTATTTTAATAGTTTTTTTTAAACAATCATTGTTGTCATAGAAACGCACATTGTTGAAAAAGCAATACTTACTATAGATTTAACTGTGTTAAAATAAAATAAATTTCGATTTCAATACATTCTTTTAACTTTTAATCTTTATATAATATTTCTTCATTCTATCTTACTTAAGCACCACTATCAACTGAACTCTGCTTAGAATCTTTTATCGTTGCTTACAGATATGCATTCAGTTCCCGTCTGTATCCTATCTTCCAACTTCCCACGTACAGAAGTGATTGCACTCATGTGCGAAGTACTTCTGTCCTCTTTTTTGTTTTCATTATACAGGTGTATACGTATGGAAACATTATTTTATCTGTGAACTAGCATTTTTTATTTTTTATTATTTTTTTCAAAATCGCCTCAATTTTATTTCATAATTATTCGAAATGAATGCGATGAACCACGGAATTTCAAGATTTAATATCATCTTTCACACTTGTAGTATTATGTTATCGAAAAATTAAAAATGTCCCAATGAAAATTTCGAATCTCTATAGTTTAAATGGGTTCGCGCAAAACTCGTTTTTAATTTCGATATTATGTCCTCAATATGTCCTCTTAAACGAGTTAAGGGATATAAAATAATTAAAAGGAACGCTTTTATTTCGCGTTCAAAGAGTTGTTTTTTTTTTCATTTTAATTTTCTTTTTTTTAATTCTCTAAAAATAAATATTATATTTTAATTTATTTCACTGCTATACCTGTATATTATTATCGTCTTCGTTGTCGTATTAGTAAAAATATAGGTATAAAAACCGACAACGATGTTTCATTCTTTCCAGACTTGTTAATCGTTAACAATGATCTCATCCTTTTATAAAACTTTTCAAAACACCTTTATTTATTCTTTATAACTTTGAACTTAAATTTATAATATTAAATAAAACAAACAACAACAATCATCTTACCCATTCCCCATCACGCATTTTATGATTTACTATTACAATATGTAAGGTTCCATCGCCATAAAAATGTTTTACAACATTTTTCACATTATATTGTGTATAATGTTTGTTTTTTTTGTTTAACCGTATTATGATATTGTTTTATACAACGTTTGGAAAAATCTGAAATCTTTTTTTTGCCACCAGTAGAAAGTGACTCTGAATAAATGACTCAAAGACTAATGAAATTTGAAACCAAATTCTGATTGAAAATAAGCAGGTTCAAATTAGAAGTGAGCGTAACCAAATATTTAGTATTCGATACAAGAAACTCGATACCGATACTAGATTTTTGATACCTATTGTTTAAAAAAAAAAAAAATATACTTATCGTTATTATTTAAGAGAGTCTTTAGGGGTACGCAAAGTTAAAGAAATAACATGGCAAAATTTGTATTAAAATTCAATCTACATTTTTTTCACTGAAATCCGCAAATAAATAGAGCGGTTATTTTAATGAAATAATTATAATTATCGAATATGAGTTTGTTACAAATAGAGTCACTAAAGTTGTTCAAAAGTAGCAGTAAAATATATATTTATTACAGGCACTGTACAGTATAATAGTTTCTATTTTCGGTGTAAATTTGTAGAGAAAACGTGAAGAACTGAAAATTATAATTAATAATACCGAATACCTACTTATACCTGGATTTTCCAAGAAAAATAAAATTGATAAATTATACTATCGTTTTTATCGTTTTAGTAATTAATGGTTTATTTGAAATATTCAAGTTTTCTTTGGTTTACCCATGTGGAAACATATTTTGTAATGATAAGTGATTTAAATTTGTTAAAACACAAACAACTATTATTGTAACTAATTTCGTAGTGATAAACTAGTACATGTTTAACCGAATTGGTTTTTAGTTTTTAATTATTTATTATTATTTCTTCCGTACAGATATGAATTAAATTATCCCATGTATCCTACATTTCCGATTTTCCATCTACAAAAGTGGTACAGTGTTACAACTATGATGAAAAGTATTTTTTTGTTGTTACATTCTGAGTGGAGCAAAGAAGCCTATGGTTTTATAAAGATTTTCTTTTTAATATATGCTCAACTTTCCAGCCAGAGATCTTGCTCTGGTTTTTAAGTGTAGCACCTTTTCTAAAATAAAATCGGACGGGGGAGGTACTTTTGAAGGTCATTTTTCCATTTTATCAGGAGCTTTTTCACTAAATGTAAAAAACCGATAAAAGAAATAACTGGAAAACCGTTGGAAAAATGGGAATGAAAAATATAATGCCTATTTAATTATTTTATCGTAGTATGACATATATATACATTGTACACAAAGAACAACTATCAACTAAATTCCGTTTAGAATAGTTTTTTCGTTAGCAATCGTTTTCGCTGCCTATACGTATACATTAAATTACCTATACCTGTGGCTGTACTCATCCCTATTATTCTAGCACAGTTTTTTTTATTTACCAATATATAATACCATAATATATTAAGACAGTAAAATGTTGTTGTTTTCAATACCGTCTGAAGTATCGAAGGTTACTTATGTATCGAACTACATAAAATCCATCTGAACATTTTTAATTATTGGATAGAGTTTTTATAAAATGCTATACAATTTTGCTCAATATAATCGTATAAATATATATACACATTCAAAAACCCATATATTTTAGGCTACTAAAACCTTTCCGAACTTATAATCAATTTGGTCTCTAATTTTCGTCTTAAAACTTTGCAAACGCGAGTTCTTTTCACAAAGATCGTAACTCTTTTTTTCGCGCTCCTGCTATAATGGTTCTCGAGGGATTTTCATATACGTTGGACGATTTTTAATGGCATCATTTTTCCTCGTGCTGTACATCCGAACCATGTGCTGGGTTTTTGTATAAGACTAAAGGCTCAACTTTTTTATTAGGTTTTTTTTTTAGAAACCGTCACCGACGAATATATATATATATATATATATATATGTGTGTGTAAAAAATGATCATAATAAAAACTTAAAAATGACAAGTATCAGCTTATGGTCGCACTTAACCGTTGAAAGCTAAATAATTTATATGGTTTTTTTATTTTCTACTCCTAATATTGTTGTTGTTGATAATACTCGGAAATTCGATTGATCAATTAAATTCCATTGTCTTCAAATTTGGTTCATTTATATAAATTTGTCACTATTTCCAGTACGTTAAAACTAAAATTGATTTGGAACTTATAAACCAAAAGTCACAATAAAACCAAATGCGTGGATTGTTTTTTTTTTTTTTTAAATGTATAAATGTTAAATGAAAAACGGGGATGAACAAATTAAATTTCTCAATTATTTCGAAATCTAATCTTGAGCATCTTGACCTGTGTGGCACAACCTTATCCGTGGTGAATTAATCATGCCTATGCTGTGATATCTTTCTTTGAACATTTATCTATAAAATACAAATTAAAAATAAAAGAAAAAAGAAAAAATCCAACAAATCTGTAGTTTTAGAGATTACTCCGGACACAAATTCAGGGGACTTTCTTTTATAATACCATAGCGTACAATTATATATTTTGATAATGTACAGAAAGATCAAACGCGAGTTTGAAATTTTAGAAGTTGCGGAAATGACAGCAGATAATATAATATTATTATTATAAAGTAACGGTTTTTAATAATTTAACTTTCTCGTCGAGTTCAACAACAATAATTAAGACGTGTATAGATTCTCTAATGTCTTAACACACATTTTTTGATCGAAAAACCCCAAGTTTTATGGCAATAGATGGCGTAGGAAGAATTTTATTTGTAATAAAATAATAAAGTAAAAACAAAATTATTAAAGTCTTGTTCTACATTTTGACTGTGATATACCTGATGATGAATTTTGAATTTGAAACCGGTCGTATAATAGAATTATCATAATACTCCAGGCGACGCATTTATTCATTTATTTATTTTTTATTTTTATATATACGTTTGTATTTATATATTTATTTACCATATAAATTTTATTTGGTTTGAGATGAGATAATTTCAACATTGGTTTTATTTTGTGTATCCTCCTTTGGGAGATGGACTCCTTCCCATCAACACGTGATTACACGTGGTTTTTCCTGAAATAAAATTTTTTTATACATTTTATATTGGTACACTGCAGTTTTTTATTTTAATCACACATGGAAATAAAAGTGAAAACAAGTGATAAAATCTTAAATCAAAAGGCCGGACGAAATTCGTACCATGGCCAGTCCACTGTAGTTAATAAGACGTTCGAAAAGTATAGCAATTATAGGGTAATTTAATTTATATAATAAAAGTATTGATAATAAATTCGTTTCAATAAATAAACGACTCTGAAAGGAGTAGTATTAGGAGTGGTAATCGTGTTGTTTTCCCAAAGGCAACCCACCAATCAACAAAAACAAAACCCAACCTAACCTAACCTAGCTGATGCTTTTTATTAAAAAGATATTATTCGTAATCTAGAAATTTGTATCTAATTAAGTACCATAGGGTGAATAAGCTGTATCTTTTAAGGTATAGCGTGAAAAAAATTTGAGCATTTCCACTAACCAAAAAAATGTGTCCTGGCGGTGGTGAGGGGGAGGGGTGAACGTTAGGTTAACACAACCAATATATAAGTTATTCTTTAATACACTCAGAATCCAAAATAGATAATTAATAATAATCGACTGTAGTGATATTTCTTATATCTATGATAATATATTACCTACGTAGGTACCTATATAGTTTTCGCGGTGTAGCCAAATATTGCGATCTCGGTCGTATGACTCCGTTTGGTTAATTTCCCGCAAAAAGAAAATCACGGCCGTCGTTATTGGTTAAACGAACGACGACTCTTCCTCCCCCCCCCCTCACCTCCTATACTCGTAAAAGTTTTGGCAAAAATATTAAATCCTGTTGCAGAGGGGCCACATCCTGTGCTGTGCGAGTAATATAAATCGAAGGCGTTAATTGGTTTTTGAACATATACGCGCGCGCGCAGCTGAAGGTTCCCGTAAATTTAATTAAAACCGAACTGACCCGACAGGCAGAAAGTTCGATAGTAAATACACATTCGGTGCACATATAAGCACTCTGTATATACAGTATACATGTCGTGATGTAGGTACGACTGTGGTCCAAAAGAGCACTTTCCGGTGGTGGCGTGGGTTCGTGCGGGTTTGCCGCCGGTGGCAGACTCGTGAAATTCGACAATTATAATATATAAATATAGTTCAATAGTGAAGGTGTGTGAAAATATTATGTTTGCGCATCTTGTTATTATCAGGGTTCGAGGACTTGTAGCGCTTGAAATCAACGAACATATGTCCTCGGTAAAAATACTTCATTAAAATACTTCATAATCACTTCAAAAAAAAAATTTCATGCGAATACTCGCTTTAGTTTTACTTTAGGGTTTATTATGAATTGTTTCTACTAGTACATGTATGATGGTTTGAAATTAAGATTTTGAAATATAAATAACCATAATTTTCCATAATATAATTTGCATAATTATATTTAATTTACGGGAAAATTTTGAAAAAACCGGTTTTCTTCTTTTGGAATAATATAGAGAGAATTTGAGACTATAAAAATTATAAATTTCTGTAGAAAATCCGTATTCTTTTTTTCCGGAAATTTTCGTCTGAGGAATATTTAAAATTTAAAAATTATCGGAAAAAAAAATAATTTCAACGTAAAAAAATAAAATAGTAATAATTTTTAAAACACACACCTATATGTTGGTGGTATAAAAAATGTCGAGTGAAATCATTTTTCAATAAGTTTTAAAATCTAAAATTCATGATTAAATTCGTTAACACTGTGAAAAAATATTTCTTATTTATTTTCTATGAGGTTACTTACATAAAGATCATTGTACTTTTAAATTTAAATTCCTGGTATTTGAGATGATAAATTATTATGAAAAACGATACGTGAAGTGCATGTCAGTATTGTTAACGTTATGTGCACTGAAATATCTGAAAATGCGATACTGCAAATGGTTCGAATAGAAAATTCGTGCATTTTATTCGTATAAACGGCACTAGGTCGTAATAATTCCTATATAGGTTAAAATGTATTAATTCATCAAAAGTCCTACTATAATAAGTTGAAAATCATTGATCGAATACTTTTATTTTAATTATTTTGCCGAGTAATTTTTATATACATACAAATCCAAATTAAATATGTTTGAAAATTATTCCTGTAGAATATTATAATCTACTCTATGGTTGTAAATATTACTGTATGTGGTTATGCCGGAAGTGTTTTACACATATACGACCGGTAAACCTGTAAACTGACCACACCAAAATGAACCATTCTACAATGCTCGTACATGTTTGATTTACCAGTGGTGAATATTATTTTAGATTTACTATGTGTGCTTTTTTTAAAAAAAACGTTTTAAGATTAAATTTTTACGAAAATTACAGTTTCAAAACATGCATAAACGTTTTTTTATTGCATACAGATATAAATTAAATAATTGTATGTATCATACCTTCCCAACTTCCCAATTGTAACAACAGTGACACATCCATCAACATTATTATTATTATTTTTTTTTTTGGTTTTTTTTTATGTAAATTTTACAGTTTTCTCAGGAAGGTACTAAATATTTTTTATAGGATTTTGTCATAATTTGTGATTAGTGTAATTTTTTTATGCATACAATCTACATTATACACATTTTGTTTACATAATATATGTATATTTATAACTGTATAAAATGATGAGTTTTGGTTAGTGATTGGTGCTAGTTAATAAAAAAAAAATATCATAAGGGTATACTGTAGTATACCAGGGTGTGGAAAATCATACAATTTATTACATTACGATTATAGGTACGCATAAATCGAATGATTAGTATTCTTTTCATGTTAATTAACAAACGCGAATTACATTAGCTCTCTAAGATGTAAAAAAAATTTAACGCTTTTGATCCTCTTGAACCAGTGTTTTTTTTTATAAGTTATAAAATTTATATCATCAAGTGTTCACTGTTTAATCGGTAGAAAGGTTTTTTTTTTGCATCCGTCATTCTAAACACAAACGAAATCTTGATCACACGAGTCGTATTTAAAATGGACATTATTTTTATTTTAAAATACAGCATACTAGTAGTTTACATTTATAATACTGTAATTTGAACACTATTAATTACCTTATTTCTACTAAATTACTACTTTTTATTTTATTTTTATACTTGTAAGTTACAAAATTTATTACAAGGAATGGATTTTACTAGGGGATAGCATATATTATCAGTACATTATTATCACTATTATTATCGAGTAAACGATGAAGTGATTTGATGACATTAAATTTATTCTCCTGAACCCCCTTTGCAGTGTGCGCCATTGCAAGCTACTATTCTACCAAAAAACTTGCCCCAATCTTTAACTTTAAGGGTGGTTTATGCTAGTTCTTGTATACATTTTTAATTAGTTAGTACACAGGGATGGTTATTTTTTGAAATTCCTTCTCTAATAATAACGAGGTAAACCCGAAAAATTTCAGAAAAACGGGAATATTTATACAATAACGGTTTTTGTAAATTTTAATTTTTTTTTTTATTACGAATTCAACGAAATAAAAAGTAAAAACCTCAAATGTTCACCAAATGCTACATGTATTAGCACATTCTAGATGCGGTAAACTTTCAAAATACTTTGATGTGTTTTTAATTATTTGTCGGTTAACTATTTAAAATTTGTCACTTATCCAGTTGTTTGGTTTTATGTGATTTTATCTGTTTAGTATTCATATATAATTTTTAACTTAACATTTTGGTAAAAAAAATGTATACAGTACATGCATACGAGTCACGGTTTGATACATTTAGTAGTCACAGTAATTTATTTTTATTTATAGCAGTGTACCTACTTGAAAAATTTCCATTTTATCGCCTATCTAGGTCTTCTTTAAATTCGACTTTAAGCACGTTCCTGCACTCGTTTCAAAATATTGTTGTCGCAGTTGTCCTGCTGCAGTGTTCACTCCGACGGGAATTGCGCTTCTTTTTCATCAGTTGTTCTAAAAACTACCTACAGTCAGACAAATACACACGCGCATATATACGAGTAGTAGAAATAGGTTTAACAGTTTGTTTGTCAATGCCGTTCGCGCCACCGAAGAACCGGCCGGAACAAACAGAAAACCGGAGGAAATACGTTAGTTTTTCGCGCACCATTGGATAATTTTCTTTTGCGACCGAAGAAGAAAAAAAAGTAATGGCGAACAAAAGTATTTAAAAAATAAAAAAACATAGGTCGACGGAATACTTGATTTGTGCATGTTCGTTATAGTAGGGCGGTATGGGGTAAAAGAGTAGAAACGTTGATGCAGCGTAGTGGTGCGATGAGTGGGAGAGTAAACAATGAATATCAAAAGCAGGTCGGATATGAAAAATAACAGTATATTTGTAATCTTTTCATGAACGTCAGTTTCTAAATGAGAGTTTTTAAAAGTTTTTTTTCTGTGTGTTTTTTTGTGTGTGGGTTTTCCAACGAAATACGAACCTATATAGTCGGATAGGCCGTGGAGCAGGGGACCGGGGGTTTGAGTAGTCAAAAGTGCTTTGTGTTAAATCGCAAAGAAAAAAGCGCACTCACCCGTTGTCGCACAGTTCATAAGACATACGCTCATCTGAAACAATCATCCACCATTTGAACATCATTAGCGTATCATCCCTCGACGGATAACGCTCAACGACATCAGCTACTTATATTCGATTATAGATTATTATTATTATAGTGCCCAATAATTGTTTATTTTTGACTTTTTATTCGCAAATTAAGACTGTTTTAATGACATAGTACAGAAAATGTATAATTCCCAGTGACAGGCTTAGAAAAAGGTGGATAGATAGGGCAGGAAACGATTTGAGAACATTGGGTATTTGAATAAAGCGGTACAAGATAGAGATGTCTAGGTGGCGTGATATTTCAGTGGCAGCGAAAACTCTTAGAGTAGTTGGAAAAAAAAATGAGGAAGAAATACCGCGAAAATATTTTATGATATTCAATGCAAGTATTGTTTGATGTACACTGACCTCTGCGTTTATCATTGAATTCTTAAAAGAAAAAATGTAAAAGCAAAGAAATTTCACTAATTATAGTAAAACAAATCGATAGGTAGTAAAGATAATCCTAAAACTGTATCATAAATTATGTTTAATTTTTTTTTTTTCACGGAAAAAAAAATCTATTTGTTATTTGTAAGAAAATGTTTCAAAACGTTCATATTTATAGATAATATTAAACGATTTCAATGATTTTTATTTGGAGACACTTGTATCTTGAAAAACGGTTTTCCTGTCATTTTCTCTCGGTATCTATGGTTACCCAAAAAATAATTTAATTGTTTTCTAACTTAACCACTCAGCAGATCCCCATTTGTATCTACATTGATTAAAAACACGATTGATTTATCTTTGCTTTCAGTTTTTACTTTTCACTTGGTTTACCGTATTACGAAATATGTCTGGCTGTTTTCCACATGTAATGTTCATAAAACTATTAAAAAATGTAGTAAAAATACAATGTTTCATCCTAAATCTACATGGGATACTATACTATGGAATACTATTAATTTGTTTTACAGTTATTATCTGTTGAATTTAAACATTGTACATTTAATTTATTACGTTTATTAGGTATCCTAGTTCATAATTTATTTAAACAATTTTCTATAAACAATTCGAACTCAAAATAAAATACAACTATCAACATCATTATATAAATAAAATAAATACATGTATGAATTCATATTTAAAATGTAAGTGTATTATTTTCATCAACGTGTTAATAATATTATATAACTAGTATGACTACTATCAATAAATATATGAATTCCTCTAACCTACTCATACTAATTTTATTTTTGTCAGAAATGATGGCAAACGGAAAAAAAAACATAAAACTAAGTGTAAACACATTTTTTAATTTGTTTTTCATTCGACGTTGTCTTTTTTATATACAAATTTGATTCTTGTTCGTCTTTAAAGTAAGCTAACTCAGTTATATATTAATTTATAAGTGCATGAGAGCGAGTCGAGTGATCCGAGCCCTTTGGAATTTCTCTCTTTTTTTTCAATATTTAGAATATTATAATTGCATAGTTTTTAACCTAAATATTGTACTTAATGTAGAATTAAAAATATTCTTTATTTATAAGAATATATTAAGAAGTTATTTAAAATTCAATAGAAAATATATTTTAAACCGTGAAATATTATATTATTAGACATAAGTATAGTTTTAGTGCATTATCCAGAAACTCGTATATAGATATTCGAATAATTTTGTCGGATCTTTGTAAGGCATAATAACAAACCCTCCGGTTTTTATACACTCGAACAAGTTTTATTCTTTTATGTGTGTGTTTTTTGTATACAGATCCGTTTGAAAATATTCCTTTCGCTTTATCTAAAGTAAACTAGTACAGGAATAATGCTGACACTTTCCGTAGGTACCTATCAAACATCTTATCTTTATTTTTGTATTTTTTGCATAAAGTGTGACCGAAAATTATGCGCTTCGCAAACGTCATTTTTTTCGTTTAGCGAAGTATTTTTAAACCGACTAGGAATTAGAAAAAGTAATGATTAATTACATACAATTACGTATTTACATAACGTATGTTACGTAATGTTAAAACAAAAAATACTTTTCCTTTATACATCTGTATTTTTAAGTGGGCTTACGAGTAAATTAAACTTAATGTTTAAAACTAAAATTTTATTAAAGTGGTCTTACATAAGAATATGAAAACTTAATGATATATATTTATATATATCCTGAAATTAATAGAAAGTCCAACAAACAATAACCTTCTGATTTTATTATGTTTCGGAAAAAATTGCTTAAGGAAATTTTCTGTGCATTGGATACTGTGTAGAGTAAGATTTTACTTACCTACTGTGTGTCCACTAACTGGAAGATAAATGGTATACGATTGAATAAGTAGATTTTGTAATACAATATTATAATTTGTAAAGGAAATGTTCTTATTCGTATAGCAGGAGTAATTTTATAAAATTCAAAAGTTAAGGGGAACGTTTAATCTATTGATTCGTGAAGCTTTAAGAAAGAAGTGTAAGAAAATGTGTAGTCACGTGTTGTGGTATGTATGTATGTATGTTTGTAATTTTTGTATTGTTTTTTAATTAAAATTTTTGTTTTACCTGTAAACAACTTTTCTAACAGAAATCTCGCTCCGATTTCTAAGTGTAGTACTAAAAATGATCTCCTTAAATTACCATCTCAATTAGATTTTCTTTTAGAATAAGAGCATAATATGGTTGGTGATAAGCAGGGAACGGATGCATTTCAAATCCACAAAAAATCGCTTTGAAATGTCAAAAAGCCATAAAAAAATTACTTCACTTAAAAAAATATTTATAAATCAATAATGGTAGATAGGTTTAAACATCTCCTTTCCCCTCTAATAATTCTGACTTGTTAAAAATAATTTTTAACACTACAAAATTGACACAAATTAATATTTTTTAAATAAATTTGTATGGGTTAAAAATATACTTTGTGTTAATCATTTGTTAGTATTGGAAAATTGTGTTCAATATGGTTAGAACCAATAGAAGTGTGACTTTAAAATCCCTCTGCCAGTTTTGGAATTTTAAATATTCAAGCACTTGTTTGCGTATTTTAATTGTATATAAATCCGTTCACTAATAATAATATAAAGTATCATTTGAATGAGTACAAAATGAAACAAAATTTAATGAAAATATTATATAAAATAAATACATCATGATTTAACTATTGATTAACTAATCAAAGCCAAATTTCCAACCGTTCAACACACAGAGTTTTAATCAGTAATTCAATTTTGATCCTTGATTTACTAATTACTGTTTATCCACGGAAGTATACAATTGGCCCTAAGTGGTTCCTCCTTGAACATAACATACGCTAAAATTTAGAAACTAAGAATAAAAGTTTTATTATTGGCGGATTAGTATATTAGAAGGTGAGTTCAATTTCAATATTAATTTTACCATGTTGTTGTAGAAGGGTATTGTTTTTTATTAGCTTTAAACACCACTACAAACATCCCAAATGAAGCCAGGAGGATTTAATGTTGCATATGAGTTTAAATCAAGAATGTTTCTCTCAGGAGTTTAAATTTTTAACCACCACCCTACAATTTTTATGCTCAAAATTCACCATTTTTTTGAAAGTAGTATAATTTTAGTATACCTAAAGTATAATATTGTACGTTTATAGCATTCGGTAATTAAATTGTTTCACGGATAATGTTTCTGTTTAATACAAAATAGGCGGGGGAAATTTTGCTGCCCACGGGTGTTATTTTATGATTACAAAGTTTCGTTTTATAAATTATTATTATTAGAAAATTTTATATTTCTGCAGATATGTATAAAGATAAATTTAGATGGTACAAAAGTTTAAGGATTTTTAATGGTGGTGCAATTTATATTTATTTTTAGGTATTTATTATAAACGAACAAACCTACGCGCTGGGGCGTTATAGTAATTATTTAATTATATAGTTTTTTAGCTGCAGGTTTTATTGTTTAGAAATTCGTGTTAAAAAAATGTCTGTAAATCGTATGAAAATAATAATAATAATATATTCTTATCGCGTTTGTAACATGACATTTTTGTCGAATATAATACGATAAGATCGTTTAAATATACTATTTGAAAGTGTTACATGATAATATTATTATTATTTAAAGAAATAGGTAGGTACTGCAGTTAATTTCAAATCGTTAAATAAATTATAATAGATGTTTTTTCAAATTTAAATTTTAACCATGAAATATCAGGGTGCAACATTAACCAAGAAAAATGGCTGGATTATCGAGATAAGTATTTGCATGAAGAAGGCCGAAAAATCATAATATTTTTTTTGCGCTTACAAAGTATTTTCAATCCAAAATGCAACTAATCTTTACATACAGCTACATAGCATACATGTAGCATAGACAACAACTTCCTAGACTGAAATAAAACTAAAAACTTTCAAAAAGAATCTGTGACACGATTGACTTAGTGACTAGGAGCCAGTTTTATTGGAGGACAAAGCCATAAGCCAGGTTATACGAGTAATGCAAAGAATAATGTTTGATCAGTGCTAAAATGGAAGTTATTGATAAAGATACATAATAGTAGACCTAAGAAAGAATGGATTAACGTTTTCAATTAAAATTTAAGGAATCTTAGAATTCAGTGTGATAGATTCAAATGGAGAAGTAATGGGAAAATTTAGATGTATATTGGGGTAAATAATATTATCATGAGTTTTATTGTGTATACAAATATTTGTGCATTGAAATCGTATCTATTGTAAGCTATTTTAGCATACATTTTAAAGTGTTTATGTTTCAAAAATAACTAATATTGTATTATCAAATACTTGGACGAGTATATCATATGGAGAATGTAATAATAACAATAATAATACAAGTAGAAAATTGTGTCCAATTCAATTCACTTTGGGTTTTATATCTTAGGTAAACAGCTTAGATGAAAATATAATCCAGTCGAGATGAAAAGTTAATATTTTAAAATGTATAAGACATTTTAATCCATCCACCGCCACTGCTGTCGCTGTAGTTAACTCTGTCAGAAATACTAAAAGTGTAGAGTTATGTCAACAACTTTACTTGTAATACGGTGCAGGACTTTATGGTACCTACCTAGAAGTTGTTATGAGCTGACACACATTATTAAGCTTTTCCCCGGTCATTGAAAATCTTTCTGTTGTGTTGAAAGTGACGTCGTTCGTTGTTTGTCTCCTGTTTGTTTAAAAATCGAAACGAGGAAATCCCATTTAATTTTCCAATTCGTTTTCAGCGAGTCCAAAATATATAAACCCATTAAAAAGACTACGCCCTTCTCATTCAATCATCATTTCAATCAATATAATTGTATATTGGCTCATTTATTACGAAGATAGGTACCATATTTTATAAATTGATTTGTACTGCAGTTTTGAATAACTATGTTGTATAAGAAATATATTTTACTTTATTTCTATTTTTATTTTTATTTCTGTTTTTTTTTTTTCATTATTAAATATTTATGTTTAAAACATATGTTTATATGTTTATATGTTTATATTATCATCATTTTAATAAGGGATATATCTTTTTTTCTGATTTTGTTCTATTTTAAAATATAATTTGAATTATAGCTCTTCGATCAGCAATCTTGTTCTTATCAACAAATTTAGGGATGGTTTTGGTAGGAAATTTTGGTTTATGCGAGAAATTAATTTTTTTTTTTGTTCTTTAATGAAAAATATCCGTAGAGGTCTATGATTTTCACCGAATACTTTTATTATTATTTTTGTATTCATATTTTTATCATTTCTTTGCGATTCGCTTAGAATTTAAAATCGTGTACACATTTTTTTTGTCGATAAGAAAAATTGTACTATTATTCATGTGAAAATATTATGATAATTATTTAAACCACATAGTTCTTACTTTATTAAAGTTTCACTGCTATAATATTCTTTAATTGCATTGACGTAACCATTAATTATAAAATTATAATAGACAGATATCCACATGAAACCAATACAAAAGAACCTTAATATTTCAAATAGTAATAAATTACTAATAATACCTAACATATTTTAAAATTTTAATGCATTAAAAAAAGAAAGAATTTCCGATCTCCATGACTATTTTCCACAGCATGTAACGAACAAATAAAAATTGAAATTAACAAAAACCGTAACCGTGAAAATATTGCTACAAGTAGATAAATTTGTATACTAGAAACCACCTTAGAAGTTAGTGATTGTAATTAGTGGCGGCGTGATAGGGTATTTAATGAGGCGATGGCCTCATGATTAATTGGTGTGTGATACACCTAGATCAAAAAAAAATAAAAATATTATTGCTAACTGATACTCGATACTTAATATTTTATTATCTAAATGAAGGTTTATTGTTATTAATATTAGGTATACATATATTTATGTTAAATTAATTGTACTTCACTAATTTATTTAACTTTCGTGTATTAAATTTCCAGTGTTCATGGTAACCAGCAAATATTTCAATAAACCATATTTTTTATGAAGGAGATAAAATAAAATAAATTTTTTTTTAATTACATAATTTAATTGAAAAAAAAAATCCCACAAAGTTATAAACTCCACCGATTAAATGTCGCATGTTTTACATGGCTAGGTATTTTGGTCATTATAGTTCAATTTTCTCTTGTATTGACGAATAGCGAAATAAAAAAATGTATAATTTATTACTATAACGCTTGTATGCAGTGCCCAATTTTATTAATTTTTAATATTCATAAAATATAAAATCATCATTAAAGCATATAGTTGTGGAAAGGTAAATTAGGGAAAGAGGGGGTGGTGTGTAGGGGCTTTGTACCCCACGATTCTTTCTAATAATTAGTGTTAATAATTAAGTCAACCTCTAGTAAGAGACCATCTTTAAACTCGACCTGAATCTCTAACATCTTTATTAGCCTCATTAAAGAAAAAAGTTCACGCCGCCACTAATCGCAGCAAGATTTATGGTAAAAATTCATCACCAGACAGAAATAAAATGAATAGAACTTTATCTATCGGATTTTTAGAAATTTAAAAAAAAAAAACTATGAATTTTGTGGAAAATAGATAGGTACACTATTCCAAAGTGTTATAGATTTTTCGGAAAAATTTTAATCTTTAAAACGTCTTAAATATTTGTTCTACGTTGCGTTAGTGTATAGAAAAACTAATTGAATTTTCAAACAAATTTCGATTAAAATTTGTTATTTTCATATAGTTCCGGCTAATATAAAAACAAAAAGTAACATTTTTTTTTCAAATTTATTTAAAAATAACCATAATTATTTTATGAAAACTTTACACACACATGTACATACAAGCGCGTGCGCAGATATACAAAAAAATAGGCTTGAAATAACGTTATAAAAAACAAAGTTGCGTTATTCAAATTATTAATAAATAAATGCTTGTGAGACACAATATGTTTTTACTTCTCGAGCGGAGTGAGAAAGTCGTGTGGTTTACAACAATGAGTAGTTTTTTTGTTTGTTTCGAAAAAACTCTTTTAGGACATTTTTTAAAAAAAGTTCAAAAAGTTTCATACTACAACTTTTAGATAGATAATAATTATAGGTATAGTAGTAGGTATAGTACAACAGAAGATACTTTTTAAACTTGGTAATTTAAACGAGAATCGGTATTTACAATGTGACCATTATAAGAATCATCGTTTTTCGAATACAATAGTATATTTTGTTATCGTTGTTGAGGAGTTCTTTTGGTTTGTGATTCCTATAACCACGGTATTAAATTACAAGTTCGGAAAACTCCTGGTAATGTAACTCCTGGTAATTTTGTTCTGCTAGCCTTTTTATTGCTAAGACACTTTTTGCAATAGCACACCTACATACCAGGTTTTTTTTTTAAATTTCATATCTCTCTCCAACTATAATTTATGTTTAGTACCTCAAACAATTGAAAAAAAAGTATATATATAAATTATTTTCTTAGTAAGTAACAATTTTATTGTTTGCAGTCAATGTCTCCAAAAATCATCGATATCATTATTCAATTAATACTATTTGTTTAATTTAATAATTATATTAATTAGCATTACAATTGTAAAACATACTACGCGACTCATAAAAATCATTGAAAAACAACTAAACAAAATTGCACAACATAAATGCACTAGGTCACTAATAAATAGTATCCAAATGCTTATTATAAATAAAATATTACTTGATAACCACTTGTAAGAACTAATTTTATATAACGTCTTTGAAATTGTAATACAAACCAATTGATCATGCTGTGTAAGCAATTTGAAGTACATAAAATCTACGAGTTTCTGAATTAGATGCTTGATGTGCGCTTGTGTGAAGCGACTACCTCTTCCTGTCGTTTTGAACGTAAATCGTGCGTCGTAATGTTTCTTCCAGTAGTCTCTACTATGTTAATGATTATGCTATGAACCGCATCATGCATATGTATGACGAGTGCCAACTCGTCTCTAATGTCGGCAACAATAAACTATATACCTATTATCTGATATAAATACAAATCAAAAAATGGTATCGCTGTATTTATCTAAAATACTATTTGGGAGTATTAGTGGTAAATGTTATTCATTAATAAATAATAAACCCTGTGGATTCTGTTACTTTATGTTACATAGATGCGTCAGTGGCACTAAACAGGTTATGTCAAAAACATTAGCAAAATTTGACTACAGTCAATTGAGCTTGAAATTTGGAGAAGTTGAAAAATATTTAAAAATTAAAAATAAGTTTACTATCCTTATTTTTATTCCTCTGGTCTAAACAATTTAGTTTAATCAATAGGTTTGAAATTTTACTTAAGCATTTATAATTCATAAACGGCCAATTCTATATCATAAGTGTTATGCATCTCGATATTTTTTGAAAACTATTTTAAATACATGTTTAAAAGGACGGACATACTTCGCATGTGGGTGCAGTCACTTTTGTAAGTGGGAAGTTGGAAAGGTAGGCTACAGACGGGAATTTAATGTACATCTGTAAGCAACGTTAAACCATTACTAACGAAAAAACAATTATGAGCGGAGTTAAGTTGATAGTATAGCTTTGTTAACAATATGTATGTCATATTATGGTAAAATGATTAAAACAATATGCGTTTCTATGGCAACAATCATTATTTAAAAAGATTTAAAAATAATAACAACGTAATTATAATAAAAATAAATAAAAACGGTTGTCAATGACAATCTTATTTTTAATCTTTCAATCTTTTTTAACCTAAAGACCTAGGTTTTCCTCATTATCTTATATATTAATGATAATTTTAAAAAGTAACCTCTCTAAAGTACTACTCAAAGAAGATTTCCTTTCAGAAAAATTGCTTGATAATCGGAGTATGCTTTCTGGTAGTAAGTGTTCACACACACACACACACACACACACACAAAAATAAACATTGTAAAACCAATACATTCCTTGTTCCATTGAGAATTTAAATTTAAATTTAAATAATAATAATAATAATAAAAAAAAAAACCAGAAATTTAAGTACATTTAAATTTCTCCGAAAAAATCATGATAAACGGAAAAAAATATATTATTTTTAATAATTTATACACTCGTACTTTGTAAAATAAACTTTTTCATACTCAAATATTATAACGCCATCTGCAGCTAAGTTCCCGCGCCGATAAGTTGACTTATTTTACTATGATCGAGTGTCATTTTTTTTAAGATAAAATAATTGTTTGTTAATTTTCTGACTATTATTACAACCGGAACTGTTAATTTTTATTTTATTATGTTCATTTATTCATTGTAATTAATTAATTTCCAAGTTTTTCGCATATTGTTTCCCAATGTCTATTCTTTTCTTCTCGTCTCGATCAATTGGTTTGTTGCAATTCGACACGTTTACCTTTTTTTCAACTTAATTCCTGAAACTTCTTGTATCTATCTACATCTGTGATATCTATCATTATTTATTTCGTGTACTTCGTCCTTGGTTTTCCTTGGTAGATGCCCTATCAATTTGTCCTTTTTTCCTTTTATGCTATATCAACGTTTTCGATTTTTTTCTTATTTCGTTCGGTTCATCGTTATTATTTCTGGGCATTTCATTTTAAAACTTTATCATAAATTATAATACACTTCTGTGGCAACACTTCAAAACGTTTTAGTCGACATTTCTTGAACTTAACTTCTATAATAATATATTAGATCGTTTCTCATCTTTACATTCGAACGTTACATGCTCATAAAAGTCACCGTCACAAATCCGAAAGTCTCATAGTTTTGCCGCCGATCCGAGTTTCCTTTTATTTTTCCATCGTCGTCATTGTGGCGTACCTACGTACGGACGACAAAATATAATAATATTAGATCGGAAAGGATATAAAAATCAATTACTCCGATACGTTTCTCGTTGACTATTTGTCTGAGGCGGCAGCACTGCTATTTTTATTTTTTTTATTATTACTGTTGCTTGACATTTTCATTAATTTAAAAAAAAATCCTCTGTCTCGTGTAATATAACAATAATCGACTAGTAATGGCGGTGGTGGTAAGCAACGCAAAGGAAAGTAAGGAAACAACAGAACCCCACGGTAAAAAAAAAAAAACCAACCCATAACAACAACGACGATGACGGTAGAGTAGTATGCAAATATTTACGCGGCGTTCATACTGTATACATTATAATATACAACAGACCTGATACATTAAAAATATTGTTTTTTTAATAATATTCTTCTCGATTTTTCCGTCGGGAAAAAACGATCTATTTGATTATACCCTACTACGCGCATAATAGTTATATATTATATATTAACTTAGGACGGACAAAATATTAAATAATACATATCATTTTTGTAAAAATAAAAAATAATGTATTTATGAGACTTTTCGTTCTATAAACCACGCCCCCCCCTTATTGTCGTACTGTCTGAGTATATTATATCACACACATATAGTATTTTTCCATTACGGTATAATTCATTGAATAAAATGGGCATGGTATGACACAAACATTTTTTTTTTTTTTTTAATCAACATCCAGCGATTGTTTGTACCAAAATTCATAAGAAAATTGAGTTTTGATTTTATTTTTTCTGTCATTATAAAAAACAAAGAGGACTCGGCATATATTATATTAAATCATCCTATTATCTGCACAATTATTTTTTTAGATATTTTAATTTTTGTTTATCAAGATATATAAATATTTAAAATTTTTAAAATTCACTCATTTCTCGCTTTACGTTTTAAATATCTATAAAAAGAAACCGACATAGTTGTGCAGATAATGTTTAATCACTCTTTTCGAACCGGATTCGATAAGAGAATATTCTTCTGAAAATAACACTTCTGTATCAGATATAACGTTTATGACTTATACCAGTTTAAAGTTCATACCATACGATTTGTTACTTTACTCCTGTGTTATACATTTTATACTGTTTAGCAACTCATAAACTGTATGTTATTATAACGTACTAATAATAATAATTTTTTTTTTATAGTTTTTGTTGAAAATAAGTCTTGGTAGAGAGGAGGTAGGGGAGGTTGAAAATTAAACATCGTTATCTTTTTTTGTTAAATAGCATAAGGTAACGATTTTGAATATATTTTATATATCGTCATTAAACAATTCTATCTGAAAAACAAATAGAAATTAAATTTTACATTAAAACTCCTAAAATAATTGCGGGATCAGGATAATAAAAAAATGTTACACTATAGTATAATATTTTTGATTAACTTCAGGTATCGTTTCAACTCCTATTTTTGTCATTTGTGCCAAATCGGTGGATTATATACGTACAAAAAAACATTGATATCCAAAAAGGATTTCTTATTTAATATAAATGTATCTTTATTCATTTTTTTTAAGCTTCTTTTCCTACTATCCATGTGCATTATTATTCGTAAGTAACGTGTTTGATTTAAATCTTTCTTTATCATTATTATTATAATTTTTTTTTTTTAGAATATAGAAGAATATTATGAGATTATAACTTTGAGTATGTGTGTGTACATATTGCACTTTTTATAACAAATATAAAGCGTAAAAATTTAAATTAAAAATAAACCAGGTATATTTTATGCTTTAAACATCACGTTAATTGGATTAAACCTTTTTGGATAATAATATTATATAACATTTTGTTTTCCCTGCCCGTTTGAAAATATTATCTTTGAAAATTATATTTTTATGTCACGTTGCGAGTGATTTTGCATTAAACATTTATTTTAATTAACGATTGAATTAGCAAATATTACTCTCGTAATTTTTATTTTATTTTATATATTTTTTTTTTTTGAAGAAAAATTACGTTTTTACTCTTTTCTAATATCCATTTTTTTGAAAAGTACATTTTACTTAGAGGCAGTAATTAAAATTAAATACACCAACATAATATTTTACTTTTATGATCTCTAATGATTTCTAAATAATGTTTTCTTTGAAATTGGCCGTGTCTAAAATACAACCAAAAAAATATTACATTATTTTTGAAGAATTTAACAGGAAAATTGAAAAAGTTTTTAAAGGCGTTCATTGTTATTGATGTTATCATTTTTGTTTTATACATAAAAAAGAAAAAAGGTTTTAAAATAAGAAAAACTTTCGTCGAAAATAATTTTATTTCAATAAAAAATACATATATTTTAAAAATAAAAAAAAACACCTTTTTAATAATATAAAATGATTATAATTTTATTTAGAATATCTATCTGTATATTATTAATTATTATCATATTTTCAATAAGAACACAATTATTGCGTAACAGGAGTGATGTTTTCGTGAATACCCACTATCAGACAGTAATAGTTATGACTGATGGTGTTTAAAGCAAAAATGTTTTCGTTTTGTTTTTGTCTTATCAATGTGCGTATGCAACGTTATTCCCTATGTTCTATTTTTAACAAAACTGTGTTAGGCTAACTAACATTGTTTAAAGCAGTTTTGCTCTTTTGGTGTGCGTTGGGCCTAAAAGTAATTTCTCGTCTAATGTAAAAAATGCTCCACAAGTTATATATAGCTATATAAACCAAAATCATGATATACTCGTATTTGAGCATTGTTAATTGAACAGATACCTTGAACAAGTATAGAAAACTCATGTTTTCATTTATTTATTCATTATTTAAAAACAAGAAACTACATAGGTAGTTTACTGTAAAAAAAAAAAAAAAATTGTTTTTTTAGTTAATTTAGTGATTGCTTTTTTATACAATTATTATTAATATACTTTAAAAGAATTTTTGTGAAATTGCATTAAATTAAATTATATAGAATATTAAGATTCAAAAGATATATATTATAATAAATAGTAATCTCACTCTCAAACAACTGCATATCATTTTTATTTTTTTTATTTAGTCGATATTCTAATTACGTTTCTTAGAAAATCTAACTTCAAAGAGATTTAATAACGATAC
Source organism: Cinara cedri (assembly GCA_902439185.1). Lineage (NCBI taxonomy): Eukaryota > Metazoa > Arthropoda > Insecta > Hemiptera > Aphididae > Cinara > Cinara cedri. The sequence goes on from CABPRJ010002381.1 coordinate 178,759, forward strand.
TCACAACTAATAAGAACAAGACTACAAAATAAAAAACCAAAAACAAAAAAATAAAAAATTCAAGGCTCGATTAGGTATAAGGATGTTTTTTGGTTTGACGTGCTATATAACACCAAAGAAAGTTTATTAAACCAATATACCGCAAAAAAGTAATTTAAATGTCTAACAACGATCGTTGCTGTTTGACTTGTAGATTGATATTTTGTAGAAAATCATCAAAAGCTACCTCCGGCGAATTTTCGAAACTTTTGTGTATCGTCAGTAGAAAATATTGTGTAACACACACTGTTTTTTTATTGATTGGTAAATTAAGATTATATATATAAATAAAAAATAATAAAAATATACTTTTAACACTGGCGTAGTATTTCCATATTGTATTAATTGTATTATAGATATCAACTGCAATACGTATACGAATTTATTTTGTTTGATTATAAAATTATTATTTCATATAACGTATAACGTTAGGTTTATCGTTTAATAAATAATTGGATTTTATTAAAACTATAGTTTTTAATCTTTGAATATTCTTCCGGCTTCGAGTATGTTTCTAAAACTCGAAAATTGTTACTACCTATACAACTTTATGAGAAACTCCTTGGAAATTTAATTTAATTTAATTTTTTGGCATTTTTTCAACAACTTTTAGATTAGAAAAATAGCTTTGTTATAAAACAAGGTTTATGTTTACTTATAATATATTTTTAATTTAATTTAAAATGTAAAAAAAAAAAAAATCACCACTCTAAAATACGTTTTTAGAAAAGAGAATTATGGTTGTAAAATTAATAATATGAAATGTGTCTACATAATTTTTGTTTTATTCGATGTTTAAGGTGAGTACAATTATTGTTTGTTTTGTAACAACACTCAACTTAATTATGATATCTTCTAAATCAAATTTCAACTTTGTTTTTGCAATTAGTGTTGATATTTATTATAATTAAATTGTATGATTTTGTTCCAGAAATTTTTAAGAAGTATTATATTATATTATCTTCGAAAAAAAATTCCATTTATGTTGTAATTTTGTGAATGTTATTTTTTATGCTAGTCTGATTCATTCTTGTGATATTAATCAATGATATAAAAAGACTAGATAGATTTTTTAAATTCTTTGAAAAAAAAAAAATAAATTTATCACAGCACCAATTAAAGTTGTGTTAATACAGTCGTTTTAATTTTATCTACGTATAGGGAAATTTTTTATATTTTTTTTATCATTTCGTAGTCGTAATCAATTTACTTAAATTAATGAAAAAGTCTGCAGCTAACGATAAACGAGTTTTCAATGTAAATTAAATGTTCCCGAAAATAAATTGAAGTCAGTGATTGTTTAATCAACTTGTATAACAGCGAGTGAGTTGAAAGACGAAAAAACTAATTATCAGATCCTATACGTTAGATACAAAGGTCTTGACATTTTCATTGTATTTTCACCGCTAAAACTACGAATAATTCTATACATGTATATATAATATTTATATTTGGTACAATCATTATTGTACTATATTAAATTATCGTGACGCATTTCGTAAAATTATTACCTATTATGCACTCGAACAGTCTTGGAAAAAAGTCTTCCAAAATTATTATTATAAGTATAAGACCTTGTTTTTAGAAAAAAAAAACAGAATTCCTACATTTTTGGGGGGGGGGGGGTTCGTTTTTCTAGGCGTAATTTCAATATTTGATATAAATTGCGGCAAATTTACCAAATTTATCGACTAATCAGGAAAAGAGTTTATTAATAAAACAAAAACAATTTCTTTGCCCGAAAATTTCCCTTTATTTAATAGATCGTCATTCAAATTTAGGAAAATCAAAATTTTGATTACATATCTGTGAGAGTATACGGTCAAAAAATAATAGAGACTAATACATTTTTCGATATTTTTACATTTTTTGAAAAATACCGTAACTTAACTAAATAGATGAGTTTAGACAATTCTAAAATTTAGACTACAACAAATGCCTGAGTTTCTCCCCCCAAGATAACGCCACTGATTCATTTGACAATAATATTTCATTTAAATATAATATTAGTTATTATTGTTTGCAAAGATACTGACGACCTTTCATCATATAAAAACTCTTCGAGTATTGAATTATTAACGACGGCCCCTCGCTTATGTCGGGGGGTTATATTTCCTACGGCCGAAACGATGATATTAAAAAAGTTTTCTGTCCCTCGTGTGATCTACTCATTAAAGGTCACCGACTTTTTTTTAGCTCCGCACCAAACTTTTATCGCGAACAAAGCGTAAAAAAATTACGACAATTTAAAATCGGAATAATAATACTATGTTAATAGAAGCTTCCGACGCGCATATGTTTTATTCTTTTCTTTAATTTTTTTTTTTTTTTAACTGCAACAATGGTTTCATTTAACTACCGAGTGGTATCTTCAAGTGTAAATTTTTTTTTTTTTAAATTTAAAAATTATGTATTAATAAATAATCAAATTGCCGGGCCTTTTAGAAATAAATACAAATGCTTGTGACGTGGAGAATCGAAAAAAAAATTTATGTGGTTTCAAAAAAGAATTTACACTATGGTTTTGTTTTAAAAATTATATTACAAGGAAAATATATTTAAACAATGTTAATTAATAATAGAGCTCTTGGAGTTAGTTGATATCAGATGATTAGTAAAGAAAGAAAAATAAAGCATGTTTTCAAAATCATATTTCACTTAGGAAAAAAAAAGTTTAAACTGATGATGGGTGAGCCACTGTTGTAGGTGATAAGTTGGAAAGATTAAGATACATAAAATAATTTAATTTAGATCCATTTATTTATACGCATTAATAAATCATTGCTGATAATATAAATTTTTGAGCGAACTCCAGTTGAACATGCTTTAAAATGTCTTAATTATTATAATTTTCGTTTAGATCTGAATGTTTTAAGTAGGTCAGTATTAAGTTACACATTTCCAGGAAAAAATAATAACTTAGTCTAGATTAAAGTAAAAAGTTATTATTTTATAATTGCCTATCAATATAAATTCATAAATGTATTTTGTACTCTAATATTTAACATTATATCAATCCCGTATCCATTATACCTACGTCCTACATAGATCGCAATTGTAAGCCCGACTTGTTAATTGTTATGCTATTATGAAATGCGCGTAAAAATACATAATTTTTGTCAATAAATGAACGCAGAAAATATAGGTTCTATGTTTTTCATATGTTTGAATTATTTATTAAAAGAAATAACTAAATTATTTTGTAGCATTCGTTTTTTTATATTAGGTTTTTAAAGTTAAATGTTTAAAAAAACGAAACCTATAGTTTAACTTTTGAACTAGTTACTGTCCAGGTCCGGGTTATGGATGGTATACTCGTAGAGTTTAAGTACTGATTATTATTTAATCGATGGTTGTAAATAGAATATGTAATTTTTATCTTTATTCTTACAGTAACAGTACCGCTAGTTCCCGTCGACGCCGTGGAAGGGAGATCCGTGAAATTCCCATGCGATGTGTCATCGCCCAATCACGCGGACAAAGTTTATATGGTTTTCTGGTTCAAAGACGACTCAGGCGTACCACTATACAGGTAGGATTTTATAAAAATAATATTATAAGGATCGATTAATCGCATGTGGAAGTGACGTCGTGGTAGTAAAATATAATGATACAAACATACTTTAAACGTTTATAAATATACACATTATAGTACATACATTCAATTAAACACTATGATAGTCACTATCATTCTCGAGATGGCAGCTGTTAACTATCATGCATTGTATAATAACAAAACAGAGACATTTTCAACTTTTAGAATTCCGGGTATTTTTTTTTTGACGTCCTCCCACAATAAATATCGATTTTTTATATGTTACACATATTCAACTGCCAGGTAAACACACTTTTTAGTTTTTTTCAGTAGGTACTTCACTGAACTATATAAATTACAATTGTGTTATTTATATAACAATTATTTATTTATTTAGTCATCATTCATACAATAATTGCACTGTACATTCAAATTATCTATCTAAAGTAGTGATATAATTTAAAAATGTTAAAACACTTTTCAGTTATCACGGTTCATTAGATATCATAATACGATAATAAGATAATAAAATAACAAAAAATAAATGTATTCACATTTTTAACCAGACTTGTGAGGGTTGAGCACACATTTTAATTGTGTTAGCCTAAAGTATAAAAATATGTTTAAAAATTCGACCCGGGTCAATCACATTCCCCTTTAGCCCTCCCCCTAAATACGTCTCATGATTATTGCAGTTTTAACGATAGTTCAACATGGTTGTTGTATTATTGTAATACGTTGTTCACCCGAAGACGGTTCACGATATTGTCTATATCATAGGTTTGATAAATGTTCGAGTTGATAAATCATTATTATTATTTATTTGTTTTTTTCGTTATAATCTTCTGTATGTTTTTAAGAGACCATGCTCTTAAAAAGTTTGGCATATCTCCTGATCAATAAGAAAGAAAAAAAACTTAATACGTAATAAATATTAATATTTAGTGTTGATCGTGTGGAGATATATTATTGCAATATATATAGGTACTGTATTATTGTAATATACTTAAAGTACAAATGTATTATTCAGTTGCAACGGATTGTTCACGTAAACCCGGTTTATAATATTATTATAAAAAATGCTTAAAACGAAACTATATTCCCGCACTGTATAGCAGTATGGCGTGGAATGTTATTTGAGAGTAGTTGTCCTTTAAAGAAATTATTTCGTTTTCGACGTATAGACCGCGTGTGCGTGCACCGTACATATTGTAATATAATTTATTTTGAATTTGATTTAAACCGATATAATAATAGGTGCATACAATATAGGTAGCGTTTTATTATCGGAACCGTATAGTATAACAACTAAAATTATGTAATAAAAGAATAAAGTAAAAACAAAATTATTAAAATGGTTAATGCTCGTAAATAAATATATATAAATAAAAAATGTATATACAAAAATAAAGTAAATAAATGAATCAATACGTCGCCTGAACGTATTATGATACAAGTGTATTATACGACCGAAAATTATGTACGAAATACCGACCGAATTTTCGGTCTTTCGGATTTTTCCAAAAGAAAAAAAAAACATTTAAAAACCGTAAATAAATAAAATATAAAATAGAGGAATTATAGATTTTTTTGAAAAAATATTATCATGCGTTTATACCGTTTAATATTTTTGAAACTCGTTTTACATATAGGACGACCCATACGTCACGAACCATCGATTTTCTTCGAAAATTTCTGTTCGTTGTGTAGTGTTTTAAATTGTTTCCTCTTAATACGTTTACCTTAGACGTGTATATACATTTGATTTGCAAAGGAGAATCTTTGATGTTATTGAAAATATAGATTGGAGAAGTAGGGAAGGTTTATCATCAATTTATTATCTAAAGAATGGTCAATACGAAATCAATTACCTTCCTCTAAAACTCAATCGGTTTAAATTTCAGTTATAACTTATGTTGCGTATTACCTAGATTTGTTATGCATTACATAAAATAATCTCGATTAGAATTTAAAAAGGGGGAGGGTATGGGAGATCGTATTAGAAAAATGAAGGTTATATAATGTTCATATAGTATAAGTTGATATGATATAAGCTAATTAAAGGTATACACAGTTGAGACTAAACCAAAAACAATGTTAAAGCAAAGTACAAACGATGAATAAAAAAAACAAAATAAACAGAAATCAGATTCTTCTTAAATTCTTTGAGAAAATCGCTGGTCCATGATAAATAATAATTGATCACTCTGTAAAATATGATATAATATTATTATGTTCACGCGTAATAATTCGCGGAATAAAAATATTATTTATTCCACGGTAGGAATAACAATAATAATATTTTATTACCTAAGATATATACATTTCGGAATACTGGCGGGCGGTTCCGTCACAAATATAATACTGTTAATTTATGATGATTAAATCTCACGCATATGCCGGCGAAAATTAAATTATAACAAAATTTGTCAGTTTTGGATTGTGCGCAATTTTTCATTTTTTTATTATTATTTTAGCCCAAAACAACACCACTACATGTGCTCCAGATAAGCGCAATTCGAGCTTTTCACAATCATTTTCCAGTGTAGCGTTTTCACTGTAAAATACATTTTGGTCTAGGTACTCGTATCTTATAGAGATGGCACATTTTCGACTCTCCTATTACAATTAACATAATATTAACTCGCTCAATACTGACGGCATTGATGTAACCGTAGAACAAAATCATATTATAGAACAATCGAATTTATGACGTTTGTAAAAGTTAATTTCGAAAAAAAAAAATATCTATTTTTACCGGGAGCTCGCGACTACCAATAAATGTATCCATAGCCAAAGGTGGATCCAGAAAATCGCTACATAACGGACGCTGACAAAATGCAGAGTGATTTACAAATCTTGAACTGGTGATTTTCACGGAGGATTTCAAGAATTTTGATTTTGATTTTGATTTTTTTTTTTTCAATAACTTTTAAACCTTTAAGCATTATTTGAACATTTTATTTTATACTTTTATCCCTACTTCTTAAACCTCAAATGATATAATTTTGATTTTCAAACACCTAGAAATTTTTCAATTTACATTCCACTCATTTTAAAGACAGATTCAAGTAGATTATATGTTTATAAACATTTTTATATGCATTTTCCTAATATGACGGATTTAATATTTATGAGTTTTGATAATAGAATCATTTAAATTTCGATCTTATTTAATATTGTTTCAAGATGTAAAATGTATAAATAATATTACTACAATAAACGTTTGATTATTAAACACCAACTAGATTTAAAAAGAAAATATTTTTCTAAATAATTCGGTACTTATATATACATAAAACACTATAGGTACCTATATCAGTATTGAATTTGTAAATTATTTAACATTTATCTAATTATAACAGAGACCAAGAATGCGTTGGGACAAACAGAATAAAAATAATTACATCAATAATAAAACCAATAGAATCACTCGATACGCTTAGAATCTAAAAAAAATCAACCCAGTAAATTTACTTCTCCGTAATTTTTCAAAGAAAATCGTTTGAATTGTTGTTAACAAATATTGCCGTGTACCAATATATTAGGAGTATAATATGTAGAAACGCATAGTGATTATACTATTTTTGGTTTATTACTGTATGCTATTATATTATTATTAAATCGAACGATGATAATCTGACATGGTTTGTACATATCACGAACATTCGGCCGTAGGAACTCGGTAGGTACATAATGAGATGGGTCTAGACAGGGCCGTGCAAGTTAAAAGCGTCGCTGAAATGTACCTTTCTATGTTTCCGCGTGTTGGATGTTTCAAATTTTAATTATCACATTCAAAAAGAGTCTGCTTAAATCGGAAAAGGCCTCTCTCTTGAACGTGACATTTTGTTACACCACTAGCCACGATGCCCTTTCAGTCCGTAAAATATTTTCAAAAGCGTTTTACGGCCAGCCTTTGTAAAACAAGCAGGTTAGGTATAATAGTATGTACGACGTACGTGGGTATATTTATATGTATACATAATCTCCGTTCATTGCATAAATTGCATTGTACACGCATGGCTGTTAGACGTAGAGATGAAAACTGTTTGGTTTTATTTCGATTATATTACGGATCATATATACCTATAAAATGTACAATGTTTTTCAAGTTAAATAATTTATTTCAAAAATTCAAGTAGAATGTATCGTGACGATCTAAATTTGAATATTTAAGTAAGCATATAGATACTTAGCACAATTTTTTTTATTCATTGGTAAGGTATGTAAGTTATGTTAGTAAATCGAACAGATTTCGTTTAATTAATTCTCCGTAAAAGGTCCTAATTTTAGATTTTGAGTGTAGCGAAAAATGTGTTGGTTTTACAAAGATATTTATTTTATTTATATTTTTTATACTACACTTTACCCCATTTCCTTAGGAGAGCTTTCATTAAACTTAAAAATATCATAGTCGTATCGATTGTCATTCGACCTTTTAAACGGGTTTTTATTTTTTGTGTGTGATAATACCAATGGCCAAGTTGGGATATAATAAACATTGTTATCAACATTAGTCACCTTAATAATTTGATGTATTGAACTAACGGTGTAACTTTAAGTTTAATCCAAGGCCTATACCAGATCTATAAATCAGATCAATAATGGTTTATAATAATAATTGATAACACTGTTTAAAAATACTAACATTATACACTATTAAAATCACATTTTTTTTTTATTGTTTATGAAAAATAAATAACTTGTTATATAATTATTTGAGTTACTGTTAATCGATTTGATGTGAGTTAATTTTTCCAACCAACAAAGTTGTACGCAAAGTCCTTTTATAATAGGACTTTATATGGAATATATTCCGTATAAAACCGACAAATTTATTAATACAAAACTTACAAAAAAATAGAATTTTGTTTATTATTATTACCTGTCCGGGTGACAGATGATACGAAGTTATGCCAACCTAGGTATCTACAATTGAATTATTATTGTTATGTGGGTTTTTTTTATTATTATTATTTTTTTTTTTGGTATCCTGTATATGTGTATATACAATGTTTAAACTTTTTTCATACTTTTTACTGTTCGGGACGAGTATTATATGAGATACACTACTGTCAGACAGTAAAACGCTTCAAAACGTCCCATTTATAAACGGAAATTGTGTATACATGTCCGACAGTTTTTCATTTTCCCCCTCCATTGTAGGTATCTTCGTGATACTATTATACGTGTATACTCTAAACCGAAATAGTTTTAATAATAATAATATATAATATGTTACAGTATATATGGTAGGAATTATTTTCTTCTTTTTCAAAAATTGCAATAAATAAACGGGTTATAGTGCATCTTATTAAATTATTATATTATATTGTGTATATTTATCATATTATTAACCGTATTTAAATATATGAATATGTTTTTTTTAATATTATCTGATCGTTTGATTACAATATTTCGTACATTAGCTCAAAAAATCTACTCTTTTTAATGGATTTTTCATAGTGGAATATTAAATTACATTACGGCTTACGGTGTTATATTATTATGTTTTATATACATTGGTTGTTTGCTGAATATTGGAATCATAGAACTTCTTTGTGTCCATAAATGAGGTTGGAAAATCCTCTATGGATATAATTACTAAATAGTCTGGAAATATTGTTATCGTATTTTTTTTAAATGGCTGTATGACTGCTAGTTCCATTGATAACATCTACGATTTCCGCTGGGCTTAAAGACGATAAACCAAATATGTACGTTAGATATTGTTTAATAGAATCGTCATCAGGGTATTGTGTAGTATAATCCAAGTGAGTAGTGATTGTATTATATGTCACTAGGCTTGGCAAAGATGAAATCAACATTCATTAACAGAAGTATTAGGTCATAATTATTTTACAGAATAATTATGAATGGCTTTTTCAAAATCAATATAATTTGTTTTTGGCATAAAATGATTATTATTAAATAACTGATAATATTATAACAGATATGTATTTCATTATAATTAAATTTACTTTTAAGCACAACATTTTTAAAGACATTAATTGCACCAGTATATATATAATTCTCAGATTTATCTTTTAATCATTAAAAAAAAAAAAACCCAAAAGGTAATGTAATAATGATTTATTATTATTAATTCATGAATAGTGAATAATTGACTAAATAATTTTTTGCCCTATTGAAAATAAAACAATTCTATTTTCTAAATTGTTTATTTAATACAAATTGTTTGTTTTCGTAGGTAACATCTTGTATACAAATTTATAAACGTCAATTATCGTTTTAGGTTAGTTTGGTAAAATATAAATTTAATATGCTGACTTAATTTAGTATGTAATAACATTGAAGGCGTTCCGCATTATAATGCTCTAGTGACCTCTTCTTTTTTAAAATAATTACCAATTTTTTGTCTATTAAGTACTTCTTCAGATAATTGTTTATGCCTATTACGGTATGACTTATTTTCGTTCAATATTACTCGGTCACTTTCGTTTACTCTTAAAAAAGCTTTGCATATCCTTATTGTACAATTACACCGTTCTCTGTTGAAGAGCGGTGGCTAACTTCTTTTTAAAACTAATTTAAAAACTAATAATTATTTTAACACGTTTGCTCTATTCACTGATCATTTTTGGATTACAATTTGATCCATTTTAAAAGCTACTCCGAAAATGTTTTGTTATTTAATAATTATGTGTGTCTATACTCGTGTTTAAAATCAACTAACGATACTCGATCACTTAAGACACCACATCCAAACTCGGCGTATACTCTAGTTATGATTATCTTTTAAATAATAAAATAATAAAATAAAAACAAAATTATTAAAATGATTTAACACTCGTTTATAAATTTATAAATAAAAAATATATACATGCAATTTTACATTTTGACTGTGATATACCTGATGATGAATTTTAAATTCGAAACCGGTCGTATAATACGCTTATCATAATACTCCAGGTGACGCAATCATTCATTCATTTATTTTATTTTATGTTTATATTTTTTATTTATATATTTATTTACTATATTTGATTATCTTTTCTTCTCAATTATAATTACACAAGAGAGTAATCTCAAGAGAGTAATGTTTTGCCATGTCAATTCACAAAAGTTATAATTTACAGGTTTGAATGTATAAATTTAAAATCCATTGCTGATTGATAGGTTATTAATGAATAACCACTAACATAATATTACTTTATGGTAAAGCCTATTTGGATCCAAAACATATAGTGTGAAATACTCTGACCGTCAATCGTCAATGTATGTTATTAACAGATGTTAATTGTTTTTTGGTACTGAGAGTTGTATAATATTATTATATTATTGTATAAAACTTATTGTAACTAGGTGGGCACCTTGCGAATGTATATACTAAACATTTTTCAAATTATTAACGTTTATCTTATCAGTTTTCATTAAATTATGACGTCGAACAAATCTACACATCGATGCATACTTTTTGACAAATTTTGAATCGCTGATGAACCACTTATACATTTATTATCTCCTTATTGGGAGGTAACTTGTTGTAGTCACTTTTCGTTTACGATACAATTTAGGGACTCGTATAAACCGGGAGACGATTCGTATTAATATGATCAATATTTTGACCTCGGGATACTATACTAGCATACGCCCATTGTTTAAATTTAGATAAAAAAAAAGTATATTGTCATGATAGCGTATAATAGTAACATGATAACGTTTAGTGAAATATAATCTGAGTTAGCACTGTTATATCCAAGGTTGTTTTTCTTTTTTTTTTAACACCTTGATAAAACGTTACATTGATAATCTAAAAACATTTTTTATCGAATACAATTATCCGTTCTTATACGACGATGATATTACGCTGACATATTTCAAATACCTATTTATATTTAACTTAAAAATTAAAATATTGAAAAAAAAATTGATGTAGAACTATAGATAAATTTTTTATCTTTAAGTTCGCTAATCAATCAATCCACTCTAATATTAAAACTAACGGCACAACATTTGTCCTACTGAACTCAAATTTGCTATGTGGTATTGTTTTAAGATGAAAATAGACAGTGGATCGCATTTTTAAAAAAAAAAATTGTTTTCCGTTTCTCACGTCTGATTATTGCGATTTCGATTCCCGTGATTGAATTTGGGGTAAACTAGTGACTCACTTATAAGGTTTATGAAGAACAGTAATATTATCATCATGCCTTGACCGAATGTATTTTTTTCAGTAGTTATTTTTGTGTCTTAATAAGTCATTAACGGTTAAAATTAAGATAAATTAATAAATTAAACAAAAACCCGTATGTATTTTAATAAAACTAATTTTCTAAAAAAAAGAAATGATAGCCTCGGTAGATCCACGAGACACGCAATGTAGGTGGCGCAACGGGCATACAATAATAATAATAATAATACTACGAACGTCTACCTGTCCGATAAATAACAAACGAATTAATCCGTTCGCTAATAACAATAATAATAACGGACATAACCGTGTGCCCGGGATTTGTGGTTAAAAACGTTACCCATAATAACGATAATAATAAAATTATTATTATTATAATACAAATTTAGCGATATTAATAATAATAATAATAATAATAATAATTATAATAAAAATAAAAATAATAACAATAATAACAATAATAATAACAATAATAATAATAATAATAATAATAATAATAATAATAATAATAATAATAATAATAATAATAGTAATAATATAAGCAAACCGTGTGTAATTTCCGGTCGTATACCCACCTACAGAAAAAAAAAAGGTCACCTCTGCCCGTATAATAATTAATTGTTATTATTATTACGTGTGTGTTTCCGCGTGTCGTTTGCCCGCGCACCCGTACACTCGTGTAATATGACGTCTCGATTACTTTTGGACGGGGTAAAATTTCGGAGGGGGGAAAAAAAAAAAAAGGGCTAATCTGGTACAGAAAAAAAAAAACGCCATGCGTATTTGTTATGTTATGCGTCATATTATATAGTCCCGCGAGCGTATAATTGGCGAACACGATACGCCTCCCTCTCCCCGATTAATTGAAATACGTGTAATTTCCGGGAAAAACAATAAACGCGTATACGTTTAGTCTCGCACACTACGACACGTGCGTATAATATTATTACATCATTGGTTTTTAATTATTATTATTAAATCGAACCACGCAATAACCATGTGTACTGGGTAGGGGGGGAGCGTTATTTACAGACCTCATCCAAATTCGACCTAAGCGGTATAGGTATAGGTAGGTATACGTAAATACACGACCGACTGTAGTTTTTCATCGACTAAGACATACGAGTATACAGATTTACACTTGGTGTTATACTATTACTTCCTTGAAGCGTCATAGGGTTCCTGGACCAACAACAGGTAGGTAAGTTTTTTCCGTTTGCCCCTCTGTTTTATCTAAACTCGCGATGTTCAAGGCCGTTCATCGAATAATTAATTGTAGGTTATATGTTTTATGTAAACCTAAAACCGTTTACACTAAGCCACTAATTTCCTTATTGAATTAGTATCGGGTTTGGATCAACGACGGGCCGCTGTCATGTCACCTCGCGCTTGCCCGAAACCAACTCACAATAATTTGGATTACCTATAAAGTATAAAAACCTATATTATTCATACTTGAATACTTCTCAACATAGCCTGCCTTAAAACGAATTTAGGACTGCACGTCAGCTGTTTTAAGACCGTGGTTGGGAAAACGTTTAAGTGGAAGAATCGAACATTTTTTTTTTTTAATCAATTAAATGTGTTTTTTTGTATATATATATATATATTTTTTTTAAACAATTTTACATTTGTCTTGTCATGTTTTTGAAATTCAGAGAAATGTCTATAAGTAAATCAAATGTACCTCTTTTTGGAGAAAACGAAATTTCTCAGGAGCCAATTCAATGTTCGATGAAATTGTATGTTTTTTTTTTTCAAATGTCGATTTTTTTGGATTTTTTGCGGTCCACTGTACGTTTGGACGTCTAGAGATGGATGGCAATATGACCTAGTGTCGAGGGACTATACCTATTTATATAAATATATATATATACATATGTATATACGTATACCTACCTAAAACGAGAAAAAAAAACTATACAGCTGATGGGGAAACGGCGGGGTCTCATGGTAAGATTATAAACATTATTAGGGTTTGTGTGTACGGTATGGCCGGTATACGTATAGGTATTAACGTTCCGGAAACCGGAAATCAATCTTGGCCACCACCAAAGTGATTGACATAGTACCTCGGTGTACCGAGGAGGTCGCGAAAACAAAAACAAGATGGATGATCGGGGCCGCCGTTGACGCGCGAGCGGGCGGTCGGCGGCGGTGCCGAAGGGGAGGGAAAGGTGGACAGAGGAGAGGGGCGCCCCGTGTATACGCAAAGCTAACAAACGAGTATAGTAGTAGTCCCTTTCACACCTCCGGCGAAACCGAAAAGGACCCGGGGGACGAAACTGTATAGTGTACGGCAATGCGTGTGTGTGCGTGTGCGCGCGCAAAAAGGTTTTCCAATTTGCCCTTCGCCGCTCGCTTGTTCTCGCGTTTTCTTCCCGTCCCGGCGACTGCCGCTCCGCCGCCGCTGTGCACACATACACGCCCGGACACGCAGACTGCATCTCCCACCCCGAAATCCTCGAGGGACAATCTATTAATAGTGTACGGGGGGGGGACGATGTGCGCGCGATCACGTGCGCGCACACGCACCGCCGGCAGGTAACCGTTTTTAAAACGCTATCGTTAGCAATGCGTTTTTATACACACGGGTCTCGTGCTATTGTATTTTACGTGTAAGATAGCATTCGAAACACATAATAATACGCGTGCCGGTATTATAAGTGTCGTTACGCATTCGTTTCGGCCGGAAAACCTGCAGAGATTGTTACTTCGGAAATACTGCAGCGAATGCAGAGATGTGTAGTTTCGAAACTATCGCAGAACTGGCCGTCGTGTAGTTTTTTTTATGGCGCGGTTTATTCGTTTTAAATCTGATTTATCGATAAATTTAAAAAAAAAAATTATTTGTTTACGTATATAATGTGTGTATTCTATTATGCATTTGTATTCAACGCTGAAGTGTTGAATTATCGCGTATAAAAGGCAACGGAAATTATACACTCCGGAATAGATGGCGATGTGGCACCGAGTACTACGCATTCACGTACACAACGTAAATACACCGGAGGCCTGGTGTAATCGGGAAAATTGACTTCCACGGTACTTTGCCAATCATCATTGACACTCCTGATACTTTACTTAGTGAAATTTTACATATACGGTCAAATTTCTTTAGTTTAATTTCACCTCCCTCCCACCCGGTCACATATCACGGGGTTCAAAGTCACCGGCATACCGGAAATAAAAATAATATAATACTTTTAACCGCCCACTACTCGGCAATTATTCATACTTGTTTTTTTTTACGTCGTCACCGCACGTCATGCGTGTGGCCGAGTGTCAAAAGTGACAAAGTGCAATTATGCCACGGTCAAATAGTTCTATACACTGTAGTCTCCCTTTGAGTGTAGAAAAAAACGACCGAATGATAGTATTCAAAATATACGAGTATACCGAGTCGTGATGGGTTGTATTTCGACTAAGTGTTTAACCCAATTTTTAAATTGTTTAAAACTTTTCACCTATATTATTTATAATTTATATTTAATATAAAATTGAATAATGTGATTTAAGTTTAATTTTAAAAATTATAAGACTTTGGAAATTTCGAATAAGTTTTTGATTTTCCAGACCTTTGTGAATATTAAATATTATAGTTTTCCAACCAAATTAAAATTTAACTTAAACACTTTTTACACGACCGGAATAATATTCTAAATGTTATTTAAATATATTTTGAAACTTAACCTAACCTATATTGTAATCTGCGTGGGCCGTAATTGTTGAGTTTTCCAGAATATAATAATAGATACCTAAATGTATAATGTATATACTACGGATAAAAAAACACCGTATATAGTTTACTCGCATTTCGTTTTACGTTTATTTTTGGGTAGAATTTATATTAGGTACCTACTCCAAGGCAGGTAACCTACTTGCCTCAATAGTTTTAAAATACGAAAATAATTTAGGATTATTTCTCGTTAAAAATGCAGCGGGTTGGTTCAATATTTTATTATAGCTGCCGTAGAGTTTTTTTAATCTAAAATTTCGCACCTTAAACCGTGGCAAGCCCCTAAAATACGAACCTAAAATAAACAAATGTATATTAATAAACGGAAGTAATTTATAATCTACTTAGTACTCGCCAATCAAAATATACGCCTATATTCCCAATTACCCAATCCGATATTGGCAATATGTTCAATTATTTTTACTAAATAATTAATAATAACGTATCTACTAATATCTAGTTATGTTCATATTTAGCACCCAACAACATTTAAATCTTGAAAATATCACGAAGCTACATGTTTTGTTACTGGTGGTGGTTAGGGTAAATACGTCGCTGTTTTCGAACTATAATCGAACGACTATAATATTGTATTACGCCATTGGACGTCCAAGCACGGGACTTGGAATATAATATTATCGTTGTAATCTTATATATACATGCTGTCTTGTCTCTCGTGGTTATAAATTTATTTATGTATAAAATATCAGATTTCATAAGCATAAAATATCATGTAAATGAAAATCAATCCTATAAACAGTATAACTCGTGTATTATCGTAATAATTTTAAACTCGCAAAAAAATTGTCTAAATATCTTTTGGCTATTATATGTGTATTGATAACAATATAATGTCTTATTAAATTTTCGTATCTGTATGAATATATCATTTAAGTAACTTAGAGATTATTTTGTTTTAACGAACTACGCGGATATATGGTCGGCTTAAAAGGTTCCATCTGCAATAATGCAGTGATGTAGTTTTTTTATAAGAGCAAATATACCGTGTTTCTGTCATAATTCTGTTAAGACAGTTATTACCGAGCGTCGACTTTAAGCATAAAACAAAGATTTAAAATTTTAAAAATTGGCAAAAGTGGGTTGTAGTTTCACCACCTCCTACCAAAAAAAAAGGGGAAATAATAAGAATCACATTACATTTTAGAATACATGAAAACAAAAAGTTTTTTTTGCCAGTCATTGTTTGAAAAAATGAGTGTGTCATTGACAATTTTAATGACACATAAAATTTGGGAGTTCCTTTAAATGTATAAATAAACTAATGGCTTTTAATTTCTAACACATTTTTGAATAAATTCAGTACTTTTATTTTAGTGGAGAATTCGTTTTTACGTTAAAACAGGGACCTCGATTTGACTGTGTTACGCTTATTGTACGCTTAAAATATAGGTTTATAAGTGAAAATAGGTTAAACAGATTATAGAACCTTCTGGTTTCAGGACGACAATATTTTATAATTTAAAACGGGCGTTTTATAATCGATACGGGTAAAATAAATAATACTATTACTATAGTGTCGTCGTTGCGATAGGGTTTAAAATTATTTCAAAAACTATTGTTTGCAGACTATATTCTATAAGTTTTCCTACTACGTGGGGAACTATTTAAACTCAACCCGGAACCTCCGTCAAAATGAAAATTTGAACACGATTTTTCGGCAGTTCCTATCGCGAAATACTTCTCAGGCAAATCTTTTGGTATACAATGTAATATTATTCGCGGAGTCGCGAATCAGCAGTTTTATACTAAAAAACTTTTAAAAAAGTATTTACCGTTCAATTTATTATGATTTTAGTTGAAGAAATAATATCAAACGGGAAATTACTTTCTATTGCTAACAATTGTTATTTTTTTTAGATTTTGAGTACATACAGATATTAGTTTTATATAAATGTGTTATTATTCTCGAAAAGGTTTAGTTTACATTTAGTTAGTAAAAATTTTCTCTAAATTATCGTAAATAGAATCAAAATGCATTAAGTGAATCTATATAATTTAAACTGAAACAACCTAAATTAACTTTATTCAAAATATTCATAAACCTAGATCATGATAATAAAAATATCACCCTGTATACCATAAATCTTTCTTAACTACAGCTGGTCGAAATTTTAGCGTATATACCTTCCTACAGCATAACTTAATTAGGAATACAAGTTAAAAGTGCTTATTTCATTATTTCTTGCACTATATATACATTGTAATATATTTTTATTATTTTCCTAAAAGTGTAATTTTATTCAAAATATCTTTAGGCACATAATTTATTGTTCCATTTTTCATATTATTCTTATTTTTTATTTTTCATTAAAGAAAATGCACCTTTTCTTTTACTAAAACATGCCATTAGTCAAATACAATATTATATTTTAATATAGACATATACTCCTTCAACATTTTTTGCAGAAATGCATTTTCAATATTTTATACAACATTTTCTATATAGTGTGACTGTTTCTGTTTACAATCAAACCAATCGTGTCCAATATAGCCTTCGAATCAAGAAGTTATAGAAACAGAGTTTACTTATATGATTACTATAATTTATTATACATTACTATACAAAATGATCTATAATCTACCATAAAAAAACCTTTGTAAAGATATATACGTAGGAGTGTATTTATTTTTTCCCGAATTTTACTTATGGTAAATGTAAGAACCAAATATAATATATATTATTTTTTATTGCTCTTATTTGCTTTAGTTTTATATGGCTGGGGTTGAAATCACTAACACGATTTGATTTTTAAATGGTATCACATGATCCTAAAAAAAATATTACCTAGCTACACTTGGTATATTTTGTTTAATGCATTTTTACGTTAAAATTTTGAAGAAAATCGTAAATATGTTTAACCATTTTAATCAACCTTGCTCAGAGTCATATTTTTTCAGTAATTATTTATCATTGTATATAGGTATAAATCAAATAACCTTATGTATCCTACCTTTTCAACTTCTCGCTTACATTAGTGACATACTCATCGGTATTATCAACTCTATTTTGTTTTCTTTTTTAATATACCATAAAGATTCTCACGCGCGTTATTATTTTGTTATTTTTAGTTCAATTTTTTTTTTTTTTTTTTTTTTTTTTGTATTGTCGGCAACAAGAGTTTGCACAGGTACATATATACATAGTATAATAACAGTGCAGTAAGGGTAGTTGCACCACAGTACCTACTCTGTAAAAATCCGTTAGTCATTACGGTCGTGCCGTTGTATTATTATTATTATTATTATTATTATACGCTTTTGGTCAACCCGTGGGGGGTTTTTATTATTATTTTATACACACGCCGTCTCCCCGGCGTATAGTCGTTCGCTCCTCGATGGCCTTAATCGTTTTCCACGATAATGACCGGGTATAGTGCCACGAAAAGGAATTGCGTCCTCCCCCCTACTCCCTCCTTTCACCTCCGTACCCCGGCCACACTCCTTGGTCGCATTTAATTGTTACCCCCTCGTCCCCGCGGCGCGAACATTCCTGACTCCGTCGAATATTATACGTACACGCTGTACACCACCACAGCACCGGATATAAATCCGGCCTATATACTCGTCACGCGAAAAACTATACCCCCCGCCGCCACCCCTTTGCAATTGTCCTTCACGGTCCTATAATTCAATTAATATTATACGACAAACGGTTGGTGTATCGTGCGCGTGTGCGTGTTCGTGTGTGTGGGTGTGTGTGGTGTATGTGTGTGCGTGCGTAAAGAGACCACCCTGCAGCCTTTCCACAACGACCCTGTATACAGGTATGGGTGTTTGCGGGGTCGGTAGCGGGTTTTCGGGAGTCCCTGAATCCCGATTATAATTGGAAGATTGTATCACGTGGCAGCGGAAGTACATGTATATGTGTGCGTGTGTGTGTTGGAAACGCGGGCTCATGTTGGAAACGGTCATCCGCGAAATCGGGGAAAACGATGGACGTGTGCCAGTCGTACTTACGCTGCACCAATTGGTACGTTTCTTCTAGTGTTTATCTCGTTCTTCTATAAATATAGAGATACACTAGGTATACCCTGCAGCAGTGCCGTTTCTGCCACACCTTTCGACGAAATCGAAAATAACAGAATTCTTTTGTGCGTGTTGATATATATATATATATATATATAGATAGATACTACCGTTGTTGCTGCAGCGAAACCTTTTCGACCGGAAGACCGGAAACTCAATAGCTACAAATTTAAAATAAAAAAATAAAATTAAAATACAATTAAAATAATATAATCCAATCCGGACGAAGGGATACATGCTATGTCGATGTATACACCGAGTGGTGTTTGGCCGGGCATTTGCGTATCCATTTTTTCCGTTTAATCCATTTATTCTTTCTACTTCCTATCGGCCAATGATCGTCTCGCCTTTTCTGTTTTATCATATTATGGATTATATATATAAACGTAAACTTAATGTAAACGAAATATTATGGAACATACGGAATGTGGTTAAATAAAAACGATTTATTAAAATTATGGTGTGCAGCACATGGAACCTCATCAATATAAATATCGAAATAGATTACACACATATAGAACAAGTACCATACTTAATTTTTTTATATTTATATTTTATTTTTTAAAATAACAGAAGACTGCTGAAGTGAAGCAGGCATAATTAATAGGATAAAAATCATCTACTGACTACTAATAATAGTGTACCCTTGTTGGTAAGGCAAAAGTTTCTAAATTGTATGTGTGCCGTCTCTTCAACGGTTTTGTATGGCTGCGAAGCGGTACAAAAGAGAAAAGAAAACTAGAATCTTTTGAAGTGTGATGTTAATAGAATTATTAAAAAAATACTTAAGATTAAATAGATAGAAATAATAAGAAATGAAGAAGTCCTGAGCAGATTGATTAAATACCTAGAACTCCGAAATGGTAGAAATAAACCAGAAGGAATAAAATGATATGGCATCTTCTGAATCCCCATAGCTCAATTAAAAGTGTCATTAAGAGTGACGTTGAAAATCATATCGGAAAAGAAGACCAAGGATAGAGTACATGAAACAAACCATGATAGATATGAGTAAGGACAGCTACTAGGTGTTAAAGGAATTAAGTTACATAGGGGAAGCATACAAATCAAACGATACAAGATAAGATAAGAGATTATATACTGGGTTATATTTACTTGTAAGTTGTATTATGTTATTCGAGTGTTGATCAGAAGCATTTAAACGGTGCGGGAGGGGTGACGGGGAATACATCCGTATTCCCACAATTTTTTTAAATTATTTTTTTTCCTTCAACATTTACAATAAATATGGTTATGTTTTTTTGCATTATTAATCTATTATTAATCTAACAATTTTGGATTTTTTTTTTTTTTTTAAATTTCCATGTTACATTATTATACTTAACCTAACGAATTGAAAAAATAAAATTTAAGGAAGGTATTTATTATTTAATAACTCGAAACGGTTACAGTATCATAACGGTTTAAAATTATATTTTACGCACGTTATTGAGCGAATTTTTCATATACTTCTCGTCTTTGAAATACCTTTAGTTTTTAATCATCATAAATTTCGCTCCCAAATAACTAAAAGTAAATGTTATTATTTTATTTAAAATAAATACGATTATATTGATTAATTCGTAATAATTGTTATTTATGCCGTTTGTGCGGATAGAGTACGGTATAAATCAGAAATTAAATATTTCGTAAAAATTGTTTACGGTTGCGTGTTTAACTAGTTATAAATAACAACACATTAGGTACGTATGTTGTTATTTATTATCCCCATGGAAAATCATATAGTCGAAACCACCTATTTCTACTCTATTCTATGTATTTATTAAATTATATCTAAATATAAAAATAACGTTATACAATGAAAATTATATACCACTGAGTGATAATTATATTTTATATATTTTTGTTAAATTTGGCAAGTCTATTTGATAATATTTTTAATAGATCGTTTTATGATATTTGAATTAATTTCAAAAATATTTCATTGTATTATAATAGTTTATTCGAAATAGCAAATTTTACATTAAAAATTAAAATAAAAATATTATTTATAAACTTGCCCAGCCTTGGCTATAGA
Organism: Cinara cedri; assembly: GCA_902439185.1. Lineage (NCBI taxonomy): Eukaryota > Metazoa > Arthropoda > Insecta > Hemiptera > Aphididae > Cinara > Cinara cedri. The sequence goes on from CABPRJ010002381.1 coordinate 200,315, forward strand.
CTCGGCAAACACGACTATTATTCATTTTTTTGCATTGCAGTTTAATAATAATGATTGAGTTATATGATACATAGTTCGGTAATATATAATTTGAAGTGTCATAATTTCTTTCTGATTTTTCGTTAAATTTGTTTCAAAACGTTTATTAAAAAACAAAATTTCGTCTGATGGTTTTAGAAATTTTACCACGTATTGGTAAGTGTAATATAAGTATTATTACCAAGTTTCAAGTCTTTACGTATGTTTATAACCAAAGTACAGCAAAAAATTCCCAAAAATTATAATTTCTTAAAAGTTCAAAAGTTTTGACTATGATACTGTAAAAAATTCAATCAAAAAGGAAACAAAAAAATGAATCTTGTGATTTATCGATTAAATCATTTTTTCTGGTAGAAAACATCGTCCGTGTTTTTATAAAATAATTATATCGTACAATTGGTCTACGTTTTTTTCCTACTTAAGTGCATTTATTTAAAAAATGGCGTTAAAAATCATCAAATAACATCTTTCAAGAAAAATTTAAACAAGTTGAGCTTTTAGAAAAGTTGCTACACGTAAAAATCGGAGCAAGTTAACTAAGAAAAAACATGTCCATAGTCTAGAAAAAAGAAAGAAAAAAAAGAAAAAAATCGCAAAATCAAAAATAATGAATTGGATGATATCAACTGTCGTAGGCATTCCCGCTTTTCTACGTTTTTCCCCCAATTATTAAAAAAACCTAAAAGGAAAATAAAAAAAAAATTATTTAATTATACCAGCTATATCCAAAACATAAGAAAAATAATCTCTTACATTTTTTTAGTTTGGGGTAAGATTTCTAGTAGAAAAGTTGTCTATACAGACATAAAACAATGGATTTTGAGAAGAAAAAAATACCCAAACATTTTATTATAGAACCATTAAATTCCTCGTTGTACTCAGAATTTAAAGCAGTTCTTATTATTATTAACTTGGTTGATTATTATTATTCTGTGGTTGTTGCAAACACATAGTATTCTTTTAAAAAGATGAATTACCGGACAACGATTCATTGTAATAGGGCGTTCTAGGCAAATATCGGGTATTTCGGCTAGTTATTAATAAATAAATAATATAAGAAAACGGTGACGTTGAAAGACCCGATAAAACGATCACACAGCACACGGAGTCACCGTACCTATTTTTTTTTAAAGTGTAAACTTGCGATATAAATTGATCGGCGCAATGCATTCGATAGCGAATTGATTTGATGATTTCGAAAAGCATCAGCTGTACGTAATGCCGTTGACGGTCGGAAACATATTGTTTTTATGGTAACGATGTGTTGGTTTTCGTTTATGTTTTATTGTTTCTTTCACGTTTAGGAATATATGTTTTATATTTTTGATTTTTTTTTTATGTTTTACGCTATTATCTAAGATTATTTTCACATTTTTACTTTACTGTTTGTTTCTAAACACAAACGAACTCCATATAACAATTAAAACATAAGGCAGTTCGTTTTTTTGAACCGTAAAAAAAAAAAAAAACAAAAAAAAAGATAAAACACAACATTTACAGTGAACTAAGTAGGTACCTACCTAAATAATTTTAAACTCAACTATAATAATAAAAATATTACTTAATTTCCGTAATTGTTTTAATAATACACTTCGTATAGAAATTTATTAGATTTAACTATTGGTTAAAGTGAATGGATGGAGTCCCCCTTCTTATTTTTATGTTAAATTATTCGTTCTCTTTAGTTCAAGTTTTCAAGTGTGGAGATACACTTTAGTTATTATCAGGACCACGAGTTGTTATACTAGTATGTATATAGAAAATACATTATAAGTACCAAGATAGTAGTTTTAATGAAAACTTAAGCACCCGAATTAAAAATATACTCTGTAATACCTATTGCTTTATCCATTGTTAAACTATATTTTATTTATTTTAGACATAAATGTGAGGGGTCGAAGTTTATTTTTAAATCATATTAGCATATGATTTTTATAACCGAAATATGTTTTGTATACATGATAAGTTTCCTGAAATTTTAATTAGTTCTCGGGAACGCCTCTCAATTTTTAGTAAATATAGTCCTCTCTCGAAATTATTTCCACTTTTATCACTATATTTAAAATTATACATCTATAGTTACGAAAAAAACAACTGATAAAAAAACTGATAATAAAATGGCTTGTGACAGCTTAATCTCCAACAAACTAAAACTAAAAATTAAGATTTGTATTAAAATTTCCCTAGATTAAAATAGTAAAATGAAAATTTGCTGTGTACCTAAACAATTTTATTTAAAAAAGTTTTGCGTAATGTAATGATTTTTTTTTAATCAATTTTGTATTTCAAAATATGTTTAACCGAATTTTGCTCAGAATCGTCTTTTGTTAGCAATGATTTATCTTTGCGAGCAGATATAAACTAAATTACCTTATGTTTCCTACTTTCATAACTACCCACCTACAAAACTTGCACACTCGTCAGTGGTTTATATGTATGTATATTATGTATACTTATTTTTATATATTTTTTTTATAACGAGAAACATAAAATAAATTGATTAACTAAGATCACAGGTTTGTAATGTTCAAGACAAGTTAATTTATTTTCTTAGTTATTTTCTCTGTATTTTCAAAATAATAATTTGCATAATATTTTTGATAATTACTCGGTACATTATATAATTTAAACTTTATAGGACGGTTTTTTTTTCCATAGGACTTCGTCTCATCGTTATGTTTATTTATTACTATTATTATTACAAGGTATTATTCACTTTCTACCTAATTACCTACAGGAGAAAATATTCTCCGAAAACCTAATATTTACATACAAAATTACTTTGAAAGTATGAAATAATGCACAGACATTAGATAAGATTTAGTAGTAATCTGATAATCCGAATAAATTTATACTAGTAATATAACTCGAGGGTATTAGGTATCAAAACAGAAGTTTTCGATTGTTTGTTGTCCAAGCGTCTGATAACTTACTATAATATATTACGAGTAGGTTGATAGTTTTAAGCTGGTTCTACTTGTTAGGTGGTAGAAATTGTATTCATATAAATCAGAGCTAATGAAACGGATTTCACAAAATGAACTAAATTAACGAAAATAAATTAACGTAAAAAGGAATATACAATAATCTGTAAATTCCACCGATTGGCGGATATTCTACCATATACCTACTAGATTTTTGGTCGAATTTAAAACACGTTTACCTACAAAATTAATACTGTTTTTACCAGTAAAATCTACCGATATACCAACTTTTTTTACGACGTTGGTTTAAAACATAAATGCATACTTATAGCGCTGATAGCAATCTAAAATCGTTGTCTTACGTTAATTTGATGACCCTTGCAACAATTTTAATAATGCATTATCAATATGGCAACCCCATTAATATCTGATTGGGATTATTTCCTCGTTAAAGTATCTCATCATTATAACTAGTTTTGTTCGATTGAGTTAATATTAAATTTCCATGTAAACATTTACAAGCACCTGTAGAGTTTACATGGAAGAAAGCGCTTATACCAGGAAAAAGTTAAATATTGTTGTAGCGTAGTCTAATCAATGATATCGATCAATAAATTGTTGTCAAACTTTTACCACTACTTTTTAACACTACTAGTTGCACCTTCTGAACCAAATGGGCTAAAAACTCGGAAATTCGGTTTGTTTTATAGACGGATTAAAGTGATAAAGATTTAGTTAAAATATATGTGAAATTCAACATGTTGTTGCGAAATTGTGGTTTTCTTTTTAGTTTTGAACACCTCTTTATAATGCTAAGGGATTAAATTTAATACATGTTCTGTGTTAGTATCAAGCATGTACTTTTTGGAAGTTTCAACTTTCAATTTCCATTTTCATAATTTGTATGCTAGCATTTCACATTTTTTTCCTGGAAGTATCAAGTAGTATATTATTATAAATTATAGTGTTTGGTTATTTATTGTTTTACGATTTCTACAATACTAAATTGGTGGGGGAAAATACGACACTAATGACGTATCACTGCTGCTCATTGGCGGTTTTTCTTGTGTGTTTTCTGGCGTACAATTTTTTCACGAGCAGGGTTACACATCTCTTACACACCAAGTGGTGTACGAACATCACCAAGTACTTATCTTTATATATACCGTGATGTGGGGCGCGTCATCTAATACCTATGCTATACGTTCGCGTGTTGTCTAATCGTAATATTCACCGCGTGTTTCTTGAAATTATTATTATTATCGTTACCGAAAACGGCACGTTTTTCGTATGAACAACAGCTAGGTATCGTCGTTGTCGACTGATTTTTTACTGCCAAATTGTTATTGATTTTCTTGTCCTGTAAATACGCCTCCCCCCCGCACCATAGTCATATATGTAGCGGTCGAAATCTATATATATTTTTACCATCTATATATAACGATTGTTTTGCGTGTAGACGAATATTTATCTTTTTTTTTTTTGGTGCGAGGAGGTTTATTCCAACTCGTCTGGTGACTGTTCTTCATCGATTAGGTAACTCAAGTCCACCGGAGTTCAAGAAATAACCCTCTAAACATTAACCGAATAAAATTGGACATAATTGGGCATAAACATACTAACTATCAGTAGACCGCGTACTAATGAAGAGTCATACTAATAGTTTTCACAACCATATTTGAGTGCGCTGCTCAAGTTACGCCGGTGGATAAAAATAATTATTAGTATACAATAATATTACTGTGCGTCATGCGAATTTTTAGTCCTATTAAAGAATAACTGATCAATTATGTTTCCATATTTTTTTTCTTATAAATATCTAAGAATTCAATTAATTCAATAGTCAATTCATTAATTTGACTATTACTAGATAAGCGATGAGGTAAACTATCTTTTAAATGACTGTCTTTATTATTAACTTTAAATTAATCAAATTGTTTTTCATTAAATACTTATTATAATTATTATGATATAAAGTTTAAAATAATTGACATTACTGACACGTAAATTATGTTACCTATCATGTTATTATAAAACAATATTTTATTTATTAAAACGTATAATATATTATTATAGTAAAGTATATATGTAATATTAATATTTTCGGTCGTATGGAATAGTTTTACTGCAATCATAGTGCTACTATAGGTCTAATCGCATTATCCAACCACATCCCGCCTGGATGTGCGGTCTGTTTATGATAAGTCTATGATAGGTACCTACATCATATAGTTTGAATTATCGTTCGAAAAGATTTTAGGTGAGGACAACGACGTAAAATATTATATTTAATTTATAGAGAATGAGTTCTGAAAAAACTTTTGACGGATTTTATTTTCCACCATCACCACCGTGACCGGTGGTGGTGTTCTTATTCAGTAAAGGCATCTGCGAGTTAGGTTATGAGAAAATCGGAAAACCCTTAACAAAGCGATCGCGTTGATTAATATACCGAACCCCGCGAATTTGGCAGGTTGATAAAATATATTATGTGTTCTCGAAACACCGCCGATATTTTTTCTTGTCTAACGTTTTGCTTACGATAAACATTTAGTAGGTACCTGCAGCTAGTCGCTAGTGTAGTTTCGAGTCTGCGGTTGAAATATTGAATTCTATTCCATCCGAAATGTTCTGTATTGGCCTTGTGCTAATTCGTTTGCTCGACGTTAACGCGCAAAAACTATAATACTATTGCCTCTAATATATCAACAATATTTTATTAATATATCTATACAGTATGTATCGTTAAAATGTTAACATCCGATAGATTTAATTCGAAATGAGACTGTTTGTAGAAAGGTATGGTGTACAAAAATACACTTTTTGGGTAAAGTTTTCAAAGTATTAACCCTCGAGGGCATGCGCAATGAAACCTTCATATTTTAAAATGAAAAAAATAATTTTGAGCACCTCAAATAGTAACTTTATTAATTCAGTTATTTTTCCGAGGAAATTTGATTTATACAATTTGTTTTCTATCTCAAAAATAGTCTTAGACACAACGTTATTTCATCCGTCATGCTATCTTTTTTTGGGTGGGTGTTTACTAATTAGTTTATATCGAGATGAATAATAATGTGGTGGTAAATTTCAGTAAATTGCTGCTATAAATCGCAATAAATAGTAATTTTCCTTCTAGGGGTCGATAACTGGGAAACAAAGTCGGCCTTCTTTGTTTGTTTTCTTAAATTTATGTTAGGTTAACTAAATATGAACAAAGTTTTACTGATTTATTTTTAAATCGTGGGATTCCGATAAAAAATGCTAGTTTTTTTTTCCAAATTCACTTTCTCAAACTCTGTAGGGTTTTTACTCTGCATCTTTTTCTCTATTGGACTTACGTCGATTCTACTGTTATTAGTAAGATTCAGTAAAAATCGCCATGTATGTAAAATTTAAGTACACTAATAACCAGAGATGCTTGGTAAAATTAAAAAAAAAAAAAAAAAATCGTACTGTAGACTGTGTAATCAGGAATTCCCGTTAATTCACGTATCCAAATAAAATACCCATATACCCGTGACATGGACTGGACGTAACAATAAAACACGTGTTCTATTGAGATCTGTATTAAATTGACGCTCCGAATAAATCCAAAAATCCTATTAACAGCCTATTTTCTTCAGGAGCCCGCAAAATATTTGTGATATAATGGGAAAGATGTGATCACACTCCCCAGTAAATACTGCAATGATATTATTTTCGTTCAAATATTGAGTAACCATCTACCTATGTCTGCAGATAAATATTATCATGCTGGTAACATACTCGAGTTTCGGAAGGAGTTTACGTTATGTTTGTTTACATACCGCGAAACGATTTTCTTAACACTAACGCTGCAGATGCGTCGAGCGTCATGACGAGTTTATTATACTGCGCACGTCATGACGTTTTATAATATTATGTATCAAATTTCGTCTTTAGAGCGGTACACAAATTCAAAATTCGTAATTCGGTTATGGAGCGGATGATGTACATACTCATAATATTATACCTACCTAATGGGTAATATTTTGTTCGGCACCATATATTTATATTTATATACGTATTTATTCCTATAATAAATTGGCACCTACATGTTTCATTTGATTAGTGTACATAACTAATACGTTTTGTATACCTACTTTTAAGCGCATCGTACATATAATATACGAGATATTAGGTTGAAAAAAAAAACTATCGTCAATGTATAAGAAAACTTTCTTATAATAATATAATGTGTAATATATTACTCGATATACGAGATTGATGGTCGAGGAAATCGCGCGCACTGTAATAACGTAATCGAACTCTACACGTTTGCGTACGTTTTCGCGTCATTTTTTACCTGCCATCGTCGTCGTCACGGTAATATTATTTCCCGTCGTCGCCGTATTAATGCCCGAGACTAGGTATACACATTATAATCACTTTTTTTTCTTTGAAGAGGAGAAAGGACCCCAGTAAAGTTCAGCGCGATAAAGTTGTTTATTAATTTGCATAATTATTAATAAAATACTCGTGGAAGCAAAAATAATAATAAGAGTACTAGAAAGTACTTTAGACCGTAACGAGCCGGATGTGTATGGTGACAAGAAAAATATTTTTACTAAATAATCGAAAACGTACACTTAGTGGAAATTAACTAGCGGATTGTGCCATAGTGGATGTCCTTGTATTTCTCTATGATTAGACAATATCTGTGAAGCAAAACTGGTATACCAGGAAGAAAAATAATATTGTTAATATTTTTCTCACGGAAATCATTGGTTCATCGCTAAGAATTCAAGATATATCAAAAATAATATTTTATATAATTTATTGGGTCGTATTATTTGTAGTAAATGATAAATCAATGATTTCCATGCGAAAAAAGACGAGCATACTTCGCATGATGGGTAGGCCACTGTTGTTGGTGGGAAGTTGGAAAGCAGAGGGAAAATTGAATGTATATTTGTACGGAACGATTAACCATTGCTAACAAAAAATAATTCTGGCAGAGTTCGGTTTTTAGTCTTGATTTGTCAACAATAAATGTATCATATTTTATATACATTATTATTTATATATATATTATTGTGGTAAAATAATTATATATTTTTTTTAATAATATTTGTTAAATATTGTACCTCTTTTCCCAGTTTTCCTATGGTTTTTCGGAGTTTTCTCATGTACTTTCCAGGTTTTGGAACGAAATTGCTGGTAAAAGATTTGTGAACAGAAAAAAAAGTAGTAATACATTCCTCGCTCCCGTAAGAGTCTGAATTAACTACTAATATGCCTTTTTATTCCAGACACCCCTATTTCTGCTCATTAAATGCCTTCTAACTGAAATGTTTGCTAAGGCGCAGTCTACTAATGTCAATCGGTCTACATGGCTTAATGATATAAAGGGTGTCCTACAGTGTTCGATGGATTTTTCTAGAGTTTTTAATATTTTATTTTTTATTTTCATCCTCTCATTACTACATAATTTTTAATAATAGCCATTTTGTAAAATATATGTTCTAACATTTTTAATTCATACATATGTTTATATCTAATAAATAGTTTCTTAATAACCGTTGAATAAATTTCTAGAGAAAAGGAGTGTAAAACGAGACTACAGCGTAACGCGATTGGGAATAAAATGATTTATTGACCGTATATGAATATATAATGCATTGACATTTTTAGAATATTTTTAGAATATCTTTTACAAAATGGCTATTTTCAAAATTTTGATTTGAGTAAATATAAGTTATTTTGTTCCAATGATTAGAGGATGAAAAATTTAATTTTTATTTGAATTTATACCCCCTCAAAAGAAACAGCTTGAAAAAAAAAAAACAAACGGAATAGAAACAGCCCAAGAAAAATCCATTGAACACAGTGGGAAACTCTGTATATTTATACGCAATGTTATTTTCAAACGAATTCCGAGAAAATTATTATTATGATAATATACTTGGCGCAGGTACAGTGGTTTGAGATTATTACACTTCATGTAATATTGTACAAACAAAAATTCATTATAATATAATATTTCAGGTAAAAACGATGCTGACGTCGCTACACTTTTGTAATAATAATAACCAAGGCTCGGAACTCAAAAACGTCAAAATATAGTTTATGACAAGTACAATTTGACTTTTAAAAAGACGGTCATACTTCACATCTCACGTGGGCCAACAGTGTAGATGGGAGGTTGGGAAGGTAGAATATAGAAGATAATTTAATTTATAACTACGCAACGATAAACCATTGCTAACAAAAAACGATTCGAAGCGCAGTTCGGTTATACATATTTTAAAAAGTCGTAATATTTATAATCTTTCTTCAAATTTGATATAAAAATTCGTGTACCAAAAAAAAAATACTGCATTAAACTCAGTTTTTTTTCTTACCACAAAATACCATTTATACTGAACTTCACAGCTACTTGTTTCTTAAATGTTCTGGAAATCAAATTCCGAAAAAAAGTTAATACTTTCCGAGATAATGAGTGTACCCTCTTAAATGGATCACTGGGTACCTTATTTTTTACCCTCTACTTCTAAACCTCTCACCTATATCAGTGAACCCTCTCATTGGTCTTTTTTGTTCTGTTTTACTTGATTATTAAAAAAGCTACACGCAAAAAAAAAAAAAAAAACGATTTGCTCACTAAAAATACAACTTAAAAATAATTGATTGTTGTTTCGCTATTGGAGCGATATTTCTCATAAGTTACAAAAATTTAAAATCATGAAATCGTTACGCATTAAATATTTTCCCGTTTAACCCTACGTTTTCTCCCGATTTTTCCCAATTATTTTGAAAACCGTTTGGAATGGTTGAAAATCAAAAAAAGACCTTATTTAAGTACCAACTAAGTACAGTTTTCTTTCAGAAGAGTTGCTACTCTTGATACAACAGAGCAAGATTTCTGGTTGAAATTTCGTATACAGTATAACATAAACGTCATTATAAAACCAATGCCTTCCCTGCTACGCTTCGTATCTAAAATTACCTTGTGTAGCGTTATCGAATTATACTTAATAAATTAGTGTCGTTCGAGTGGGGTGACTTTTACCGGGACTCAACCACTCTACTTTTTAAATATTTGTTAAGCGTTTATGTTTGTTTTCAGTGCGATAAGTCCCCATCACCAAAATTAACTCTATATTAGTACGTTTTTCAATACACGAGCGCCGCGATCTTTGAGCGAAATCCACGCGTGAGAGTTGATACGGCACGCAAACACCGCGATCACGACGAGCGAGTGTATCGTCATGTCCGTCTTGTATTTCGTTTTTACGATTTTATTTCTCTATCTGGGTCGCCGTTGTCGTCGTCGTCGCCGCCGCCGAAATTATGTTTTTCGTTCATCGTCGAGTTAGAGGCGAATTTCGCGAAAATAAAACGCGGCGAGGTAAATAATTGCAGGACCCGTAGTCGTGCGATGGCAACTGTACCTATAGGTAGGTAAGTACGTACATTATATAGATGTTCGCAGTCGGTGCGCGTAACGTGTGGTAGGTGTATGTCATATTATATAGATGCGTAGGACGAAGTCGGGTCGTATCCTAAATATATATATATGTGTGTGTGTGTGTGTGTGTGTGTGTGTGTGTGTGTACACCTATACGCGTATATACGCGAAACCTACATTGTCCTCATTATTTCGCCGACAAAGCTAACGCTCGGGTATATGCAAAACAACGCGTAATACTAATAGGTTTAATTAATTATATAGTTTGCCCGGGAAAATTCTGTACAATATAATCAGTCTCCCAATAATAATAACAATACATCCGCTCTCCTCGCGCGAACGTTACCCTGTTATAGTATCATTGGTATATACAACGAGTATAGACACTAACGTCGATTACTGCAGAACGGTTACATTCCTGCCACAGCGTCTCTACGTAAGTAGCTCATAAGAATGTGTGCGGAGTGTCCCACGAATGAAGATCCGACGAATGCCCGCTGTAGTATCTTTTGATTCGTTCGATATTTTTTACGTGATATTTTTGTTTGGTGCAATAGTTACTACAAGACCTCGCGCTATGGTTTCTCTATTTTATAACTTTCTGTGTTTCTTATAAAAATCAAAAATTGTTGAAAAAATCCGAGATAACCTGTTTATAAATATATTTTGAATTAAAATATCGGTGTCACAAATATTGTGTCCCTGTTCGTTAAGCTGGCGCATTGACAACGCAACCGTGGGATCTTTTTTTTATGGTTGCGTGCTACATTTTTCAGAACCTCAAAAATGCAGAATTTCTGTCCAGGAATATTTTATTTGAATATTTGTCAACATTTTAAACTGATCAACCCCTAAGTCTTTTTTTGTTGTTCATGAATTTTTGTTGATTACCCTGGGACGCCTCAGGAACAAGAGGGAAAAAATAAACAATAATACTTCATTCAGAATCGTATTTTTTTCATTTATAATTTATCGTAACTTATATTATAGCGTATAATTTTTCACCCTTATTTTAAACGATGTAACCACTACATACTTTTGATTATCAAATGGCAATTTATATTAAATATTATATTAATAGATTAAGTATTAGTTTAAATCAATTTTGATATAGAAAGTTTTTAATAAGTTGTAATTTAAACCCATAAATTAAGGTGAAAAAAAACAGTAACGCAACAAAATTCCTTAAATGGTCTGAGAATAAATTTGGAAATAAGTTAATATTTTTCAAGATAATGAGTGTCTTACGTTATGTTGATCACCTTGCATACACAGTATAATATAAAATATTAAATTTCCCCGTGTCTACAATCTTCTTAATTGCTCGCCTACAAAGGTAAGAAGCAGTGGCCTACCCTTGACTCGTGAGCATTATCAAGTTTTTAATATATTTTACCTGCTGGTACCGTATGCTAATAATATTATCCGCGCATGTTTTCACCAAAGCTGCACGTGTGTCTGATATGGCTAGAAATTTGTGTAGTTAAAACGAATTTGTTTCATAATATTGTACGACACGCGTGCTCAACGCTGTTATTATAGTTATGATTTTGCCTACAGTAATCGAATTAATTAATATTTTTATTAATTATGCATTACGTGTATACTGTCTTTATGCCACTAAACAAAATATAAACGCTACATGTACTAAGGGTGTAGGAGGTATATTATTTTAGAACGATTTCCATCGGTACGACGGTATATACTCATATAAACAGTGTCAACTGCTAAATTTGCCATTGGATAATTTCTTTATTTCATATTACGGGGTATATTTTATTATTTTAGACTACCTACATGTACATATTTTTTTAGATTCTGAGCGGTGCGTGGCATGTATTATTATGAGTTTTACTACGATAGATTGTTAAGTATCGTAAAAACGTTAAAAACTTTGATACTAGGTTCATCGTAATAATAACTAATATGTAGTGGTAAAAAAAAAATATAGTAACAAGCGTATAGTAAAAGCTTTGAAAAATAGTCTTATTATTTTTGTATTTCTCACAAAATTGCAATAATTTCTTTATTGTGGTTCTATTTACTCGCAGTTTGGTATTTAATGAAATTTATAAAATATATATTTACACTATACTTACACTATACTAGATTTACATCTCGCTTACTCGCGTATACCACACAGTCTTATTATATACGAATTTCGGTTAATGTTGAGTTTGCATGAAAAAGCTATTAGGAGCTAGTTTTTATTGTATATTATCAAAAAGTCACTTAAAGTTTCTTCAAATATAATACAAAATATATAATATTATAATGTGATATTAATGGGAGTTTTTGGTTTTGTTTAACATCGATTTATCAGCATATTCCTGCGATATTAAATAAATAACGAGACAACTGTTTTAACGTACAATATTATATTCTGATCGGTTAAGAGTCGTTTTCGTTTAACGGGTTAAACTTTTATATTCAAATCGAACGTATTTATTTTTGCCGAAATTGTGCTGCACATTTGGACTAGAATATTGACATTGAAACGTTATTATAAGCTGCTCAATTTGAGGTGAGGAGGGGGGACATATGTTTATAACGAGTAAAATATTTTATTAATATATCTCCTAATATTAATAATTATTTAAAATATAAATTATGTGATATTTAAAATACATAAGAATTTATACATATTTTTTGTTTGTCAATTTTTCACTAAAACCTAATCAACTGCAACCGCAGCTGGTGAAAAACTAGTCACACTGATATTTGTCATACTATTACTGATTATAGATTAACCAGCTTAACCAGCTTAGCTGTTAACTAATATTTTTATTTTATATTCGTCATTCAAATTTATTATTATATAAAACTATTTTACTTTGTCATATCACTCAAAGCCCATTGGCTTTTATATTTGTGTCATTAATTTTTACTGTCACTATTGAACTATTCAGTATTTACTAATCATTACACTATTCTTTAATTGTTTCTGCGCCTAGATGTGAGTGCAGATGAATTGTTTTGCAGTCCATTTTGTTTAAATTTGACCTCACTCTCTCCAAAGTAGAAATTGAAATTGTGTCTATGTGGAAGTCATATTATTTTTCTGGTAGGTTAGATTCTAATAGTTAGACCGATTGATAGAAAATTACACTTAAAATAAATATAAGTTATAACGATTTGAAATATTTAGACTGTAGTAGGTAGAAGAAAAGGATAAACTTATAAACTTTAAACTTCTTATCCATTTTTAGATGATAATAACCCTTCTCTACACTTCCGGTCCAAATGTAAAACTGTTATAACTCATAAACCGTATAATCCCATATTATGTAGTGTTGTTTTGTAATCTTTTTGAAAAAGAAGCGGCTGTTCGAAAAAACCTACTTTAACATTTGTAAACCGTTCTTCGAGCTGACGAAATTTTAAACCGGATTTGGGTTTTGGATTTCCCCTATTTTGGAATGAAATATGCAATTCAAAATTTTGCTGTCAGTCTTTAATTTCATTGATTAATACATACATATTGGACATGTGATGATTAACTGCACGATTTAAAGCCATGCGCCATTCTTGGAACAAAGTGAGGGGGAGGGTTGCCACCTAAAATAAAATGTCAGTTTTCGAAAAAAGTATAAAGTTCCAAATTCTGGAGACCAAGTTCCGAATTGTTTCAAATAGGTTCCAGAATATTGGTGAAGGTTTGAAGTCGATCGGACAAAATGAGGAGACCAACTTCACGCACGTTCGAAAAACAAAAATTAATATTTTAATGTATTTAATGATGCTCGGAACGAGGGGGGAATTTAGAAACATTGAGAATAAGATCTCATTATGTATAATGACTGAAAAATCTATAATTAATTTTAATTGAAATTTTCGTATTTACCGCAAACTGTATGAAGTTTTAGATACCAAATAGTTAAATTCTATAAACTATCGATAACTGCTTGAAGCTACCAATGAAAGACGACAAATTAATTCGGCGGGCGTTAATGCATTATCATCTATTTATATATGAATAACTGTGATAACTGTACTGTATAATACAATATACAATACATATATTATTATATACATATACATTATACAGGGTGTCCTAGAGTGTTACAGTGTTTTTTTTTTCAATTTGGTTTCGGGCCAGCGGGAAGTTATTTGTTTTCAGTGATTAAGGGATGAAAGGAAAAAATAATATATTTCTCTATAGTGTCCTACTGTCTCAAAACTCGGTTGAAAAAAAAAATAATGATAGATTTTTATAACGTGCATATAACATTGTAGGACATCCTGTATATTACATCTGTGGTATCTATAGATAATTATCGGATCACGGTGAAAAAAAAGCGCTCTATAGTATATATATAAACAGTTTCCGCGTGTGGTTGTATTTTACAATATGATGGTTGGCTCGATCAGTTAAGTCATATTATTATATTATTATAAATCATAATAATAACGTAACACAGGCTTCCTCATAATATATTATAGGCTGTATAGCTGCCGTATAAGTTTTACCTAGGTCCGGAAGAGACTATGCAATCTACTCGACGATGCCTAAACGCCGTTCATCGCCATTCGGCGACTATAATAATATAATATAATGTAACACATGCGGTCTACTTTGCCGAACTTGGCGGCGCTCTATTGTCTTAATATTGTCATTATCACTATTATCATCGTTATTATTATTATTATTATTACTATTATTATAGTGTTTTTTGCGGCGGCGGTATGCACAGTACGACGCGATGCGGGACATCCCATATTCGGTGTAGCAAAATAACGAGTCTCCATTGTATATGCTCGTGATCACCGACTAGTATATTATTATTATTTAAGGAATCGCGCAAAGGAAATTTCGTGAAAAAAACCACTGTGATTATCATAGCTCTGTCACTTAAGTCGAATTTCACGAATAGTTGGGGATTCACAATTGAAACAAAAAAAAATCGCGATAAAACATTTCGGTAATTCGCGCAACGAGTACAATTTGTTAGAAAAATGAGAGGCCCGGTAAACAATTTTGATATTGATAATTTAATCAATACAAATTACAAACAACTCACGGACTTAGAATTTTAACTATCTTGGTTTTTTATGATCACAAAACAAATTATATCATCTTTATACTTTTTAATTCTATATAAATGTTTACATAATTGAGTGATTTTTTTATTTTAACTCAGACTCATCGGATGTTGTTTAATTTTCAGTTAATAAGAAGTTGTCCAATAAATCCATTTTTTTTTTTAAGTTTTATTGGATCATAATATTATAAATATTGTCTACGATTATGTATTAAAATTCATATTTTCCAACCACGAAAAGAATAAAAAAAATCTTCGAAATACTATGGGAGCGGAAGTTAAATTAATCGGTTTAGTGTTACTTAGCGGACGAACATATAAACATTAAAATATTAATATCAATCCTGGAGAAGTGAAAAAAACAAATTTTGTTTACGATTATTAAAAAATGATAAGGTCGACGCTGTATATAGATTATAAAATGTTGTCTTACTAAGGTTTAAATATATACGTTCCTCTAATTGTGTCTCGTTCACGTGTTGTATTTTTCTATGCATATACTTTTCTTCCGATTTAAAATTCCTTTGTAATATTTTCTCGTATAACGTTTTCCAGGATTATAAGTTTCTGTGCAAATATTTCTATCTGCAATATTTTCCTCGATTTTTGGTTCCTTTGTATTACTTTCCCAATTTTTATTTTCCCGTGAATTATCGTTCCTTTTATTATTTTTCTACGTTTTACTTTCCGATAATTTATCATTCTTTAAAATTATTTCCTCAATTTATACAGCCCTCAAAATAATAATATAACCCGAGTGGTTCTTGACCGCGTGAAACGGTTTTTACAAAGGATTTTATGTGCGTATTACGTCCTTTTAATGCGAGCGTTCAGTTACAATTTTTTGTACACAGATGATTATTCCGCTCATTAAATCGGGAACATGAATTATTTTCAAAATAATGACATTACTTCGACCATCGCATAAATTATTGTAAACTTAAGTTTTGAAAATGATTGTACTTATATTTATTTACGTCTATATCGTTTATATTTGTTTTTGAAATATTTAACTCGTAGAAGATAATTTGAACTGCAAGTTTTGCTTTTCAGTTATTGTATCCGTTTTGTTATTGGTTGCTATATTTTATTGTAATTTCAATTTTTACCTTAACTGTACTAATATACAAGTGCTGAAAAATAAATAAGCAAACACAGACTACGAAAAAATGTTTCGGTTATCGGTACTATCGGTAAAATAAAATATTTTATCACCACGATAGGAATAAATTCCCAACAACCCTTGAAGGCGGACAATCTAAGTTTGCCTACTCCACTGCAGGGGACCACTATCGCCCGTGCGGCCGGTGAATTTAAATGGAAAACTTTAAACCCTCAAACCCTCCATCAAAACGAAAATTTGGTCACGGGATCTCGAAAGTAGGTCCTTATTAATTTACTTCGAGACAAAAACTCTCGTTGTGATTTCGAGGAGTTGGTTAAAAAAAATCGCGGTTTTATGTTCAGACTTGAAATTGAAATTTAAACTTTTTAAACTCAAAAGAGAATGCATGTAACCATAGTGATTTTTAGTATAAAACGGCTAAAAATCGTATTGTCTCGAAATAACCATAAATGATTTAGGTCGGTACCAATTGAAAGACACGATTTTATCCATATTGAATAAACGATTACGGTTTTGTTTTATTTTAAATTGTAAAAAAAATTACTTTTAATATTAATATATAGATGTCATATGAGCAGGTAAATAACATGTTGTTGTCTAAAAATCTTAAATCACTTCGAAGGGTAAAAAAACGCAAGCGGAACGAATATTTTACCATTTGTAAAATATTTAATCTTTTGATGGGATGACTCGTAAATTATAATGCTATGCTGTGCATATTGTTGATCATAAATGTTCGCCACGTTATCCACTGCGGCAATATTTTTGTTTTCAGATACTATGTCGGTGAAACCATATTAACTACCTATCATATACTTACACCACACATAATGAAATCTAGCTCACCGATAGTAGTTTTAGAAACATTGATGAATTCTGAAAAAGAAGATATCTATATAATAGACAAATGGTGATTGATCTCTTGATATCGATTAAATAATGAACATTTATCATTAAATGCCACGATAACGATTGATCACGTCTCAATATTGTGTACTGTACATACTTATATTTTATTGCGTTTAATTTGTATTTCTAAACATAAAACTAATGATGTGACATATTTCGACCATGCTAATTATTTGTCTACTTATGGAAATTCAAGGTAGATTTCACTATTTTTAAAATGTATTTTAAGAGCTCACATTATTATTTTATGTGCATGTAATAAAAGAATTTTTTTACCTTTAATCGTCGTCTTATACAACTGTGCAACTGAAAAGTGAAAAACGTAATTTACGTTCAAAATCATATGTATTTGTAGTAGGAACATCTTCTCATATTTTTAACGATACCAATTTGATGTGCCGTCATTTCCCGTACGATTATAGCTATGATTTATTATAATATATTCATCCAGTTCTGGGAAGATAAAAGATTCACGTACTTATGTGGATCTGAAATATTGAAAAAAAAAAAAAATCAAAACAAAGAGTGAAGTTCCTAGTAGGGAGGGGGGAGTGGATGGAACTGTTGAGAATCTCGAAAAATAATTTAAATCAATATAGTAAACACCTGGTGAAAATACCGTATATTTTAAAGTAATATGTGAAAAATATGATATTTTTGAGCAACCGAAAAAATGTTTTCTGAGAAAAAAAAAACACTCATTTTGCATAGTAAAATATTAAACAGTCTAAAACTAGAGCTTTATAAAATATATTTATTTTTTCAGGAATTAAATACTTTTTAAAAATAAGTATTAAGAATACAATATTGGATACTTAAAAGTATTTTGATACAGTATTCGGAATACTATTACTACTCATTTCTGAATATAACAGACGTTGTTCTATTATAATTATTGCAATAATGTTAGTATTTTCATTCCGTCACCGTGGGTTATAATAACCGAACAGTAGGTATCTATCTGTCCAAAAATCAAAGTGCCACAAACACGGTTGTGAAACACAACGCATAACGCCGCGCCGTCCGTTCGACCCTTTTATGCGCGTATCGAGTTTATAATATTGTAGAACCGCACCGTGCCGTTCACGAGAATAATTTATTGTTTTTCGCCATTATATACCGACGAATAATAATAATAATAATACACGTTACGGCGACGGCGTTATCTCAGCTGTTATGTATAAGTTAGATTAGGCCAGGTTAGGAAGATATTATTATAATAATTGTCGTTCTCTCTTTAGTCTTTACTGAACATTGTTACGATATTCTGTTCAACAGTTGTTTAGGGTCCAGTTATGGACGCCCGCGGGAAATTTATCAGGGAGGGGCGTAAGAAAATCAAACACCAAAAAGTACTTGAAATAAAACTGTATTTGAAATTTTGAAGTCCAGTGGGGGCAGATGCCCTGTCTTAGTTTATTCTAGATAAAGTTAGATTAGATTAAATAAAGTTCTTTATCTTCATCGTTGAAGTTTTCATTTTGAATTTGAAAAAAGTGCATAGGTACAAAATATTTTTGTGTGATATTTGTTTGATATTTTCTTAGTTATAAAAAGATAAAACGTGCGCAATCTTATTACACCGTAGTTTATAAAAACTCGATTAAGAGGGGGCGTTGTTAGCTGAGATTTGGGATTGTGACTAAGCTCACCCTTATGCCACCACTTTCTATTTTATACGAATGGCGATTCATTGCAGTGTTTATCCATTTAAATTAACGCATAAAATAAGCAATTTAAACGACATTTTCGAAAAGAAAAAATACTATTTATTGATTCTAAAATATTGAAATTGTCTTACAAATAAACATAAAATTAGTAGATCGTGTTATTGACGTGAGTATTTATTGCCGTGTTATCGTGAAATTTAAATAAAAAAATACTACATTCAAAATAAACACCAGGCATTATTTGCTGAAGAGAATATTATATCTGTGATGAAAATTGTTTGATTTTTACGTAACCTAACCTAAGTTTATTATTTTACAGGAATTTAAAAAAAAAAAAAAACAGATGTTTTAAAAATGTAGATTTACTAATTCTTTTTGTAATCATTTTTAAAATAAATAAAACACTGCGCCACACATAAAATTATTCTCTTTGATATCGCGTATACATTTTCAATTTTAAATTTCTTAAATACAGCTCTGTTAAAATATATTGGCGTAAACATAGTTTTAAGTCGCAATATTTTCATGTGACAATGTGTGCCGTCCTTTTAACCATTTCACTGCTCCAAACGTACGGTTAAGTATTTGAGTAAAAATGCTAATAGTTTTTTAAAAACATTCGAACACGTATTTTAAATATTTACTACGAAAATGACTATAATATTTTATTTTAAATATTTTTAAGAATTATTTGTTTTTCAAATATTTTTATCGTGCCGCATTTTAAAAATCTAGCTTACTCTATAGTAAATTATCTTTTACGTATTTTAGTTATTTAATAGAATCATAGATAATAATTATTTAAATATCGAATCTTAAAATCACAATGATTTAAAAAAAAAAATCCAAATGGTTTATAGAATTTAAAATACTATGCATACACTATTTATTACATGTATAATGTCTGTATTATGGGAAATTTTGTTTAAAATTTATCATTACTTTTGATGAAAATACAATCGAAATGTATACGTTTGTATAGCCGTACATAGGTGTTTTAGTGAATACGCGTATTAAAGAATATTAATGAGAGGGACGTCGAAGTGATGGGATAAAAATGCACTACTATTATATTAGTATAAGAGGAGTAGTGTAGAGAAAGGTGGAATGGCGGATAGCATTAAATGGATTATCTTGTTAGTTACGGCTTAACTCGTTCCGAATAAATGTTTTTCGAGATTAATCGTTTTCATCCGTTTAGGTCCAACAATGCGTGCGTTTAATGAGAAAACACGGAATAGCTACTGTACAAACTGTCGGGGATGCTCTGCCAAATTGAAACGGATATCTGTTGATAATAATCGTATTTGCGTTCGTTAAAAAAAAAAAAAAAAAATCAAATAAAATAATAATAATATTATAATAAAATTATCGTAAGATGAAAATATACCGTATTTATTAATCCTACCTTTTTTTTTTCCAAAACAAGTAAAAAAATCACTCTCGTCATCATTATTTCTTTCGCCTTATTTTTTAACATACACCCTCACATGCAACATAATCTATACGGGGACCTGTTCTTTTCCTCGACCACTGTATTTTAATCATTTTTATTCCCTCTTGTCATTCGGTATGGAATATTTTAAAACTGATTTTTTTTAAATTATAATTTACAAAAGTTGTTCGTTTTCGATACGGGTCACTCGTGTTATATACAAACCGAACCTTACGAAGGTAGCGGCCTGTCGGAAGGTATCGTTTTATATATATATATATATAACGTCATGAGACCAACAAACGATATCAATGTCTATATTATTCAAATTAATATTGAAATAATGTACACGAGATTGACAAACAAACCCTTTTCATATTATATACGTGTACCTACTTATCTAGGTGTAATAATAATATTATTACTTCTAAAACTAAAAATCATTTCATCCACACGGCTTTTGTCCGGGAATTATATTTTTCGTTTTTGAATTAAGTCCGAAAAATACCGAATAATTCAGCTGATACAAATGCATAATCAATTGTCATTCAAACAAGTTCGTCCAGATTTTATTGATTATAATACGGCTATAATATTAGCTCAACGGTATGTTTAAACTAAGTGCGGAAAAAAAGAGAATTATTTTTTTATCTTTCGTATACAAGCAAGAGTATTTTCAACCTACGATGGGTGGCTCAAAAAATAATTTGGCTGATAATTTAGGACTTCAAATACACCTTTCAAACTTAATATTATAATGAATATAATCAAACACATATCTGAAATATATATTACATTAGTAGCCTAAAATGGTAGACCAACAACATCATGGTTTTACTTTCTAATTGGACGTTCAGACTTGAATAATTCCGGAATGATAACGTATAATTTTTTTTTAATTTTCTCAGAAAATAAAGATTTGTTCAACTTTTGGAAATATGTAGCCCAACATTTGGACCAAATGTATTCAAAAATTATATAGAGTTGTTTTATAAGAGAATTGAAGTGATTACAGTGGGCATGATTATAAACATAATTTCGGCATGATTTATGAATGAGGGATACACCTTTTAGCTCTACAGATCCTCCAAATAAAGCTTTGTATTTACCATTTTATGTGTACATTTTTAACTAAGATGTAAAATTTTGGAAGTTTCAATATTCTATCCCACTCTTATCATTAAAATTAATGATTAAAAACAAAAATTGCTTGATTTTCATGATTATTATATTTTTTAACAGCTTAAAAATTATTATTTATGTTCTAAAAACAAAGGAAATTTCTGCTTTGGAAAAAAAATGAAATGCTAAATCGTCCGAAAGGAGTATTCCTTTCTACGTAGCTACTCAGGTGTTTTTTTTTTTTTTTTTATTTGTGAATATCTCCGAGTACACAGTAAGAAAATAACATCTTGAATTAAAATTTACTCACAGATACAATACAAATTATGTAGCCGATGTGGTTATATTATTGACGCCAACAGAATGGCGAACTCTAAGCTTCAATTAAAATGCGTGGGCGAATAGAAATTAAAAAAGATATATACCAGTTTAACGATAGATTACACCAAACTTCTGCACATATAAACTTCGCATTCTACTTCAACTCAATATAATCAATTTTCTGTATCGTCTTATATTTTCTCAAAATATTTGGGTAGTCAAGAATTTTTGAGACTGTGCTTGTCATAAAAAAAAATAAAATAGAGAAATCGGTTGGATACAAGTAATGTCATGTGTATAGTCATGTAGATCTGACAGTTTGAACAACAATATTCATCCCACGATTTAAAAAATGGTTAAGGGAAGCCAAATTCAGAAATTACATAAACCAAAAAGTTATCATTAATTATTATAGAAACCTAGTAATTTAGTAAATCGTTTAAGAAAAAGTGATCCTTTAAGTATAGGCAAAAATAAAACAAAAAATGTTCTCTCAAATTTTTAAAGGGGTCCGCGGCCTGTTGAAAATTCTGTAAATGGTCAGTGTTGTTGAAAAGGTTGGAAAACACTGTTTTATTAGTATATCTTAAGTGGTTTCTCCGGTTAAGATGATCAGCAAATTTCACGATTCTTTTTATCGATCGATCTAGAGTATTATCAATTATGGTTTGATAAACGAGGTTTTCCGAAACGGTATTATCATACACCACAATAATAATTATTCTCGTCTCTTTATTCCTCGCGCATCGCATGATAATTTATATGTTTGTGTGTATACATATCAAATGCACTGCGTACGATATAATATTATTATATGGTGTTTATGTGTGTGTATGTATGTGTGTTTATGTTTATGTATGTGTGTGTGCTTAACAATGATTAACAGAACAAAAGAAAAACCACAATGAGGTGTTTATTAATAAACTCAGTGCACACCGTGAGCGAATCCGCCGCAGTGATTTACGATAGTTTCGCGTGTAAATAAGCCCTTCGGCCACGGATAAAATATTAAGGAATCCAACGACCGAATAATAATAATAATAATATTATCAGCAGTAGCTACTTGTTTCAATTATTTGCATTCGTACCCATAATTATTTTTATACCTACCAGGGTGTCGTCAAAATGTTATTCGGAATGTCTTGCGGTGCCGGGAAAATTCAATTATAATCCACAAAGGTGCAGGGCATTTTGTATGAGTCAAAAAGTTAAATGGCATGTTCATTTTAACCTTTAACATAGCTTTTCACTTTATTTATTAACTTAACTGTTTTGTCATTTATTTGTTTTTATATTAATTTATTAATAAAATAACGCGTAAGTTTTAAATTGTTTCACATTAGGTTAATTTCAACATAATAGGTAATTCATGTGATATTACATTTACAACCTTACAATCTTGAATCTATAATATATTATATAGATGTAAAAGCTGATTGGGCAATATTTTGCTAAATAATAGTCCAACCATCCAATTTTAGGGTAATGCAAAAAAAAAAAAATCTAAATAAAATATAACAATTTTTTCAAAATATAGTAATCAGAAAACTACTAAATTCCCCCCCCACTTTTATGTCTCAAATGATATTATTTCTGACTTAAAACTAATATCAATCCATGATAAAGCCAAAGTATACAACAAACGTCTACATAATATAAACTCATTTAAAAAAAATCTTGCTGCTTCTCCAATTCTCGGAAACCCGCCCTGACACCTAAAGAGAAAATGGTGCCATGACCTTTTATCTCCCCCAATTTAATTCAATTCTAGTTAGCCATTTAAGTGAATAATAATAATACAAATAAAAATAAAATAATAAACATTGTACAAGCTTTGAGTATCATTAATGGATGGGCTCTCTTCTCATAGTGTATGTATAAAATGTTTAATGTTTGTTGTTTTGAACAATGCATGTATCTTAGCACATAATTACACTTATTTTTTCAACCGGTAAAGATTGTTAACTTCAAAAAATAAAAAGATAATAGTGTAAATCACTGTTTCCATACTTGTTTGACTCATGACTCCCTTTTTGAAGTAAAGTTTTCCCAAGGCGGTCTTGCAATTTATTGCAATCAAAACTTTATTCTAATTGGAGTAGTATTAGTCGCGGTTTTCACCCAATTGTATAACTAAGGTAACTAATAAGGTAAATAAAACCGATTTTTCAATAATTCAACAATAATTTGTCAGGTTTTTTTTTAAATTTCAGAGAGAAAGTATTGGGAATCCAGACATTTTTTTAAAATTAATTATTACTGAATATTCGATTCTTTTAAGGTATAGTGCGAATAATTTAACTTTGATCAACTTTGAATCAACTTTGATTTCGAGAAAAAAAAAGATGGACGCCTCACCGTTTCCGCTGTCATTTAAGTTTTAGATTTTTTTTTTTTTTATATTAGTAAATATTCAAAATGGTAATGCTTTTCTACAAAGCGCCGAGGTACACACTTTAGGAACCACTGGTTTTCCGTGATAACCAAATTGTCATTCATGAATAAACGAAAATAAATAAATAAACATACAATATATTATACCCACAATACCTTAAAACCATTGAATTTTCAAAAATCCTTTCTTATAGTGGCTGCTTACGACATACTAGCTATCCGTATGCCGAGTTTCAATCCGATCCATCCAATGATTTGGGCAAGGCTATGATGTCAGTCATAATCAGTCAGTCAGCCAAGATAAGTTATTTTATATGTATATATATATACAGAGAAATATACATATACATATACCATCATATAAAATAATATTTTTCCTGATTTTTTTTGTTTTAGAATGGGGGAGGTTTTAATGAAAGCGTTTTATACCGGTTATTCTTATTTTCTATATAAAAAAAACCTTAGGTTACACTCATTTTCAGTGAAATATTTATACGATGACAAAAATAAGTTTACAAAAACAATAAACTTAGCTGAAAAATTTAAACAAATTATATTGTCTAATCGACTTTGAACATTGCATGGATAATTAATACATAGCTTAACCTCTTTAATATCTTACCTGGTTATCTTTTCCCTTTTTTTTTTTTTAATTAACTTAGTTTAATTAAATTATTATTTATGTACAGCTGTATGTTTGATGATATTATTATCATGATATTTGGCATAACTTACAAATAATTCTGTAAAAAAAAAGCGTTTTCACTTTGTTTTTTTTTTTTATCCCCAGCAGCTTTGACGTCCTGTTCCTACGTGGGTATTATACGCATTTGACAGTTATACAGTATAGGTATACTTTGAAACCCATGGGACATGGGTGACGTGATATTAATTTAAAATATACATGTAAAAATACACTGTATAAATGTAAAACTATTGTGATAACTTTCCGTGGCAGGTGCATTCGAATAAAATATAGGTAACAGAAAAAAAAAACCGAACGTCAGGAAATATTTCGAATTTTCAAATATATAGTATAAATTAATTAAACTTTGGACATTTTATTATTATAACTATTTTCATCGAATTTTCTTAGGAAATAGAAATTATTGCACTGTATAGTATTTGTTTTTATTAGGTAATACTATTAGCTCAAATTCGGTAATTAGAATTATTTTGTAGGTGGATTAAAGTAATACAAGTTTAGTTAAATTTAAATACAAATTGTTGTTGCGGGTGAGGCAGAATTTTTTAGTTTATACACCTTTACAGATTACCCAAATGAAGCTAGGGTTATAATATATTTGTATATACATGCCATTAATATCAAGGATATGCTTTTGAAGTTTTAAACTTTCGAACCCTCTTATAAAGCCAGTATATTAAATCAATGATCGTTAATATTAAATTTATTTACTCCTTGATGTACTTCTTCATGTTATTTTTATGGTTTTTTTAATATGGATTTTTTTGAAGGACTCTATAATTTTCGAAGTCCTATGTATATATATTACTATAATATTGTTGATAAAGTTTTATGTTTAATAGGCCGGTCGTTTTTTAACTTATATATAGATTATATTATGGTACTTTATACATTTACTACATGTTTATTATAATCTAACATTTTAAACCTATGTAAACAGAATCAAATTATATTCTTTAAATTATTCTCAGAAATGTTGGAAAATAATGATTAAATGATGTTTGATTTGTTTCGTTTTATTGTTGTAACCCTGGTTAAATCCATGAGTTCCGGAGTTCTTTTGGTTGTCCTTTGTTTGTTCTGGTTAAACCAACCACTTCGTTTCGTATTGCCGATTAGGCTAAAGTACCGAGGGATGCCTAGTTAGGATAAGGTAAAAAAACAATGGGAAAACACGTTGTTAAGCTATGCAAATTATATTTATTCAATTAAAATATTACAATACTATCTTAAACATGTCTGTAATACATTGTCGTCAAGACTGCCGTAACGTGACGAGTGTTAGCTTGCATATTTGCCGTCAGGCCAATATGCTGTGCTATAGTATTAGCCGTGATTCGTGCAGGGGTTCTCAACATCCCTGGGATTAGAAGAAAGCCCTATTGTCATATGAGGTTTTTTTGAAATTATTTCGTGCAATAGGTTTTCGCCATTTTACCTTTCGTTACTAAAGCACTTGAATTCGCCCCTATACTTGTGTCTACTTGTGCGATAGGTATGACGCTAAGACTTTCGGTGTTCTCGGGTTTACATTTATTTTTAAGCACGCTTATTTTTGTACATAAAGAAATTATCATAATTATTATAACTACAGTCATACAGTTATTATTGACACAATAACACCTATTACATTCGTGTAATACGTATTGCGTTTATTATTACTATACTTATTACTTATTTTTGTGGTTATTTTCTCCTGTAAAGATTTAAAATCTTCCGTACCTCTACGTAATCTACGTACTTGCACTCGATTCGGTGACATTTATTGTTCTTCGGTCTTCTACTAAAGGTCAAAAATAATTCATTAGCACGTCGATAATATAGTAAGTAGTAAGTAGATATACACCGATTATAGTTGCACGTTCGTCTTTTGATAAAATACGTTCATTATACAAATACGTGAACAGATAACTGATTCGCGGATTCCGTACGACATTTTTGAAACTATGGGTTACTGTGTGATTGGGAGGGATACAATTAAATTTACCCTTATGGTTTGTGTACATCTACTTCTATTGCTATAATATTATCATGATGATATATAGTATCGATAATATCATTCCAGTTTTTCTTTCAAAGTTTGTTAAAATTCTAAGCGGAGCTAAGAATATGTATTGATTTTAGTATTTTTTAGTATTTTCTTATGATGTGTGAGATTTTTCTCCGTCTACAACTAACATTTCTACCAGAAATTTATTTGTTATTCTCAATTGTCTCTGAAATTCTTAATGGAATAAACCACATACACGATTTGAGGTAGTAACAGATCCAAAGGTTATCCAAGGTGAGCTTTAGATCACTTCATCGTTACCTTTCTGCCACTGGTTTGGAGGGGGGGGGGCTAAAGCTATAACAGTTTATGATGAGTTTATGAAGGTCCATTTTTGGTCAAGATATGTAATATATGAACATTTTACATATTTTCGGAGGACTTTTTGTAGATGAACTCAGAAAGGGGATAAGCCTCAAGCGCCACAACTCCACCTTATTTGCATCTATAGTTCTTTTTTTTTTTAAATCAAAGACTGGGATTATTTTCAGCTGTTAAGTAAGGTGGTGTGGGTTAATGGATGGTCCACGAAAATATGTATCTTTCAAAACCATTTGCCGGGCCACTGTGACTCCATAGTGAATTGTATTGTACACAAATAAATCATTAAATCCCACACAAAAAAAGTACCTGGTAAGTGTTTTTTTTTTTTTTTTTTAATTATTCCGTGAGCCGGTATCTTTATGAGACAGTTATGTTTAAGAGCAGATAGGGAGGTTGAATTAGGGTTTTATATTATTATTATTATTGTTATTACGGTATAAGTATAGGTTAGGTTACCTATCGACCCTACCTACCTAGTTAATCTTTCGTCCGGGGCAAACCATTTAGCCGACTGCGTATCCGACTAGACCTTAGACCTTTTCCGTGTGTGGAAAATTAAAAACCGATATTTTAACCGGGGTAGACGACGGTATATAGTAGTAATAATATCATAATGAGTTAGTATAATATAATAGCAGTTGTATTATAGCAACGTCCGTAAAAAAAAAAATAACCAATGGATCCACAACCCTTTGCTGCGTAGTTCGCCTAACCCTTCACCACCACCTAGACAGCATGCTAAAGACTTACTACTACCACTATCACCATCCCCACTACTACTACTATTACTACTATTACTTCGCTAATTATTAACGCCCGGCAACGATATTAACATGCAAAACCCAACGCTATCCGGTTTATCTGTTAATTGGCCTGGAAATTTACGACTGTATATTATAATTTATATATATAAATAAATTATAATACACTCGGGCTCATAATCTTTTCTTGCTCTCCTTTTCCACCCCTCGTAACAGTTCCTCGGCCCCTGAAGCTCGCCAAAAAAGTAGGCCTTGCTTCTTTACCCTCACCCACTACGTCATCATCGTAAGTCTCCTATATGCGGGTGATGTGTATAGCGTGTATACTTTATGTACTCGTATACTCGCGCTACTGCTGTTGGATCTACTGCAGCAGGCTCGTAGTAGCTGCGGGGAATTCAATTAAATTCCGTACGGAAAGACAACGAATGGCTCGGATTATACGACTGTTTATTCAATGGTTTCCCTCAATCTCACTCACTCATTCTCTTCTCCCCTCTCTTTCCCCTCCCCATAGAACATTACACACCACTTTTGGGACTTCGGTCGAGCGCGGTGTGCCGTGCCAGCGGTAGTTCCCGGGGGAGACGACGACTCGTTTTGTGTATACCGCAAGCACAAAATGTTGTCTGTGATTTTATTACACTCGCCCGCATAGGACAATAATAATATGATACGCGAATAATAATATGTGCGGGCAAAAATTTTTTGTAATCGTCTTATAAATCCATCAATCGTGTATGTCGGCTGTGAATTCAGCGAAAACCGTGTATATATTGGTGTTGGAGAATCTGTTGTTTTGTGCATTTCCTTCGGAATGTTGAAAAAAATCGTTCGAAGCACCAGGAGGTTTTATTCTCAAACTAGGACAAATACAATCCGTAAACGAACTACCTATACTCATTTTCTAAAGTATCGTATACAAATGAAAAATTCAATTCTAAAACCACTCGTATCTGTTTATGAAACTTCATTTCACTAAACGTCCGTAGGTTAATAATATTTTATTAATCGAATGTTGCGACGTCTACAAATATTTGATTTGTCGCCGATAGGACAAATTTCAAGATAATTTAACTATTTCAAACATTTCTTTAATCACCACTTTACGAAAAGCGGTATTGCGCTTCATCGTGGAACGTGCATCGTTCCATTAACTTAACCTAATTTTATGGTCGGAGAATTACTCCACCTTTTTCTGCATCTATGTATCTCGTAGTCCCAGCGCAGTTACAACATTAATAATACTAATATAATGCAGTGATAACGAAGCAAGTTTCTGTGTCTTCTTGGTATAGATGGACACTCATATATTTAATATCATATTAGGTAGTTTCCATTCCTTATGTCTATATTATCTCAAGGCAATGTGGTTCACAAGAAACGATGAATACGTTCGCGTTTTCGTCACACATTTTTAAAACTCCATTCAATTATTATGAAATATGTAAAGAAAATGCCCAAACATTGCTGAGTAATTAATTTATATAATATGCAACCGTAGGTATAGATATGGTAAGAAATAATCAGAAATAGTCTTGAGCATAATTATTATTTATGTTATTATACTTGACGATGTGCTCTTTCTGTCAATTCGTTTGATTATCACCATCTAGTAGCCAGGTATCTGGTATATATATTATATAGAATGATTCCAAACATCTCCCCGGGCAAGTCTGTTATTAATACTCCTTATATATTTTAAGATGAATTTAAATGAACTAATTATAAATCCATATAATTTCGTTGTCGTTGTACATTTTTATAACTACAGCTTCGTCGACGAATATTTAATCCTGCGAGAAAATTTTGCAAAGCTAAAGATTGTTGGTAACCGTTATATAATTGTTAAGTTTTTTTTCAACATGATTTTTGGTCGAAAAATTGTTTACAAATAAACCATAACTAATAAATAAACATCATTGTAATACACTCGTCGACTAGCTCAGGATCTAAAATGTATCATTTTAGATTACATTCATGAGATACAAACTAGGTACGAATTCTACGAAAATTCACCAATTGGTCAGAATCGTTATTTATCAAAAGAACTTGACTTTTTTGGAAAAAAAATTGTAACCTCATTACCCCAAAAACGTTTAGGTTTTAATTTGTATAATACTGCCTATGCCAGTCTTATTGTCGATTTCCTGAAAAATACATCGATTAAATTATCAAAATACAAAACCCAAATCAAATCAATGAAATAATTTGTATTATTATAATACTATGTTCACAGTTTTGACGTAAGAGGTATGCCACTGGACCAAGCGCACCATTATTCAGCGCCGGATGTGTTAGGTGAACGTGCCAAATTCCAGACAGATACAGAACCGGCGTGTTTAGACGTGAACGAAGTGCAATGGAATGATAAAGGTGTATACAGATGCCGTGTGGATTTCCGAAATTCCGCCACCAAGAGCTTCCGCTATAATTTGTCCGTTATCAGTAAGTGTTTTTTTTTTTTTTTTTTTTTTTGAAAAACTGAATCTGTTCTCTATAGAAAGGACTTATCTACTAGTATTTGACATTAAAAATCATTATTATAAGAATTATTGATCTTGAATTTTTTCTGAGGCTCTTAAAATATTTATTTATAGTTCTAATATTATATTTTAAAGAATATTTTTAACAAATCTATCAATTCGATTATATAAAATAACAATCCGGAATTACGGTGTATTTTGAATATGATATTGATATTGTATGTATGTGATAATGTTTCAATGTTTATGTTCTTTTTGGATTTTACACATTTTGCACTAAATTACGCCACTTTTTTTTTGTACAATTTGATGTACAGCTTATAGTTGATAATTTTGGAGATATGAAGTATTGTTTTACGACAGACATTATTTTGGGGTGAATATCATTTGCTAAAAAAAAAAAAAAAATTAATTAAATTAGTCAAATTATATAGACCTACTTTTGGTGTAGAATTTTAAATTAATTTTTTTCGTATGTTTTTGTATTCCCAATAATAGCCAAATCCTATCTTTTAGATTTGAAGTGGAGCAAGGTATCTAATGTTTTTCTATGATGCGTATTTTAGATTTGGAGGAGAGTAGGGATCTATTGGTTTTTTTTTATGTTGTAAAACTAAAACGAATAAATTGACTTCGTAGGGTTTCATTATTATTAATTTGTACGCCTTATGTTTTCAACCAGAAATAATGCTCCAATCAAAAAATGACATGAGATGTTTTTTTTTTGTTGAGTTTTTAATTTAAATGGCTTGTTAGAAATTGGGTTTTTATTTTATGTGTAGTTTTCTAGATAATTGATAAAATCAGGGGGAAAATGTAGAAAGAACGGAAAAGTTTACGGAAATTACAATGGTTTTATTAGTTTAAATTATAATTTTTTTTTTTTTTTTTTTTTACTTAGTTTAAAGAATTCGTGAAATTACTTAAAATTTATACTGACCTCTTCGAGTCGTCATAAAATGTTTAAGCTATTATATGCATATAATGTTTACGAGTTTTTGTTACTTAGTTTTAATTTGATAGAAACTATGTGGATAAAATATTATTTGATCAAAAAAAAAAAATGCTTGAAAGTTTAATAGAAAATTGATTTTAAGATTTACCTAGTTGAAGGTAAATTAAAAAGCTGAATTTTATGTAGTCATTTTTTTTTTTTATTATAATAGTAGTTTGATTAAATTTTGATGATAATCAAATAAACGAACTTCGCTACAATAACCTTAAAATAATAACATCTTTTGCGTAGAATTAAAAAAAAAAAAAACTAATTTGTATTTTAAATAAAATAAAAAAATAAATGATTGTATAATTTGTTAGTTTGGTGAAAAATTGGCATACGGCCGAACTTTTTTATTCGATTATTTTTCCACACATAAATAATGAGTATTTATTTTCCATATTCTCGTGTTGGCAAAAATATATACATAAAAGTATCAACTGAAATGCATAATAACTACGCGAAAATATAATATTATAAACCACAAAAGTATTTAGAAATAACGAACGACTTTCATATTATAAGAATATTATTATTGTTATTATGTTTTTCATTTTGATAATTGTTAGGTTGTTTAGTATAATATACGAGATTATTGATCGAACGTTGTGCGATAAAAAAATAATAAAATAAAATATCACATGTTAAAATGCGTATCGAACAAAACGTAATAATAACGTTCTGATGAGGTTATATTATTATTGGACTTTCGGAACAACAAATAAAAAAAAAAAATATTATTAAGTATTTGTAATTTTACATGATCCTAAACAAATTAAGGCACCAAAATTATTAGGAGCTTTTATAATATTACATTCTGTCTTGTTATGTATAAACAAAAAATCATAATAATAATAAACAAACTGTTTGCATACAAATGTCGAGAAACATTATACATTTTAGGTAAACTGTAATTATAATCAACAAGAGTTTAATAATTTTAATAATAATATAGAAACATATACGAGTCAGAAAATAAACCTAGGTAGGTAGGTATAAACAAAAAGGTACCTTTATAATATTTGCTATATCTTCTGAATCATTAATGTAGGTAGAGTTTAAACAAATATGAAAACGTCGACGAACGAATTATTGTTAGAACTCTGCAATTATTGTTGACACGGAACTATTTAATATTCGGTTTTATTTTCGAGAATAATAATTTGTTGGAGTATCTAATAAAAAACGATTAATTACGAACACGCGCGGGGTTTAGAATATCGGAATTTTTTTCCGCATTTTCGATTTGAAAAAATGTTTTTTAACGCTGGCACTCATCTACTTTCATAATTTATGATTTATGTTCCGAGACCTCCACAGATAATTATTATTTCCTCTGTCTACCGCTGTTTGTGATACATATATCAACAAGTACATTTCGTGCTTCAACGTTTGTGACTCTCTGGTTGCGATTAAGACAGAAATACGTATTCACTTTTTTATAAAGAAGAGTATTTACTATGAGTTAATTATATTATTTATTTTTTTTTTTTTTTTTTTAATATTTAATAAGTTATAAATGGTTAAATTTAAGAGAAATTAAAATTTTTTCTCGATAAAGATGAAAATATTAAAAAAATCGACCAAGGAATAGTAAATACTCTTTTTTTTTTAAATGTATAATAGGTTCCTTTGTCTAAATATTAATCATAGAGTCACAGTCATTGAAGTGCTATGTATATTTCTTACCATATTATAGAGGCGGCAAAAACACGTTCGATATAACAGATTTGTGTTCAGACAACTAAGTTTTAATATTAAAATTAATTAATGAATTACATTTTCATCAACCTTAATGCGGAAAACATTATCTGTGTTTTTATATATTCATTTTTTCATTATTTAAATTTGTAAGCAATGTATGGGAGTGTCAGAAATATCACGTTTTAAAAATGCTTTTATCTCGTTTAAAAATTAAAACATCGACAAATGCTAAGGTACAAACACATATAATGTATCCTTACCTTTAAATATGACAAAAAACAATAAATTCATTTTAATAATAAAACTAAAAGAACAAAATTGGTTCTGCTAAATGTAAATTTGCTATGTCGTAGCGTATGTAATACAAAAACGGTAGATGCACGTTCAACGTTCTCTTAACAACAATCGAATAACTAAACATAGGTACTATAACTATAGGTACATTATAATATTATTTTTTTATATTTTGGACTAAACAAAACTTATTCTTAGAATTAGTAAGCATACAATATAGTTGTATCTTCTTCTTCTTCTTCTTCTTATTCTTTATTTTAAATTGTCCAAAAAAATCTCGCCACTTCATTCATCGAATCACACAAATCGGTTTCTAGTTTCAAATTTTCCAAATCGTTGTTTACCTATTTTATCCTCCAACTATATGCGTGGTCGAGTCAAAGGTCGCTTTTCTCTTGATATACTACTCGGTACTCGATATATTATAGCACCTTCTTTCTTCTACGCATGATCGGACCACCACAGTTGCCTCATCTTGAATTCCTCGATTATATCAATTATATCTGGCATATGATACAACCGTCTGCGTTCATTATTTATTTGGATTCTCCATCCTACGTATAGGAATACCTATGTGTATATATATAATAAAAGGTTAGGTGAGTGCAAATGTTAAATAGAGAGTATAAGAGGTAAACGGCTGTGGACAAAGATTGAGAACGACGTTGTACATTATATTATTGTATTCGATGGAGTATGGGCGATCAGGCGGTTTGAAATACCTTTGTACGCATAACTCACCGTATCCCTGCAACAAGAACGCCACGTAGTCTGTTGACTTTTGCGGGAAAACGAAAATAAATAAACACTGCCGGTGAACCTTTGTATATTAGATGTATACCACTAGATCACACATGTTTTGGTAAAGGTACGTAAAACTACCAATATAGTGGAATTTTCTGTATATAGGTATATATAAATAATACCGTAATTCCGAAACTCCAACAGTCAACCGCATAATAAAATGTCTAATAAACGTTAAAATCACACCTACCTATGACCTTTTACTGCCCAGAGCAGAACCGAATTTATTTTGGTGTCGGTATATTATATAATAGATAATAATAAATGCAAAAAGACATTACTACGCTCAAATTTGTAATGTTTTGTTTTTGTTCACATAGTACACGAGTACAATACTTACGATCAAATTTCCGATAATATTTTGAATGTAAAAAATATAATTGTATCCACACACAAAACCGAACAGATTCGGAACAAAATACCGTTTCGTTTAGAATATAAAAAAGTACTTTTTTTTTTATATTCCGACCGTATGAATAGTAAAATACATTAGTTTTGAATTAGTTGTATTATTATAATTATTGTGAAAGACTCGTTTTTACTCGTACTGAAATGAATAATCATCCCTATGGATAAAGTTGTCGTTATCTTTAATAAATTTACATAATACTTGAAAAGTAGTGGTGAGCCGATATTTTTTTTTTTATTCTAATATCGGATATTCCGATGTTTGAAATAGATAGGCGAGTGTTATTATTGAAATTCCGATATTTTTTTATTTTTATTTTTTTTATACTCCTGTTTACTGAGTGAACGTTTTTATTCTTTTTATAATTTAATAATTATACACATGACTCGAAATACTCGTGATAATTACACACGGGATCACTTTCAAATTTATTTGGATGAGGATTTCAAAATTAAAATTTTTTTTTAATTACCTATTATGCTATTATGTTTAGGTACGCAACCATTTTAATATTGGATCTGTGCCATTAATTTAAATTAAATGTAAAGTTATACTTTATAATAATATAGATACGCTATAATACATAGCTTAGTTGTTTTATTAAATTAATTTTACTTTTTTTTTGTAAATAAGACTCGTAGGTAACATTTATATTATTACAGATGCCTCCGGTTTTCCAATAATTGTAAGTGCAGCAAGCATTGCGATGTCTGTTTTTTTTTTATTTCCACTTGAGTGTACAATAGCCGTCATAAATTGTATACCTACGAGGGTGACTTAAATTTTCTAGTTTACGTCTTGATAAATAATTTACGTCGCCTATGAAATATTTGTATGTCAATTCGAACAGCATTTTATTCATACACTTGATGTTTTCGAGTTTCGAGAATATTATATTATCATTATTATGATATTATTTATTATTAGGGGGAAGGGGTACGGAGCTACGCGCAGTGTATATTATTCAAACATAATCAACATAAAACTTCAAGAATATAACTGTGTGAAATCGCCTGTGAAATCACCAATTAGACATCAACGGTGTGTGCAAAACTGGCCAGTAACTATAATGAAAAAAAATTCGTTAATAGTCACGTTACTCATTAGTTGTATTTTAAAATTGACTTCGTTTGTTTGAAGGTGTTCAGAGAGAACTAGTTCAGGGTGATCAAACGGAGGGGGATAAGGATTTTATTTCCCCTCCATGACCTTTTCCCCTTTAATATTTATATACATATATTGTATTTATTGCACCATAATTTACCTACAATAAACAAAACGTGTCATTTGCACAAACATTTTTGAAATACGTCTGTAATTTACATCAAAATAGAGATAATATTACGTAATTTACACCATCGTAGGCGGTAAACCATATGCATTTTTAATTTTTACCAGAATTCAAATTGATTATTCTTTTAATACTACGTACGATAATTTAAAATTGAAACCGTGTTTTGTTGCTATAATTATGTAGCATAATTGTATAATATTACCTGGCCCACTAACAATGAAACGTTCACAACCTACAGATTTGTTACGTATTTGTATGCTATACATTTTATTATCGAATACTAGATAATCGATACATTTTTAGGTAGACATTTTGGTATAAAATACAGATCATGTTATTTTCTTCTATATACGATATTATAATAATAATTTTAAATTAATTAGGCCCTAATGGCAAAATCATTTGACCGTTACTGTCGCGTGTGTTTATGTCTAATGTTAATGTCATGCTACTACACTATTGTTCACCTACTCGTGTGATATCCGTCGTTAAAATATTATTATTATTTTTTAATTGGTAGGTTCAGAAAACGTTTTACCTATGCCTTTTTTTATATAGAACCAGAAACATTATGTTGTTTTCAATAAAAACATTAAATCTAACAGACATATTATTACCTACCCATTTATAAACTTTAAAGCGATAGAAATTCAATTAAAATTATATTATAAGTTATTATAAAAAAATTTAACATGAAAATTTTAAATATATTATTATTTTAATAATATTGTGTAGTTAGTAATTAAGTACACTGAGATTGGTTTAGAATGCAATAACGTTTTCACATAACATTAATGTTAAAAATAATATTTCAGCATACATGTAGTTTGTATTGAAGTGTACCATATACGTATGAATAAGTACCTTCCTCCAAGTACTCATCATTCAATAATTTCCGTATTTTGTCGGTAGATTGTTGAATTTATTAGTTCAACATAATATACGGTCTACACAAAATTGAAATTCCATCAAACATGACTGTGAAATATACAATTTAATACGCATACAACTTGAAAGATGCGGAATTTTAAACCAGTGGCGCTTTATTTATTTTAAATATTTTTTCTAAATTCTCAAAATTGTTTTCAACAAATTAAGAAATCGTCAACAGAGTAAAACTATGACGATGCCTATGTAGTATTTTTTTTTTATTTTTTTTTTTTTTTAATTTCTGAGTTATCTTGGTTACAATGAGAATTAAAACACTACATTAACCTTACCATTTTACCAAGGTAATCTTCAAGCTAATCACTCAAAATCATTTTTCGATTTTAAAAACTAAATTAATTGTTAATTTGGGTAAGATACCTATCTTAAATCCTATAAATTTGCCCGACATCCATATGTACACAACAATGGTTTAATATCCTGAACATTGTTATAGTGAATGTCCACTCTTCCTTCCCTTAGAAAACGTCCTATTATACTAAAGCTTCTCTTAAACCATTGGACTTTCTCCAGTTATCCATCCCCCACTCCCCTAGTGCGAATATTTTTCATATAAAATTAAATTTGTTCTCATGTTAAATTTACCACTGTCCATATACAACACAGAAAACTGCCTTAGAAAACGCCCCGATTCGGCATATTTCAATTTTTGACATTTTAAAACTAATTTACCCATACGAGTATTATATTTAAAACACGTCTTATTGTAATAACTTTTGTATTAAAAGTAACACCGGTGTGAGTTAATATTATTATTATTATTTGTTTAATTTTCACGCTCCACGTCGTGGTTGTTTTCGTCGATCTCGTGCGAAAACCGTCTCATAGAAAATGCATTTCAAAGTACCTACACATAAACGAATTGAAGGTATTCGTGCGCATGCATACATCCGGATCGTTACATTGTCGCGTTATTTAAATGAAAATAACGCGCGTGATGCTGTTGTATACGGAACGAAGTAATTTCAGAGAGGAAAACGACAATGAGTAATAATATCGCGCAGTATATCATACCATTATAATATATTATATTTTATAAAGAAAACCCATTTATTGTTCCCGTAAGGGTCGTACTGAAATATACCTGCAGGTCTATTTACATTTTTAATGCTGATGTTATTTTTCAATAATTATATTATAGTAAGCGCATATTTTCGCGTTTTAACTCGGGGAAACATTAATTATAATATAACATGTTATAAATATAAAGTATATAAGCGGGTATAGAATGATACTCATTTGTACGTTGTATGCTTATGAAAATAACATCGCAACGTAATTTTCCACAGCAGCCATTGGGATATTGTAGTAGCGCTCCGTAATTTTCGGAATAAAAGATTTTTTTTTAAATTACACTCTCTTGTTATTGTTATACGTGGTTAAAGTAAAATCGCATGGCTTTGAGATCCCGTTGTGCAAAAAATACAACTTTTATGTTAGCTGAAATAATTCTTATTATTCAGTGCGTATTAACCTATATCTTTTTTTGTACTACTAATGCGTATTAAACAGAACTATTAACTTATTGGAAATTAGCAATTGTTTGTAAACGTTATACATAACTATTTTACAGCATTATCGAATAATGTGTTACCGAATCCGTGTATTTGGTAGAAAAAACGGTGCTTAAATATACGAGTTCGGTAGACAAGTCGTCGATTTCACGTTTTATATACACATAATATTACTACGATTGAAATAATCCCATTTTAGAAGTACTATATTGGTAAATAAAAAAAAAAAAAAACCTTGTTATCCAATGGTGTATTTATATGTATAAGTACCTACCGATATTAATATATATTAAGTATATATATAATATACTCACATAAAATTATAATATAATTGAAAAATTTGAAAAATACAAAATTTGAACACATTTTAATAATTTATATCTATATTGTGTATGTAATATATGCATAGATAAAACATACATACTATATCATAATATACAAGTTTCGTGTTATTTTGCGAAACCTACGGCCTCGAATTTCATTTTAATCCATTAGTTTCTTATGTAAATAATAGGTAATTATTTTTAGTGGTAACTATATATTTTGTACGATTATTATTAAATAGATGGTATATCAATGTATACTTATATACTTATACAAGTTAAAAATACCACTCATGAATAATAAGTCACCGTAGTAAGTCGAACGGTGTGATGAATATGTATATAGATATATATATATAAATATAAATATAAGGTATGGTGATTTAGTTTGAATCCTGAATGCAACGTCGCATCCTAGCAACCTCGTTTATTCGCTAGTAAAATTGCATTTACAAAGTGCACGTGAAACAGATCAAATTAGCATCCCAGAAAATTGGTAATCTCGAAAATGTGTTATTTTTTTTTTTTTACACAGTACCTAGTTATCTGCTATATCGACTATAGAGGTATTCCGCGATAGATAAAAACTTCATTTATTTTTAATTTAAATAAATATATAAACATATATACTGCACTATAAATTGCCTAAAAGAGAAAACGCGTTTGTATGTATACATATCTTTTCGTTCAATACTGATACGGTCAAAACCGTGCGTATAACGGCCTCTAATTATAATGTATAAGTATAACAATAATAATATAATAATCTATAATTTTATAATAATAATATATTATATATTATAGTACCCTTGACAATATCCTTTTAATGTACGCCATAAATCATAATAATATGCTTTAATACGATTTGTATTTACAAATATTATCATAGTTCGAAAAGCATATTATAATTATATTTCATTAATTATAATTTATATGTCTTCTAGTCATAAACTTTTTAGCTCGACTTTACCATCGCCGCCGCATTTATACATTCGATTACCGCCACACACACACACACACATATATATATATATAATGATTAAATATATATTATACAGTCGTTGGTCAATTCAGGAATAGTAGTCATGGGGGGAAGTGTGTTAATCAAAATACGCGGTATTGAGAGTTGTGTAAATGTTTAATATGATGGTTATTATTATATACAATGCATATAAGTCAACTGTTGAATATTTAATAAAATCCCTTGAAAATTTCAAATGGACATAAACAACTTTGAGAACTTTAGAATATTACGAAAATTCTATAAAAAGCTAATATTATGCGAAAATGTCAAGTCTCTACGAGTATTGCTTTACCGAATTACGACAGTAAAAAGCTAACAGAAATTTTTAATGGAAATTGTTGTTGTGTTTAGTCCAGACGTTTTTTTTTTTTTGGGGGGTTTTCGACATTATTTATAAAAAGTATAAATAATATCAAAACATTAGCGTTTTAGTGCACCAAGTAGACATAATTTTATAGCAGCAAGCTCACTTGAACTCGATAATTAGAACATTAAAAAAAAAAAAAAAATAAGTAATACATTATCTTTACCAACCAAAAGTTATTAAGGTTAAATGTGTTCTGAAAGTAATTAAGTATTTTTATTTAGTTCTATTAAAATACAATTATAATCGATAAATATTGCACGACTTTAATTATTGTGGATAATCGCAACATTTTTTGGAACACACAAAAAAAAACTCCAATAATAGGTTGAACTTGAAACCTCCACTAGTTTAACTACTGATGAAAGATATATTTATATTCCATTTATGCAGGGTCGGCGTACAGTTATTTTTTCGAGGGTTGGGCGGGGGGTAATCAAACCGACAACATTGTTTTATACTGTAGGTATAATATATTATTATTGCAGTCGTTGTTTCGAGAATATGCCAAAAATACTACTTTTTGCAATATGGGAGTAACGGTGACCCCCTTAACCCGCTTTTCGTCCATTCGGTTTGCGTGTTTTTCATAGTGCTAGGAGTGGGAAACATTTTATTATTTGTGTCAAATTAAAAATATTAAAAATACAATATAAGCCCGCGCACGTCAACGCGGCTAAAACTGAAGAATTGCGTATTCAAACAACAAGAAAGTGTTTTTTTTTTCTCTTATATAATTTACCATTATCAAAGGCAAATTATTTACGGGGCATTACGCAATATAACGGTAAAACACTCGAATATATATATATACTATACGTATATGCATAAAACATTATATTATATTTGCATTCATCGCAGCAGATTCGTCTTGACTTTGCTCCGATGTTTTTATTGTATATATATATATATATAAAAAAAAAAAACCCGTACACACGTCTACACACGAGTGTTCAGTACGTCTGTCCATTTTTTTCATCCGTAAAATACCGTTTCGATCGTGCAGGTATACATATTACATATATTGTATAATCATTTGACAGACGGGGATGGGGGAAACACTACACGCACACGTCCAATTATGGACCTCTTTTTTCTTTTTAAATTCTTTAGCAATTGAACTTTATATACGGGAAGCTACACATATACCCGTACATCTACATACGTACAATATGCAATATTATATTCATTCGTCCGCATATATTAATAAATATATATAGGTATGCAATCGAAAATAAAATATAATATCGAAACTACATATTATTTTGTTCCCGACAAACGAATATATAATAGTATAATTATTTCAATTATAACTCCGTATAATATGTAACAATTCCAAAAAGCACACGCGCGTAATTAAACAAAATATTTTCGAATCCGATTCGTATCATAAATGATTACTGCGATGCATGATATTTATTCTAACTGATTATTAATTGAAATGTAAAAGATACAGTGGACGGGTATACCACTGTTGTAGGTGAAAAGTTCAGATGACAGTTTACATTAAGTTAAGAAAAAAATATAAACATCATAGTCAAACCAATGCGTTTATCGCTACATTAAAAATCTAATAATTAAAATATGAACTGTGACACCTGTCAAAACAAAATAAAGAGGTATCTCACTTTTTCAGCTTCTTATCTCTTATCATATCATCTGCCACAACGAAAAAGTTTGTATCTCACTTTTTTCAACTATACTAATCTTATCTCTTAGTATAACTTGGTTATGGGTGGTTGAAAAGTATATGACCTTGAATATAAGACCTTCTTTATTGTGGCAGGAGATATGGGTTTTACTTACATTATGATAGCACGCAAAATATTTCTTATCAGAATAGCTTATAATGTAATGCAATTTTTTTAGGACCAAAAATTACACACATATTGAGCATAGTTTCGAATGTTTACCCGTCAACAGCGAGTGTATGCTCAATAAAAGTTACATTTTCCATGAGATTTGACTATTTTTTTTATTATTAAGCATTTTTGACTCTTATAAGTTTTTTCGTAGTTCATTTTATATGAGAATGAGATACAGAAGTTACGATAAAAAATGTACAATTAAATGTATTATAAATAACATAAATGTAGGTATTAATTATAAAGTATTACGGCCTTTTTTCTCCCGTGAACAACTTTTCAACCAGCATTTTGCTCCGATTTACAATGATAGCACTTTTTCTAAAAGGAAATTTGATTGAAAATGTACTTTAGGAAGGTCATTTTTTAATTTTCTCAATATGTTGGAAAAACCGGAGATAATTAACGAAAAACGGGAGAACGGGAAAATAGGTACAATATCAAACAAATGTTATTAAAGAAAATGTTTAATACTTATTTTACCATAATATCATATTCATGTTGTTTACAAATCAACACTATCAACTGAACCCCGTTTAGAATTGTTTTTTCCTTAGAAATGGTTTATCTTTGCTTCAGATATACATTAAATTCCCGTCTGTATTCTACCTTCCCAACTTCCCGCCTATAATAGTGACTGCATTTACGTGCGAAGTATGTCCGTCTTTTGTGTATTCACAATATACCGTGAATTGTATAGTACGAGTACAAATGTTATGAAAAGAGTTACGAATATTGATTTACATGGCCGTTTTGCGGTAATTTCAATCACATCAGCTGCAGTGTATAGCTGGTATAGTGACGGTGTACTCATATTTATTTTTATAATTTTTAAATTTAATCGTTTTTCCTATAATTATATATATATATATATATATGTATATAATATTATTTTATATATTCTACGCGTCAAATTAGAAAATTATAAAAGAAAAAAAAATACTTACCTGCAGTCTGAATCATTATACCATTCGTGTTAAATTTCCTTATTATAGACACCCTTGTACTTATGAAACGTAATATTATCGTGCATGCTGTTTACCGCTCGAAAATGCGTTTTCTGAAAGGATAAACACACGTACACATACACACACACACGCACCCGCGCGCGCACACACACACACACACACACCTATTTTAAAACTTCATTTATAATATCAACTCCTTGGATTTATGCTAGGAATATAAAATGTGCACATACAGGCATACATTTACATCAAATAGATTTTTATTTTTAAAACAATATATATATATATAACTTTTTTTTTTTTAATACATATGAAATGAAACGGAAATAATAATTTTCATAAAGTATATTGTTATTAATTTCTCATGATAACACACGTATGTACATTGTAAAGATAGACGTATTATTATAAAACGCACGCGCCGTATTGATAAAAAAAAAAAAAAAACAAAAAATTTAAGCAAACAAGTTTTAACAGAGATCCATAACCGTTGAGTCAGTCGAATCATTGCATTATTCATCTAAATTGAATAGCGGAAGGTATTGTAGCACGTATTGGGTCCAAAAAGGTTTTAAAAACGCTCGTTCTCTTCCCACCTACAGGTTTAGGACTAAAGATGATTTTATGATTTAGTTTATTTTTTTGAACATTTTTGCTGA
Source organism: Cinara cedri (assembly GCA_902439185.1). NCBI lineage: Eukaryota > Metazoa > Arthropoda > Insecta > Hemiptera > Aphididae > Cinara > Cinara cedri. The sequence goes on from CABPRJ010002381.1 coordinate 244,223, forward strand.
AACGCACCTTTCACAGAGGTGTTTATTTGTTTCTTGACCCGTGTGCAGTTTGACCTTATCCATAATCGTTTAGAAATTCACCGTTTTCACCAGGCTTACGAAAAACCATTTTTTATCCATAACTGAGCGTTTATTATTATTATTGATACAACTATTACGAAAGAAGTTGGTAAATCATAAATTACTTACATTATTTCATGAATGTTTTTTCAAACGCTTATAAAATAAAATGGAGTCAAGTTTCGAGAAAAATAAAAACGCTTCGACGTCGCAGCCGATAATATTATGTTCTCCTCGATATAAAGTGAAAATTGCATTTTGATTGTAATCTGTGTATTTTATGTTTTCGTGTAAAAAACCGTTACCCGCGACTATCACGATTATACAATAATAATACAGTTGCAAAAAGGACTCGGGACCATTTTTGATTTTATTAGCGTATCTGAATGTTTTTTGGATTGCCAGATTTTCGAGTTTTTTTTTCTTTGAAAATTTCCTATACGCAACCGCTTAAAAATCGAGCGTGTAGCGTCCCCTTAATCCCTTAATAAAACAATGTAATAAAATACAATTTTAATATAGAGGTGGTGTAATATTGTTAGGTATAATTCATAAATGGTAAATCCGATATGCGTGTTATGCGTATCGAATTCCTTAAAAACGTATTCTCAATTCGAATGTGTATTTAAAGCGGGTGTTTCTATTTTAAAAATGAATCAAAAATAAATTACTTATTTTAAGTAGCTATAAAGAATTGGGGTACGAAATTAAAAATAATGTTAAAATAAAGTTTAAATGATTAAATAATAATTGAAAAAAAAAAAAAATTCAAATTTACTTAAAGATGTAACTCTAGTATGCCCCTCTTGTCCCGTCAAATGGACACCCATTAACATTTTGCATCATCGCGATAAATTATAAGAAATTTTTATTTATATATGTATATTTAACGTTTTTTTAAAGTAGGAATGATATTTTAATAACATATTATCATATAGTTGATGTGAATAAGTTTCACGAGTATAATGTCTATTATAACACTGAGACGATTATAATATTATGTATGGAAAACAAGTCGACAATAAAATTTTGTTTTAACCTGTAACCGAATCTGCTGTTTTGTATATGTTTACTTAGCCGGGTAAAAATGTTTGTACTATAAATTAAAGGCACAAAGTATACAATTTACCTACCTTAAAGGTTTGTCGGTATAGGTATAATATGCTAGTAGGTGTGTATACATGTACTTTATGGGTTTAATTGCACTACTACTACACCGGCGTTCGGGTAAACTTATTATAATTATTTTATATTTTATAACACACACGCCTCATAACAATAATATTATAACGGCCTTATAAAATTCAAATAATAATATAGGCGTTTAAATATCATTTCCCGCAGGTTTATTTATTATTAGCTCGCGGCTGAGGTGTAAATTTATTCGTTGTTTGCAATAACTTTTCGAGTGCAGTGCAGGCTAGTATACTGCAGTCAAATATCAACCGATAAACTAAAATACAACAATAAATATAATATTATTATGCCTCGGTGCCTACGTGTATATTATTATTATGTACATTTTATATAATATAATGTACACGCAATTTGTGTGAACCCCATAGGAATTTTTTTTTTTTTTTAAACGTATTTATTATGTAAGTATTAAACTTAGGATGCAACAGCTGCAGTTGGTTTATTTCATTTATAATACTTTGCAACTCACTCGTGTAAAATAAAATAGTACAATATTTTACACTCGTATAATATGCAATTTAATTCATAAGTAAAGTACAGTGTACCTACCTCCCGTTTATACATTTGAATAATGATACTGCAAGTAACTAGAATAGTATTGTTATTATTATTATTTGGAATCTCTGGTTAAGGTGATAATAAAACAAATTAAAATTTATTTATTCAAAGACTTCTATTATGATTTTTCGCTTGAGATGTAAACACTCGTTACGTATGTCATGTGTTGGTCGAATTTGATCGCCGGTCGGTACCATATTTTTCATTTGAAATTTCGAAGGGAATCGTTGTGATTTTTTTATTATATATAATATTATCATAATCATCATGAAAACAGTTGGCGTGCAAATGGTAAAAAAAAAAAAAATTTTTTTAACTATCTACTGCTATTCCAGTGTTTTTCAATTTAACGCCGTACGGTATCATAGTATCGTAATATTTTTTCATGCGTATTTTGTGTAATATTTTTTAGGTTTTCGATGAATGCTAATTAAGTAGATGGTTACAAATTAAAATCTGGGAAAAAATATTGTATTGGTTAATATTGAATATTATGTGACACGAGACGTTTCTTTAATTTTTCGAAACTCGAGTATGATATACAAATATGTACGGTAGGATGTATCATTTTTAGTTATATGTTGAATGAAAATTGCCATTTCGTTAAATCTGTGTATATATCATAATAGAAGTACGAAAAAAGGGGATGGGACATGTCTCCTTCTATCTCATTCCAATGGTTTGAACCCACAAAACCTACTCCTGTGTTCACTACTGATGTGGGTATAGGTGTAGGTACCGCCGGAAATAAAAAACAAAATCTAACCTAACCGAAACAATGAAAACATTTACAATTTTAAGAATATGATAAAAAAATTTGTGCATATTATATAAATATTGAATAAGGTAGGAAAACGATGATGTTTATATTTTATATGACAAATATTTTATTTCGAAATAATTTATCTTGACTTCGTTTTTCACATTATGTTAAGCGATTTTTCATAATTTTTAAATAAATTAACAAGTATTTTTATCAGCCGAAATAAATAATACAGAAATAAAAAAAAAATAGCGAAAAAGTTAGCCTGTGGAATTGTTATTTGTATTCGAGTATATTGAGTATACAATTTAGCGTCGAGTGTAAATATCGGTGACCGGTAGATATACTAATAATAATAATAAAAAAAAAATAATAATAATAATAATGATAATAAAAAAAAAAAGGATAAAAGCGTTTGGGCCGTGACGATAATGATAATAATAATAACAATGATAAGGTGAAAAAACAATTTCTGTCTGTAATCCTCTGGTCGCGGATCGCGTATATTATAAGGCGTCGGATTTATAATATCAGCTGTTAAGTCCAGAAGTCCGTGTTAGAATGTCTCCGTCAAACGGCAGTGGGAAAAGACGCTAAGCAGTCAAATCACGTATGAATCGGCAGCAGCCTTTTATTATGATAAGCCGATTTTATCTCCTCGATTTTTATCCGGCATACCTTCGTATATGTACTCTGTACTCTCGTATATTCCAAATTGGTTTTTCGGGATCATCGCACGCAATCCATATATATACCCTTTCCGTACACAATATTATTCGAAATAATCATATATATATATATATATATTATAATATATATACAACTGTGGTACATATAAGGACGATTCCGGGAAATATCGGGTAATTCGGCCATATATAAGGATGAAATAATAAGTACCTATCGGAGGTATATTTTTAAATTACAATATATTTTAGCGCTGCAAAAGAAAAGGAAAACAAAACTAGGGCAACAATGAAAACGATGATTTTCAAATAATATTGTAACATGCATAAAATGCAATTGGTACTTTAAAACTGCCGGAGCTGTCCGGACTTTGCGTTTGTCACATCCGCCGTCACATAATATTTCACTTCTGATATTGTAACTCATTATATCTGATCGAAAAACGACTTGACAAAATTGATTAATTAAGCGAAATTATTGTTGACTTATAATTATTGTCAACAGAGTGTGTGATTTCAAATTCGATCAGTGTCAGGTGCGCTAAGTGCTTAAAATATCATGGCTCGACTATGCTATTACGACTATGCTCTCCGTTGACCAACTGCTATTTTTCAAAAACGACTGGAGAAAAAAAATATTTCTACAAAATAGTACGTTTAACATTTGATTTGTTGCGTTCACGTTGTATACTACCTATCTCGCGACACGAATATTTATGTTGCAATATATTAAGAAGTTATGCCTATCAGGTGGATGTCTGTGAGTCTAAAAGTTTTGCCTATTATATCATATTTTATTATATTATTAATACTTTGACGTTACAAAACCGCATTATATATTACGGCGCTTATTCACTTTTGACGGGCGAGTTAACTTTCTGTTATAGTTTCTTTTTGACTCGATAAAACTAGATTTAATAACACCGCTGAAAACGGTCACTTTTCGAATGTTATTGAATTTACGTTATTTGATAAATAAATTCAGAAAAGTTAAACGATAATGTATCGAACAGTCGGTATACAGCTTTATCTCGTTGGCCGATATTCCTTACATTTGTTTAACAAGAAAACACTTTATATATACCTAAAACACAGCGGATAGCTTTCACCTTATAATGCAATTGTGGACAAGTTAATGAAAATGATTAACTCGATTAAGTCAAATAATCAATAAAAAGTTTTCGGGGTAGGACAATAAATCAATTGAATTAGTGAAGTTAAAATTTAAAATGCAACAAATATTAACTTAATTTAGTTTATACATTTTTCATTTGTATAAAAAAAATTCAAACTATCACATTTAATAAAAATACATAAATCGCAGTATTTCTAATTAAAATCCAATTTCAAAAAAAAAAAAAAAAAAAAAAAAAAAGTTCGTCTTTAACTCGTTGATGGCTATTTTATAAGAATTATCTGTACAAAGTTAATTTTATTTAATGAAAACTGATTTTGTTCATCAGATACATTGATTCATCATATAAATATTTATATAATTAAGTCAAAGAGTGAAGTAGTTACAAATAAACTATTTAGCTACTCAATGTCAAATATTTCTATAGTGTAATGTATTATGACTACTAAATTAAAGTATTATTCTATTGTGCTGAAACTTAAACAATTTGTATAGCTCTATTACGATAATCAGTACTTATCACTAATCGTGCATGAATCATCACAATTCAATTTAATTATAACACTACATTTTCTACAAAGTCAACGACTCAAGAGATCAAACAGTTTTTTCATATATATATAAAAATATTGTTAAAAAAACCGACACAAAGTGTATAAATTTATTTTACAACTACTAAGTTTCGGCTTATGCCATCATCAGGTTGCTAACTATTAAAGTAAATAAATGGTTTACATATTATAAATTAAAAGAGGTGATATTTTTTCAATTTTATTTAATAATCTATTTTTTTAGAATTTTACTAAAAATTTTCAATTTAAAAAAAAATGTCTAGCGGTCCGGACCTTTAGAAATTCCAACTCAGTACAGTATTAGGTTTAGTAAATGTCGTCGAAACAATCGAATATTTTCCAACAATATTTTTAACTTAAAGTTCTTGTCAAGTGCTTTAATTCGTTTTAATATATAATAATAAAATAAGTTAAGAATGAGTGCTATAAAAAAATCGGCCCATTGTGCTATAGAAGAAGTAGAAAGTATAGAACAAGTACAGAACAAGTATAGAATACAGACAAGTCTGCTTCTTTTTATATGATGTGGTTATAATCAATATCGATTGATTTTATAAATTATTATATTTAGATATCTGCTGTTATACAATATGGAAATTGATTGGAAAGTCCAATATCGGAAAGTGTAATTAAAATTATTATGCACATATTTTAGTGCAATTTTTTTTAATATAATATATGACTTATAGCCTCCCTTTTACGAAGGTCTAAAATTTAAAAAAAGTCATGAATCACTGACAGTTTTTTTCAATTTTAAAAATTTGAAAATATTAATTTTGTAAAGTTATTTATTTAAAGCAAAAAAAAAAAAAAATTGAAATGGAGCAAATTTTGAATGAATCAATTAAACTTCTGTTTCTAAAAATACAGCTTAATATTGTACAATAGTGTAACGCTAATCCAAAAGTTATTTATAGTAGATACAATGTTCGAACTATATTTTTGCTATATTTCGAATTACAGCTACTGAATTTCTAATTAATTTACATACTCTATACGAAAATATTCGTCTATGCTTGTTTTGTTGGTCACGCTCGCGTATTTATACAATTGATAATTACTATATTATTTTCTTTGGTTTCCAATTTCAACCGCGTTATATTATATTATTTGGTTTAGTTCAAGCTTAACATTTTAATGAACGTACGATATTAACGAGACCACGAGTGGTTTTTATGGTTTACGATAGTTTTTATAATATATTAAACGTAAAAAAAAAAAAAAACCAAAATAATGATTCTCGTTAGATAATCGGAAACTATGTTTTTGTATAAAAATTGCTTGCAGGTTTTCGAAGTGCATACAATGTGCGCCATGCGAATGCAAGGTGATCAATATAATACACTATTGGGGAACTATTATGACGAATCGGAAAAAAGAATTTTTATTTTTGCCTTTTAATACACGACCGCGTTATGGAAGTTGATTTCTTTGATCCACCTCGGTGTGATGTAAAAGCGACGTACCGTGTATAATTCCATTGAGAAACGGGAAGATTTAAAAAAAAAAAAAGTAACCTTTGTGCAAACGGCGCGACATGTCTGCTAAATAGAAAAAAAAAAAACTGGGGAAAAACTCAAAAGAAATATTATAACGACAGTCGAGTACACTTTAACGTTCGATAGATCGACAAATAAAATGATGTTATTATTTATTTATTTATTCTTCCGTTTTCTCGGAAATACTCGAGTCAATAATAATGATAAAAAGTGCGCCAGCTCTAAATAATTTTCCCGCGTTTCATCGATATACTGATTCCTGAAAGTGTCATCATATTGAATGTGATTATTCTCGAAAGGTCGTCACCTATATTATGCAAATCTAGTGGGTCAAAAATGTTTTAAGTATTCATGATGCGGTCAACAATATGCAGGGATATCAAACTTTTCAAAATCTTTAGAGTGCACTTATAAATTGACTTTAAAACTAACAGAACGACATCATAACAATACTTAGGTATTCTGCGTATATTATCTATATACACAGCAGCTTTATACATTATAGAAATACCCATTATCCACTTATGTGTAATGTGTATACATACATTTTATCAGTAGTTTATTAGGGGGGGGGGTGATATATCTTCCCGTTTTTTGGGGGATATACAACTCTCCTTGGTATTTTTATAATATATTTTTTTGATATGACTAAAATGTTGTTTCAATTGAACTATACTTACTTTTCAGTCAGATAAATCAAAAGTGTTTTGGTATCTATAGTTATTACAATTTTCTATTTTCGTGTTCAAAATATAATTTATTCGAATCACTATAATATAAATAACGAGGTTAGCTTAGTACATAAATAAAAAATAAACTAATAACAATTACTTACATCTATAATTATTTGATTTTGATAGATAGTTAATATGGTTTTTACCGTGTTGTTGTGAAATAGGGGGATTTTTTTGGTTAAATACTTCTACAAAATGAAACCAAACCAGAATCGAGGATGTGTCTTGGAAGGCTTAAAATTTAAACTTCCACCTCTACCATTTTCTCACTGAAATTTCGCCATTTTTTTGAAGGAAGTATAGTATAGTGTTAATATATTTGTAGTGTTATAGTACCTATTTAATATAATATAATATAGTATCGTATTATTATTGATTTTTTTACAAAAAATATTTCTATAATATAAAATGAGCCGTGGAAAATTTAACGTGACAAAGTGCTGGATTTGGTTTTTTTTTTTTTTTTATATAGCCTATATATACGTTGTACAATAATAAACAATAACCAAATTCAATATCTCTCTTGGTGAATTCCTAAATACACCACCGATATTGATATAGATATTAATATGTTCTAACTGAAATATAGGTAGATTACTTATTAATGTATGAAACACTCGTTATTATTTCTGAACTGCAGCGCTGTTAATTTTAAATGAGTCTATCGAGCGTAGAATTCTAATTTTATAATATTTCCACAGGTTACAATATTTAAATATGATATTTTCGTCAAGTGTACTGCAGGGAAATATACTTCATTGTGTATCTACATCTACATGATACGCAGTTTCCGCCGAAAATCGTTTGAATGTTTCGAGTGTTCAAATATTCGTTCTCCACGCCCGCAGTAATAATTATAATTATAATATACTCTCGTTATAAATTCCATCGTCGACTACGCTGATGGCTCCACTGTTTAACTATACAGTCACCTACCAAACGTCCTATTTCCCCCATTTTCGTAAAAAAAACCATATACTATTATATGAGTATTTTAGTGTTATAGGACGGCACGAATAAAAATAATATTATATGTCCGTGATACGTGCTGTGAAATTCGCTAAAATATTATAGTAGGTATAGTATTGTCTGAAGGTTTTCGTAAATTTATATAGATAAGCGTCTATAAATTTTATATTGTCCGACTCGTATTATGTTCGAGAAAAACGATGACGGCCAAGTCACGTAATTTTCTCAGTCCGTTTTACCACGTCGTATAAAATTTGGGGGTGATCTTTAGTTTACTGACTTAAAATATGACAGTATTCTTTATGCAGCAACACTGTCGACCAAGTTAAAGTCCATGAAAAATATTTTACAGGTTACGGATATATAGTAGAAACCTAATATATTATATTATTTTCTCACATAATTACCATAAAAATACAAACTGTGATTTTTTCTTCTTCAGTATAGTTATCAGTTTTTCGATTGGTTAGCTGCATTTACCCACGTCTTTCAGTCTCGTCTTAATCCATTTTACTTGTGGTGTCCATTCCCTCCCCCTCCCATATTTTTAAGGATTTGTATTACATAAATTATACTCTATTTTTGTCTTTGTTTTGCAGACATTTCACTCCCCATCTCAATATTGACCTTATTAAATATTAGACAGTCGATCGTGGTGCAGTGTTTATCCAATCGTGTTACACACTGTCTATAGACTTTTGTTATTCGTTGTGGTAATCACCTTTTTCTATAATTGTGTGTAAAACTTTTTTATTTATCCACTCTCTCAGTCCAAGGGATTCTCTAACAGCGTTCTGTGGTAGCACCATCACTAAACATGATCATACTTCAAATAAATCCATCGACTTTTTATTTCCCCCCTATCCCACTACTCTGCTGGCTGATTCGTCCATTCTCGGTTTTTTTCTGTATTAAATCCAACTTATTGATAGTCGCGCGATAATAAATTTAAAAAAGTTAAATCATAAATATAATACAAATATACAATAACTATTTTTGACCTAACTGCTGACCTATTTGTGTACCGAGTTTGTTGATGGTTATTTGACCTCCAGGGCGGACGACGGCTGATATAGGTTCAGGCGTAGTTGGTGGGACGCCAGTGGGGAAGCGATCCCCTAACAATGGGAGCGGCAGTCAAAGTGTCGGAGCAAATCATCAGTCAAACGAGACGTTTTAATATCGTCCGGATATCCATTAAAATCGCCGCCAGTTCCGCGGTCGGGTGAAGGTATTTATTTAACGAGTGCAAAAGAAATATAGAACGGTGTATGTGAAAAAAAAAACGAAGAATAATAAAATATAATATTATACAGGATACCATTTATTTTGAGTAGGTGTATTTGATTTCGGTTTTTTCAAATCATTATAAAATAATATCTTATTTATGTAATATACTCATTTGAGTATATAGACTTTCTATAAATATAACTCGTTATTATTATATAATATAAAATTTGGTTTTTCTAACGATGACCTATATTTTTCAGACAATTTGTTAAAATATTTTTATAGACGTAATATCACTTTTAAATAGGATTAACCGTTTGAAATTTCGGCCTGAAGAGTAGCGTAGGATAATATTATCTATCTACAACATGTGGTTTTTGGAAATATCGAAAACTATCAAAACCTATTTTCTTTTCGAATTTGGTTTACAAAATACGGGTTTAATTGAAAAATCAACGGTCGATCCACAAATTGATTAGCTTACATTACGGTGTATATCGCTCCTATAAATATAACCAGTGTGAACTTTAGACAGTTCTTAAGATAACTGGTATCAATTTATTTAATGGTACATGTTTAATTTTTCCAAAACATATCTTCAATATTATACTATACTGATCAGAAATACCGTGATGTCGGTTTTTCCCTCTCCTAACAGCCGCTTTTTTCATTTGCCATCCGATTTCCATCTTACTACATAATATCTATTGTTACACAATTAATTTGGTTATTAGGCTATTAGGTTATACTATACTTAAATAGATAATGGGTAGGGGTATGCATTGCACATATCGCTTAGTAGTAGCTGGTAGCTTTCCTGAATTAGAATGAATGATAGAAATATTAAAATCATATTTTCTATCTTACTCGCAATAAACTAATTTTTCTTTCACATTTTCTTCTTTAAATTATTTCTTGTTGTCATGCATATAGTGAGAACTGATTTCGGTGAGTGAGAAAGAAAATTCATCTGATAACGAATATGACCTATATCAATTATTTATTATCTATGAGTACCTATTCTATATATACGAAATGGGTATAGACACTTTTGAAAACGATTCTAATGATTCTATCCAATGACCCCAAAAAAAAAAAAAAAAAAAAAAAAAAAAAAAAAAAAAAAAAACCACAAATCAAATATATTCATTATATTCGTGTATAAATATTATTATATGTAGTGAAACTTCCATATAACGATCATCGAAAGGACCGGAAATAATCACCGCTATTTAGAGGTGTCCGTCCTATAGAGATATCCTATAGGCGCATAACACTTGAAGGGACCAAAAGAAATGACCGTTACATAGAGGTGACCGTCAACGGAAGTTTCACTGTATATAGACTCTGCATACAACAGTGACCTTACATCTGCTTTCTATTGAAAATAGTGTACATACACACACACACACACACATATATATATGTATATATATATATATATATCATTAACTTCATAAGCTTTTACGAGCCATTCAGGTTTATTGCTACAATAACCAAAAGTCTTAACCCATCCTTATCGTGAGCTATTTCCTATCCATTGATCACTCCCAACTGCAATGTATCTTTGGAAATCCCGTCTTTCTATCGTCAACTAGTCAGTCTTATTGACCTTTTCGTATTTGATTTCCATATTCTGGCCAACCCGATGGGGTTTTCTGATCCCTACACATGTCTAGCTTATCTTAGTCTATTGTTCTTAAAGGACTCCAATTATATTTGTTTCATTATATAGTTCTTCTATTCTTTTATTCGTTCTACTTTTGCATTCTCCTTGAGCATTTTTTTTTATATATATTTAGGGTGTCCTACAGTGTTGTCTTGTGGTTTTGTACAAGGGGAACACAAGAAGAGAAAAATAAAATGTTTTTATTTTATCATTTATTTCTTGAATATTAATTGTTTTCACGTCTACTTTCTATACATTAAAGTCACTATGACAAAGACACTATTAATCGGATATGAATGCATAATATATTAAAATGTTTTGAATAATATATTTAACAAAATGGCTATTTTGTTTTTTAAGTTTTTTGTTTTAGTGATTAAGGGATGAAAATACAAACTTAATTTTGCTCTACATATGTGTCCCCTTCGTGGAAAACCTGATTGAAAAAAAAAAGGAATAACAAATAATATTGACAGAGTTATTTTTCAATAAGGATAACACTGTTGGGCACTCTGTATGTAGTGTACAATATTCTTAGAAAATAAAAAAAAAAAGCTCTGGAGGAAATGTACGAATGTATGTTGCAGATTTATTAAAATTGCCACCATTGCCGGGTTAGGTATTATTTGACCGATTTTAATAGCAAATGGCAGTTACGAAGCCACAATAATATTATTATGTTGATTGACAGCCGGTCTGACAGATAATAATTATTAAAATATTGTATAATAATAAAATAACGCGATCGGACAATGAAAACAGACGTACCACCGTTGGGCCAGTCACGATGCTTATGCCACATTCATTCCGTTTCGTATTTTCGGACTTCGGGGGCCGACCGATTGACACCCGAGTGACGGGTATTTCACATTTGTCAGAATAGAAAAGAAAAAAAAAGAAACATGCAATATTATTATGGTATTACTGTATTATTAAAACGAGACGATATAACGGAAAACACGATAATGTACTAAGCTGATATTTCTAATCGGAGTAGTGGAAAGTCCTTCACCGGACATAAACCGAAAAATAATTACAATATTTTAAATTAAATAATATTCAAAAACTAAAAATTTGTTTGAAAAATGATGTATTTTTACAGGATTATTACTGAAAATCTAAAATATTACATTACCCTTATTATTTGTTCAATCGTTTACATATATTCGGGACTGAAACCACTACCATCTTTTGATTATCAAACGACAACATATTTAATGTTTTCAACCACTAATATTACAATAAAAAATTGAAGATTCTAATTCTTAGTTTCACTAACTATAAGCTGTGTTCTTTTTTTTTCAGAATAAAAAAAATTGTCTGATTGTATAAAACGCTTAGAGTTATTCGCACATCCCATATCTTAAAAGATGCCGATTTTTTACGCAGTAGTATTATTGTGATCACTTAAAAAAAAATCTATATTTCCTATAGTTTTTCTAATAAAATTAAAAATCGGATGTCAAACGTCCACATGTATACATATTACCTGATTCAGTGGTGACTCGCCAGATAAGGTACATAAAGGCACTGCCTCATTTATAGTTTTTTTTTAGTTATTTAAATAAAAATCAATATACGTTACAGTTTAGTTTAAAATAAAATAATGCTATCTTCCAAAATTTTGTTTTCGTTAAAAATATAGTGGGTATCGATCGATTTCAGAAACATTATAATATTATATAGAATATATATTTTTAAATTTTTAAAACAACTATTGTTAACTGGAACTTAAAGTCAACAAATAATAGATCATTAATGAATGAACAAAATCAGTCTCAAATTCTTATGGTCGAAAATCCCGATAATAATTTATGGCCTATCCATATCTTTAATGTCTATGAAAATAAGTCATCATTAGTGATCACTGATCAAAGATATTTAAAAAACTTAAACCAAACTTTGACAGTGTATAACTCATAAATGCATGGCCGAGAATAAAAATCCCAACATTAAAATTCACGTCGTACTAACATTTGTTGTTGAAATTATATAACGTCATTGAATAAAGAAAATAGGATAGTAGATTCAGCGTTTCATCCCTCAGCCTTAATAGCGCGAAAAATAAGAGCAATTTTAGAGCTCCTTGTTTTTTAAATCGTTCAAATGGAAACTGTTTATAATGTTGTCAATCTATCACAAGCCATTCACACTAGATCGATTACCCTGTATATAATATATTATTCTATTTAGTTTCACATAACTTAAAGTTAGTATATTTTGTATTTAAGTTTCAGTTTTTATCGTACTCAAAACACAATATTCTCAGAATAAAATATGTAAAGTTTTTATTTTTTTATATAGATATACCTACATATTTATATTTTTATTGAAAAAAAAAAAAATATTATAAAAACCTGTATACATACTGTTATAATAATACAATCATAAACAATAACCCAGATACATTATTTTGTTCGAACGACAGTGTAATCGCCACGTTCAAATAACAAAATAATATTTTGTATTTATAACAAAATAAAATACGCGGCCTAACCGATGATGTGTTTAATTCAGATATAGGTATATTTGTATCTTTCATCGGTTTACTTATCCTATCCAGATAAACTAGAAACAAATTCTCTGAACTGTTATCTAAGATGAATAATAAAATCATCCAGATAAATTTATATTCGTATTTTGTATTCGTTATTAATATTAGATAAAACATTTATTTGCATTTCTTTATTTATTTTTCTAGGTTTACAGGCCTCGAAGGTCTTTTACCGCGTAATCGACAGACGTACTCTCCATCCTTTTCTTCATCATTCGCATTTTCAATTCCCGTCGTTCCCAGGCTTTCTAAATCTTTATTTGCTCTATCAAGCCATCTCTGAAGGGGTTTACCCCTTAGTCTCTTAGTCTTTTATCGCTTGGTTTATTGACTATGCCCCCCAGACACGGCCAGTCCGTGTTTCTAGTCTTTTAGCTGTCAGATAGTTTCGGATGTTTAAACCATTGGAAATGTTTTCGATTTCTTTATTTTTCTTTCTCTTATATTTTTCTGACTCCAGATTTTTTATGGACTCCTATTTCTAATTAATATATGTTTATACAGCTTATAAATTAGTTATTGTGTTAAATCAATTATCATAAAACTTTTTTGAAATCTAAATGTGTATCTGTATATGTAATATCTTTTTTTTTTTAATCTAGAAAAATGTTGTTGGTTAGTTTTATATTTATCTAGATAATTGAATTACTATATATCTTGTATATTCATCTAGATAATTATTCTAGAAATTATTTCTTATATTTAACTAGATAGATATATTAAAATTCATCCTTCGATTTATTGACGGTTTCTTTTGTACCAAATCCGGTTTATTGTGGCTGATAAACAGCTAATACGAGTTCATTAATATTGTATTATGCTTATCGTATTTTAAATGCTGTGAATAATAATAATAAACAAATATAATGACGCGTGTAATTATAAAATTAACGTCCACAAAAAAAAAAATAAATTGAACAAAAGATGTAAAGCGCATTTTAAATTCTAGTGAAATATACGATATATTGACAGCTGAACAATTGAACGGCCGGGGGCTTCCTATTAAAAAAATGGATATCTTATCAAAATAATTTTTTGACCGATGAGGTACCTATAATAGGTTAGGCTTTAATTAATATTATGTGAAGTCATTAACGAGCACGGTCTATTTTAACCCAAAACACGTATTATAGCAGTTTATTTTTTATGTATGACAACACAACTAATTTAAAAGTGGGGCTTAGAAGATTTTAGCCATGATTCTCTCCTAAAAAAAGAGCTCCAAACAGTTTTTAAAAGCCTAATAAACATCTACAAAATTTAAACTTAATATAATATTTCCCTACAGGTTAATAGATATAATTTCTAGTTTATATATTATTATAGTTATTTACTTTTTTTTTTTTTAAAACATCAAAGAATATAATATTATCTACGCCACTATAATTTCATTAGTTTGATATTGTAGGAATATTGTTATTTTGTATCCAGTTTATTTATTGCTACGGAGTATGGATTTATTATGATTTTTTGTTGTACGCATAGTATACCGTATACCTACGCAACGGCGTTGAGTCCTATTATACAAAACTCTAATGAATATATGCCTAATAGGACTTTAAAATAAAATAAATAATACCAAAAACCATCTAAAAAGAGGTTTATACGACACAGAAAATAATAAAAGAGTTTTAATTGTTATAAATAGCTGCAAAATTAAGCATACATAATTTAAATACAAAAGTAAAAATTACTATCACCTAAAAAACTATTGTAGTTATAGAATTTTTATTCTACAGGTAAGTCTGTTTTAAAAAAAAAATGGTCGTCTAATATAATACATGTGTATAATAATATAGTATCTATGGCCCTTGATAAAATCAAGTTTCAACTTCTTTACTTATTGGTTTTTGGTTTTTTTTTGGATTTGGAATATAGCCAGGATTGGTTTGCAATGTTTTTTTTTTTTTTTTTTTACAAAAGTACTGTGCACAACTTTTTTTACTAGACACCTTGTTCTGATGTACCAAGTGTAGCAATTTTTCAGAACGAAAATTGCATCTACTTGGTCTTTTAGGAAATTATTTTTTTTATTTTCCCAGTAGTTTTTTACTTTTAAATATACATAGAGAGTTTAAATTCGGACATGTTAATTTTGCTAGTTTTTCGCTTTATTTTTTTTCGGTAGGTACTCTATGAATAAAATTGTTAGACTTAACAGAAATGCGTGAATACTTAACAAAAGGGATAGTAAAAGTCATGCTTTGTGATCAAAAAAATATACGAAATAATAACTGTTTACTGTGTAATTCGTAGTATTCAGTACTTATTTATTTTACTAAAATGTGACATATGTACACATTGTTAAAAAACCAATACTACTAAATGAGCTCCATTTAGAATCGTTATACTTTAGCAATGACTAATCGTTGCATATACAGATTCAAATTAAATTCTCTTTGTTTCTAGAGTTTAAGAAACTTTGCTGTTTGTCATCGACAAAACGTTATAAACAATATTTAGTAATTTATACAGTATAAATTACTGATTGCGAGAGACGTGAACCGATTATTATTTTCACTTTGTTTACATAAAATATTGCTGCAGAATCCCTCGAAATTATTTTATTCCCTATTATTTTACGAGAATTCTCCAACGGTCTTTGGGGGGAGGGAATTAATTTTATTGTTTACATGAGTTACACAATGTATTTATGTATTTAGGTATCGTTTGACTTGTTATTTTTTTAATTTTTAATTTTTTGAGTGCTTTAAAAAAAAAAAAAATAATAATAAAATATTTGATATATAATTAGTCACGAGTATATTATAAAGTATGATGTATTTATAGTTAATATAATATTCTGTCATAGGCCATACATGAAATCAATTTTACTTTTTCCGTAAAACCTATAGATCATTTGCAACCATAGTTTCAAACGATAGTATGCCTTTTGCTAAAAACCGAACACAGATGGGCCCTTTATAGATATATTGAAAATATTGAAACGGTTTAAAATAATTAAATTAATAGTATCCAAAACGATATTTTTATCACAAATGAAATAATATTATACCTAGGTAAATTAAATGTATAACTAAATCGGGTATATTATTAACAAAGTAAATACAATTATAATATACTCGTATATTTAACATATTCAAGTATTATTATTGTCCAATAAAATGTATAGGAGCATTCGCTTTGCCGTTCTAGTCATTGATCTTTGGAACTTTCTTATGTCAAATTTTGTCCTCCGAAAACATGATGGTTGTCGTAAACTCGCAAACTATAAATAACATATTCCGCCGGTTTATTATCGGCGTGAGTATGTCAGGTATTACCTATGCGTTATTTACGGTTACGATTAATCCCAGTGACAAGTCATACGAAATGGCATTTATTGTTTTCCTACTTATGGCTCTTTTATTTTTCCATCCCATAAAGATACCTTTATACAGGCGTCATTATGGGGTAGCGAGAGGTAGCAACTGCTTTACCGTCATTTTTATCAGGGTTTCAAATTAATAAGCTAAGATAATCTTTCAGTAACTTGTGAATAAAAAGTATAATAATCTAGATTTTTGTCATAATATAATCATACTTGTATATAATAAAATTGTATATGAGCTATACAATATTGAACTTAAACCTATAAAAATATCGCTCTACCGATTGCTTAATTTATTTCTACATTTATTTAATATATTTCTACCTAATTCTGATGAACAATTGAGTGATTAGGTTTTTCGATCCACCGACTGCTTCTTCGTTTCATTAATCCATGACTGAATTCAACATATTAATCAAGACGATTCATGATTTTATTAAAAATGACGTAATGATGTAATTTACATTATATTTTACCACCATATAAGATTTTGAATACAACGGAGAGTTTCATACAAACGTGTGTTTTTCTTTTAGGGAAGAACTTTTATAGAATGCTCTGTTTTCTTCATAGAATATCTTAAACGATGCGGACATTTTTTCTGAAATCAAATGAACGCTTTTGATTTTGTTTTATTTTTTGAAACATTTTTTTTTTTTTTAGTACTGTTTAATTCAAAATATGCGGGATTTTTATCTCGTAATATTTTATTTAAAACGATTTGCGTAACCTTTAGCAGTTCACCGCATACAGGAATCGATAAAAACAACACTATTTCGCTCAGAAACGGTTTTTCTTTTGTTTGCAATGATTTATTGTTGTATACAGCATATAAACTAAATTACTCTGTATATCCTTTCTTTCCAATAATATTGGCCTAACCGTGAGAGCAATATTTTGATATTTTATTTGCAACGCCCCCTCTACAGTAGTAATATTATTATTGTGTATGGTACTGTCACCATAATGCACTGCACGGTTACAGTTGCGGGAGGCGCTATATTATTATAATAATATTATATTTTTCGTATGCGAACTTTGAACGACTTTTAGGTTACCTATTTACTTTGTTATATATTCTGTAGGAATCTTATTATTTATTTACCCGGATATTTTACGTTTTCGTTTTATTTTTGTACTCGTCCCTGAATGATTTTCCAAGACGAATGTCTATTGGTGTATTATAATAAGGACTCTGGACTTATTTATTCATCGAAAAATTCTGTATATATATATACGTTATACGTTTCGGAATAAATATTGAATTTTTAAACTTTTGAAGTTTAACACGAAAAAAAAAAAGATGTTATAATATTAGAATATACAATACGTAGAGAAATAAACGCGGTGTGTATAATATATCTGGATATATAAACCTACGCGATTTGACGTTTAATTCGGAACCCGATAACCGTATTATGTTTCGGGTAGTTTACAAAAGTATATTATGTTTTATCAATCAGAAACAATAATAGTAATAATTTAAATTCTCGAACGTATATTTTATAGTGTGTTGTATACGTGGAAACGGACGGGAGGAAAACGGTAGAGAGAGGAAGATATAGCGAGAGAGTGGACGCTGTTATAATATTATACTAATAAAGTTTGTTCGCGGGGCGATTCAACAGCGAGCTGCGGTTGAAAACACTTTGACCTTTCTGCGGCTGCGGTTATTGAAATAATATCGTGTTATATGCAGTCCGGTCAGATAAAGTTGTTAGACGAACGGCACAATAATAATAATAATAATTATTAATGTTTAATAATTCGCCAGCGTTTAAACGCGGTATTATTATATAATGTTACAATCGGTGTTATTCGAGTTATTCAAGTGATTTAGGCAAACGGAAATATTCGAATGCAATACGGCGCGCCTAAAAACCGTACTACTGCGTTAATGCCGCCGACGGTATATAATAATAATAATATACACAACAAATACACACACACACACACACACACACACCTATACGAGTGTATGAATTAAAAAATAAAATATATTAATTATATTAGACGAGTTTAGAAACGTAATCTGTTACAAAGTATGCGTCGCGCGTGTAAAATCTAAACGGCAGCGTCCGTAACACCGTCGGCATTTGCTCGTAATATTTATTAAACACATCGGTAAAAAGTTGCGATTTTAGATGATGCTGAGTGTAGCGAACAAGACGTTATTTTACATTATTTAAACAGTATACAGGTGTGGTTTATCACGAAAAAAATACTTTTTCGATTAGATCAGATTTATTTCACGCGGCGCGTTAAAAGATAGTACACGAAACTTCCGCCCGGTAATACGCGGTCTTTACTTCCAAAATTTTTCTGGAAATTTTCAACAGGTTCATCTAGATTTTTTTCATGTTGTTTCCTTGGAGAATATTCTAAGAACATTACCGCTAATCAATTATTTTCCAAAATCCAAAACGCTTGTTGAAGTAAATTCACAAATTAGTGCTTGTATAGTGTGTGAATATGAAATTGTGAAATTTGTTCAAACCAGTCTATAAAAAACCCTAAAAACTTACTTTGGAAATGAAATATTTCCAAATACACATGGTCTATAGAACAATAAATGCGAAAACAAACGTTTATTTTTTTTGTTTTTAAAATTATCTTTATCTAATCCTACCCATTTTTTTTGACTGTTATATTAATACAAATCAAATAGAATTATTATCATTTGTGTAATTTTTTGACAATACGTATTTGATCTATAATAACTGTTATTCAATGTTATTTGTCTATACTACTGAAAACCGTCACGTCCTCTTGGTATTTATATAATATTCTTATAAGATCGAATGAACAAAATATATAATAGTGAATAAAATTAAATTTCAGTTGTATATAATAATAATTATGTACTTAGATGTAAGTGGATTAAACATATCGCAAGAATTATTATCGTGGCTGGTTTAAAATAATTCCAAAAACTATGAATGACGAACAATAATTTAAGTTTTTCTACCCCGACGATAAATGGGCATAACTGCAGACGACGCACATCATACGGAAGAACTAAACTTAAACACGGGAAACTTCAACTACCCCCCAGTCAAAATGAAAATTGTTGATGACACTATGAAACTTCTTCAGGTTATGCCAAGACGTAAAAGCGAAGATCGCAGGGGGTGCTGTGGTTACCAAGGTAGCTTTCGAAGGTACCAACAGTTCAGGGAAATACTTTCTATTTTAATTTTAAATTTTTAAATTGACTTTTCATGGTCGTTAGCGGGAAAAACTTCCCATGTGTTAAAACCAGAATTTCCAAAAGTTAAAAAAAGTATATTCATGTATGTAAATACATAAGCAACAGAGTTGCTAGAATCTTTACTGTCGAATTTTGCTCCAACCGAATTGTTATACTGTTACAATATATTATATACATATGTTATACATATTTTTTTTTATAACGGTAGAGAATTATGTTTCATCAAATTAGGAAAAGTAGTAATCGAGATTTTTCCTAATGGGTTGTAGAGTTGGGGTCGGAATATCAAACCTTCTATAGGCACTTCCTCGAAAAAAATATATTTAAATGTACACAAGTTACTTAATTTCATGGTTTTTAAAACTATTAATATTTCCTGTGAAAACATGAAATCAGAGCATAAAAATATTTAAAGTGAGAATTAAAAGTTTAAATCACTAAAAGATACACTCTTGATACATACATGACACATATATAAAATGTTATCCCGTGGCTTAACAAAAAAATATTCTCTTTCCGCAATGGCGAATTTTATATTCAATTCAATCAAATTTCTTCACTTCATTCCACCTATAAAAAATCTCTGATTCTTATGTTTAAATTATTTTGGTCCAGAAAGAGCAGCTAAAAGTTACCAAATTTACAACGATTTAAATGAAAACTCAATCATGGTGCAAATATTTAAATATTTAAATATTTATGTAAGCATTTGTCCATGTAATTTTTTTTTTGCATATGCAACTTTTCAAAATAACATTTGAGGTTTTTCATTTCAATAATACCTCTAATTTAATTTTGACCAATCGCATAGGAATTGTACTGCTGCATACAGGTAGTGTATGTGTATGGAAACACATCATTCGAATTTTTTTCTTTAGATTTCAATAAATAATTATCATAAAGCTTATTTTTTTTCCCAGTCCAAGAGTAGTAAAACCTCAAAATCATAATTTCAGCACACATTATGAGGTTGTTTTTCCTCAACAACGGCACTCACACAAACACGCATAATAATGTCTTTCGTGATGTTATACTGCAATCCTAACAATCACGTCAAAATGTAATAATTTGTTTACATCGATATATTTATAGTTGTTTTTTTTACAACTTTTCTATCCGATATAGTCGATAGTTATTAATTAAAACTCGTTTTCACCGTATAAATTGCCTACTATGAAAAATAATTAAATAATTTAAATTCTCTCTAAACTTTCGATAAATTTAAACTCATTCGCAATCTCGCTGGGCGTATTAATAAAATCTTGTCTAAATATTTATTTTAATAACAACAAAAACGAAATCTTCTCATTTCGTATTATATTTTCGAATAAATATTTAAAAACTTTGAGTTCGGTTCGAATAATTATATTTACTCGTACTTTCCATTAAAGTGGGTACTATTATTGGCTACACGGGACGGCTTTTGCACCGTGTTTTCCCGGTGTCCTGTAAATAGATACGCGGGAAAAACGGGAAAATGCTGTACCAGTATGCATACCGACAACTAACTGTATACAAGTAATTTTAATTTAATATCAAATAAAACATGACCGTAATAAACTATATTTTAAAACATTAATTTCGTGTATTTTTTAATTATTAAATTAAAAATTCTATACAACATATATTATGTAAAATAAACTAAACTATGTAAAACGGCCGGCAGTGACAATATTATATTTTTAAAACATGGCAACGCATCAGGTGGAATTTTATGTACCGTTTTATGGTAGGCATTCATAATTTAATAATGTTTTTTTTTTTACTTGCGATTTGAATTGCAAGGATAATATTGGACTATTCAAATAAGAATTTAAAATTCAAAAAATTCGCAACGCAGATGAGATTTGGTTGTTGATATTAAGGTTTTTATAATATTATGCAGAATCAGTATTTTCGTTTTAAAATAAAAAAAATATAGTCGCCGCGCCTTTTTTACCGGCCAAAAAATATATAGCTTCCGAAACATTTATTTATGTTTTGTTGCGTTTTTTTCCATTTGGAAACTATCAAACTAAACTTTAAAAAAAGGATAACGTAGGTACCTTCCTACTACAAATATAAACTAAAAACTACGATCAAATAGTGTAGATAATCGTTACACTATTCCGGAAAGAACAACAATTATTAAATTGTACATTTATCAATGTCAAGATACGCGAGTAAGTTTTTTTTTTTATATTATTATTGTGGAAAACCCATTATCGTTGTTCTTTATATAATCCAACTTAAAGTCTTTTCGACAAATTGAAAATGCTGTCCAATAAAACTAATTTTACTAATGTCGATTTTATATATTATTTATGTATAATATTATTATGTGTTTAAGTTACATAAATAATAAAATAGCGATACTAATGTTTTGCTTGTTGTTAAATCGTATTTACGTGGTGACAAAGGTTGAAAACGAATTTAATTGCTAACGAAAAACGATTCTGAGTGGAGCTCAATTAATATAGTATTGTTTATTCGACAATATGTAAAGGTCACACAATAGTAAAATAAATACATATTGAATACAACGAATTACACAGTAAACACTTATTATTTCTTGAAGTCAATACAAATATTTTACAATATGTACAATTATGTACAATATCATATTTTTAGTATATCTATGAATAATACACAATATAAATTGGAAGTGTAAATTAAAAAAAAAAAAAAGACGTTTATGCCGATAGGCTGTGCGTTTCGTTTTTCGGTTTTTCCTTATTATTATGAAAACTACTTGAAAACTCAAGAAATCTGCTTTCTTAATCGCTACAAAAGATCTATAATACTTCAAAAAATGAACTTTTACCATTTTTTAATTATAGCAAGATTTTTGTTAGGAAACATGCATTTTAAAAATGTAAAACAAAGAAAATATTAATACCGTAAGTTTTTCCGTTTGTATGTTTCGTCTTTTTCGGTTTTAGTCTTTTATGAGAACCCCTTGGAAATTAAAAAATGACCTGGCTAATATACCAATTAAATCCAAAATGCAACAAATATATATATTTTTTGTTTTTTGTTAATTTCTGAGGCCATTTTTTTGGCCACATTGAGAAAAACTAGGATCAATAATATACGAGTAAAACCTAACATCAAAATCGTTTTTTTTTTTTTTTTTTTTTTTTTTTTTATTGCAATGATTTATAATTAGTTTCAGTATGTACTTAAACTAAATAACCTTAATTTGTTCTTCCAAACTCTCTTAATCTAAAAATGAATAGCCCAACCAAAGTGTGAAATGCGTTTGGTTTTAAAAAAACAAATAGAAAATAGATATTATTACAACGAATTTTTTATTTTTTCACGGTTAATTTAAAACATTGCTCCTGGTCACTATTAGGGAGAACAAAAAACTAACAAATATTAACAAATCAGTTCAATAACAGTCAGTCTGCAGGAAAATTGCATGTCAAAACATTATACATTTGCGATTATTCGAATGGTAATAAATGAACACGGATAGTATTATACACGTACCCCGAGGGACGGTAAACAAATTATTATTTTTAGTATTTCGTCTGATGAGATTTCCGATCGTATATAATTTGAAAAATACCCATGCATATCGTCGTGTGTCTACAAAAAAAATAAACATACATACATCAGTTTTTGGTACATAATTTACGAATTTGCTTTGTAACGATTCGATGACTGCATTCTACACTGCACTGTACCATTATAAAAAAACGAATCATTACGTTTTAATTTTTCAAAATGTATTCATTTCATCGTAACAGTCGGTTTTTTTTTTTTTTTTTTTTTTTTTTTTTTTTTTTGTCATATACCTTTATATTATTACTAATTCTATTGTATTACAATCGCCAATTATAATCGATGACACATTTTTTTTTTTATTTTTTTTTTTTTGCTTTTTAATTAACGTGGCTGTATAATATAATACGAGTGTGTATCGGTCGACACCCGCACGGCGTGAAAATAAAATATGAATAAAATACACAATACGATTTGTAAACTTACACTAACGTATTTAAATATATATTTCGAAATTTTATACCGAACAGAAAAAAAAAATTGGTCGGAAAAACGCTAATAAGTTGGGTCTCTAATTAAAAAAAAAAAAAAAATCATGCCATTAATTGTGTTCTGCAAAATTTAGTTTTGAACATGTTAATTAAAAAGCAAACGAACCTACCGGATGATAATTGTTTTTATAATATTATGTACAATGTATAATCCACGCTGACGTATACGACTGTTGAAACGATACGATAACCATTATTGCAGGAACGATTTTTATTTTTTTTTTTTTTTTTTATTCTTTGCCCTTTGGAAAATTAGACATTACTCATTGGTCGTATCAATAACTGTTAACAGCGTGAAACGCCAACATACCGCCAACTGCAGTTGTGCAGATTGTTTATATTTTTCAAACGGAAAAAAAAAATTCGTCATGTCTGTCGGTCACAGGTCTATAAGATTATATCCGTCATTTTGAAATGGACTTTGATGAAAATATAGTCATACCACAATGTCATATGATGTGAATCCGCTGTGCGATTGTGTAGTCAACAGATTATTCAGTCGTTTAACTCTAGTTTGACCTTGACAAATCATACCCAAACACTTAACGTGCAAACTTTTAGTTGAACTTACAAAGAACTATCAGCCGTTATTACGTATCCGTTTATATAAATATGTATACATTATATTCTCTCAATCTGTTTTTGACCAAAGTGTATATCATTACACAGGTGTTTTATTTAAGGTGTATAATCCTTATCGTTTCTAATACTCTGTGTAAATATCAAATATTAATATTTTGCTATACACACATGTTTTATCTGATTGTTTAAAGTCAGATAATTTCATTTGATTTTTTTTTTAATTAACATTTATCGTACATTTCTTTGTGTTATCTATTATCGGGTATCTTTTCCTAATACTGTCAAATAGCTGATGTTCATCCGTGAGGTTACATTCCGAAAAATACATGTAGGTAACATCACAATCAAACACCGCAGATATTGCTATTGCATGCGTGAACGCTTATGCCAGAAATGTCATTGTTTTAATTCGTAGGTGATTGCAGTTTTCGATCAACGTATAATGATATATTATATTACTATATTTGTTATTTCCGAGACGTATAATTCGTATATTTTTGAATAGTTATCCTGTAAACAATGGACCGCGAAACGCGCGGAGCGAAACGTGTATTTATTTTGGCCGGTGACCGCGCATTATGCGTGTGGTTCAAAGTCGGCTTTTAATCAGCTTTGTGCTCCTTTAGGCTTGAATTAAACGGTGTAATTACATTACACGGGGCGCGGTGTTTGTTCGCGACGACGATGACGATGATGTGGAAATGAAATTATATACCTAGGTATCTTGCAGCGTTTGACAAGAAAACGCCGTGAAATTGAAGGTAGATTTTAAATTCGCGTAGGTTTACATATTATTATTATATTTTAGTATTTGGCGTACTCAATAGTATACGGCACAAAAGAAGCCGAAAAAAAATCGAGTTTATATAATACTGTAGGACTAAATTCGACAGCGATCTTATAACATTATTATAGGTACGACTCTGGGAATATTATGATCGGAGCTTTTGGCGTTTAAAAAATTCATAAGCAATGAACAAGTAGATACTTATTAACAACCTACAACTAAGCTCAGAAGATGCCTTCCCATAAACAAAAATATTATTATTTTTAGTTTGACAAAATATAATAGGTACTCTCGATCTTAAAAAAAAAAAAAAAAATAAATAATAATAATAATAAATAAATAAATTACGTCGTCATTACGCTCGAATATTTTTTAACCATTCATTTACAAGTATAATGAACTTTTTATATGAAATTGTTGCGCGTTTTTATGGGGACAAAAAAATAAAAATGCACATAAATGAAAAATATATAGTGCGCATGCAACGTTGTCGATTTTTACGATTTACATTAAAATCTGAACTACACAAGCTTATATATATATATGAAAAAAAAAATGATTAATATATACTACACATTTTTGATATTTTTATACACAGAGCATAACAGGACTATTCTACACCCCGTATATTATTATAAGAACAATGTGTATGAAGAACTTTGTAATCAAATTTTGAGCATTAACACGAAGCCAAAAAAAAGTTACCCACATAAAATAAAAACCAACCCAAACATTTGAAAATTTCAAATAGCCATAAATAACTCAAAAATCGACAGAATATTTTGGAAATCGTACCACGTTAAAAAAATAGGAGTATTCCGTCGACATTTTAGATACTCACGATTATATTAAATTGCATAAATGTAGAACAATATTAACAAGTTGATTTGAACAGTAACCGCAGTTATTATACATACATATTCCCGTATCGCAACGTTTTATTTCAACCACAAAGAAAACAGATTCGAATTTCCCAGTAGTCGAGACTATTGTCGCAGTTACAATGTTTCATTTTTTCTTTTTTTTTTAACGATCTAAAATTATTATTATATATTTTTGTCAGTAAGAGTAATTAAAAACCATTATTTCCTGCGAAAATATGTAATCCGTGCATAAAATTGGCCGAGACTGTTGAAACCGTCATAAGACATATCTTTTTATATTTACACCGTACATTCAGAAAATTTCGTGTTTTTGGTCTCATTTAGAGGATATATCATAATGGTGTAATAAGCTAAAAAAGTAATAAAAAAAAAAAAAAAAATACTGTAAATCTCGATTAAACACGTGAATCAATAAGTTGGTGGAAACGGAGGTTGTGTACATGAGAATGAGAAATTTTCACTCGCGTATACGTAATACTCATGAATTAAATATCTATGTTCACATGTTCTAGTGGTTATTCATGTGAATACGCAGTGAAAATACGTGAAAAATAACGTGGAATACGTGTATACACGTGTATATACTTGTAGACGTTAATTATATCGTTACAACTTTTATTGCACATGTACATAGATTTAAGATTCTGAGTGGAGCGAGGAATGTATAAGTTTTACAATAATATTTATTTTTTTTCTTTACAGATAACTTTTCTACCAGCAATTTTTAATCCGATTTTTAATGATAGCACATTTTTCTGAAAGGAAATCTGACTGATCTAGTTCTAGTAGGGAAAACCGGAAAAAAGCGCGGTACAATATGTCGATACGTGAAAGCGTGTAAACATAAAATAGGGAATTTAAAAAAAAACACACTGCTCTCAACAACTGCTCGGCGAAGTTAATATTGAAATTCGACCAAAATGTGTTATCACTCCAATACGCCTATAGAAAAAAAAAAAAAAAAAAACATGTAATTTCCGAGTTTCAGTTATTTTGGTCTACATGGAACCGCTAAAGTATCCAAATGTATAGGGGGGGAAATATGCATACATTTATAGGCGCATTCACAGGTTATGCTAGGCGTGCTGTGGCCCGTTGACCTAAAAATGAAATTTACCCATTCTGGGCATTATTTAATTAAAGTCATAACCCATGAGGTATGCACATATGACATTAATTAATCAATAAATAAAACCGATCGACAACCACTAGCTGTTTATCGTAATAGTGACAATAATAAGTTTTTTTTTTTTTTTTTTTTAATTTTCAGTGATAAAATAATATAATATTATAAAAAAAAGTATCGTGTCTATATCTTTTTCCACACGATGATATGTACGATAATGTTTACGCGAAACATAAATACGTATAGGTAGTAAACAATAATATTATGATTTTTACAAAATTTATATTTTGTATTCATTTTTCTTTTTATTATTATTCACGTGGGATGGGGGATAAACAGTGCAATAGTATCTGTTTTAGACGGAAATTCGATAAAAGAAAAGAAAAATCGTACCACACATAGTATGGTAAAACCAATGTGTCGCCTAATCGAAATGAATATTTAGACACTTTTCGGCGACGATTTTCGTCGTAGAACTTATTATAAGTTCGCGCGGGAAATCCGCTACAACAATATTATATATAATAATAATATTATAGTATTGTCCGGTGACGTTCGTGAATTTACGACATTATTTTCGAACGCAATAAGTCGCGGGTCGTTGGCGCATTATATACCTCCATCGCTGCCATATTACCTCCGTTCCAGTCTCCCCCTCCCCTTGTACACACGCGGCGAACGGCATATTTTCACGTTCTCGGCGGTTTTTTTTTTTTTTTTGTCTTTTTCACACCTTCGTCTGTTTGAATTATTTTCCTTTACTTTTTCGTACGACGTATGTACACACACATACGTACAAACATATACACTAAAATACATATATATATATATATATATATATGTACTGCACAGTACATTCTTTCGCAGATTTTCGGGATTTTTTTAATGTTTTTTTATTTTTATTATATATATATATATTTTTTTTTTCTTCTACTGTTTTATGCCGGAGATTTACGGTATATAACTGCGCCGAATGGGAATATTATGCGTACGCGTACGTCATTCGTAGTCGTCGTCGTCGTCGTCGTCGCGGAATTTACGTAAGAACGAACCACGCGAGTGTACAGTAATAATAATTCCCGTAGACAAGCCGATACGTATATTTTATTTTATTTTTTTTTTCGTTTCTCCGCGTACCTCCCCCACCACGTGCGGGCCCGCGGCCGTTCGATATCCACGTGTGAGAGGACGGGTAGAGGAGCGCGCGCGAAAACTTTTATCTGCTCTTAATCGTCTACTCTCGCGTGCGCCGCGGCTGCCGCCGTCATCGCGGCTCCGCCGTGGCCCCTGTCTGCCTGTCGGCCGCCGCGGTAATCCGTTTACGGGAATCCCGCGAAAAGACTGATGCCGGTCGCTGACACACCTCCCCCGACGACGGCGTACGTTGATCGGACGAAACGAGGCGCACCCAACGCGCCAAAACTGTTTCTCGGTGCCGCTGAACCAGTGTTTTCTGCCAGAACTCTTGTGAAACGACGAGACAATTTTTTTTTTTTTTGTAGCGTTTTCGATCCTGTTGGCGTATTAGACAGTGCTTGTCCCCCGGCCCTTCCCCGGTATATTTTCTTTAACAATCGGCGAAAAAACGGAAAAGGTGTCGGTTTCGTTATGTGTTAGATTTTGTTTGGTGTTTTTGTTATTTTTTTTTATCTGTATTAAGTTAACTTCTATTAGCATTTTCTAGACACGGTATGAACATTGACCGTTTTTAATATTTTTGAAAACGATTATTAATTATTTATTTCTGTATATTGCATGTGACTTGAACGCTATACAATATAATATACGAATTAATTTACCTGTAAACCTATTCTCACGTATTCGATGGTGTATCTGGTGAAATAAACCACTCGTTCAAACGGTATACGACTATTCACCCAAACGGACCTTCACATTTCGGTTAGGTCGTCCAAACAGTGTACGCCCTTTTACCCTGCCCACCTGCAGATGAAACGTACACGGAATGATAGATGAACTGACGCACTATTTGTCGAACATAACGTTTGCTGGTTGCATTTGGTTACGACATATTTTATACGACCTCTACCGTTTTATTAGCGAATCTTAATATTATATAAAAAGACGTACATACTCCGCACGATAAGTGGGTCACTTTGAGGGTGAGAAGTTGGGAAGGTAGGTATTATAGAGGGAAATTTGATATATATCTGTATGCATTGCTAAAGGAAAACGATTCTGAATGGAGTTCAGTTATACATGTTTTAAAATGCCGTAATATATACAAATTTCGTCAAAATTAAAATTCATATAAAAAAATAATAAAAATACTACATTAAATTCAACTTATTCTATACTACAAAGTACAACTTATAATGGACTCCCTGTCAAATGTTTAAGCATTTCTGTTTAGACTAACGATTTTATCCACAGAATACCTACCGAATACTCAAACATGGCTCAAATGTTTTGAAAATTTTTCCATATCTATAAAAAACAAGCATTAGTTTTCAGTCCGATTTACAAGTCTATATGAATATTTAACTGAATTGCAACAAAAAAAAAAAAAATGATTTGTTTTACAATTTCCTTTCAGAAAAGGAAGGTACTACACTTGATAAATTACAGCAAGATTGTTGGCAGAAAAGTCGTTCACAGTACAAAAAAAAAATAAACGTCATTGTAAAACCAATTTACATAATTATACTCACTCCGCTCAGAATCTAAAATAGACATAAAAGGTTTTGGAAAATTACAAATAATATGTATTGTATTTCCACGATAATAGCTCTCGTATTCGACTACAATGTATCGTTACGGATTTCCAAACTCGAAGGTACGCTAAATCCAATGCGATTTACCGCATTTTTCGAAATTACGACATTACGTCGCACGGTAAACATATACGGCCGTCCGACCAGTCGTCGTTTTTATTTAGTTTTTTTTTTCGCTCTCGCGAATCCGAACGTAAAACCGACTTGGTGTACCTATACCGTCGCCGCGTAAAAAATAATATAAAGTACAAAAAAAAAAAAGACAAAAAAAAAGTTACACCAAACAAACGCCCCCCTACCCTCCAGTATATACATGTACACGTTCCGTAAAAATATTTATTCGGTAAATACCGCTCCCCTCCCCATTCACTCCCTCCCGTAGTTTTCAGAAGTACAAATAATGTTTCATAAATACTATACGCGATATAATATTATAATGTACCTAAATGTACCTATACCTAACCTAACCGGTATAATATATTATTGTCGGGTCGTAACGGACGGGTCCGCGCACTTTGGACGCATGAAATATTTAATTTCGCTCGGGGGAGGGGAAAAAAAGCGTCCTCGCCGAATTCGATTTTCTAAGTAGGTTCGGTATACACATATATTTTACACACAAACGAGGTAGACGGGGAACGCGTAACTTATTTCTATAACATTTAACGCTGCCGTTTATTTATTTATCGGCGGAATACGATTATATACGATTATGGATGCTTTTTAAACCGAAAATAAATACTACTTTATAGCGAGTACGTACTGCCCCGGGCGATCGGCTAACTATTGGCACTTGAAACGTATAGGTCTAAACCTATATATATTATTGTAATATAAGTATTAGGTGCTTATGTATAACACGAATATTCCAAGTAAAACCCGCGATACTTTACCGGTCCGTCCGGATAATAGTTATTACCGCAATGTCATTATATCGTACCCGGTATTCCGGAGTTTATGTCGGAAAGGTTAAAACTCTAAACACGAATTCCGTCGTGAAAGCCGTATTTAGATTCTGAGCGGAGCGAGTTGGTTTTATGATGATGTTTATTTTTTTTTCTGTGGACAACTTTACTACCGGCGATTTTGCTCCGATTTTAATGGTAGCGATTTTTCTTAAAGTAAATCTGACTGGAGAGGTATTTTAAGGAGGTAATTTTTTAATTTTCCCGGGAAGTTTTCGAATAAATTGGAAAAACCGGGAAAAAATGGGATAATGTACGAAATACATTTGTAATTATTTTACCATAATATGATATATAGATTGTTTGTGTGCAAAGCGACACTATCAACCGTACTCCGCTCAGAATCGTTTTTTTCGTCAGCAACTGTTTATCGTAGCTTACAGATATACAATACTGTATGAGTGTCTGCTCCCGTCCGTATTATCGTAGGACAGATTTTTATCATTATTATTATCTAAACACGATAATCGTCCGATACAAGTGTAAACACTCGTGCATAGAAGCCTCTAACGAGTTAAAAATTTAAGAGTTGATGCGATTTTAATTTTTAACTTATAGTGTCGTAAAACATTTGATTATTCATTTCATTCTACGCGATATTCAATTTACAATCTCTACGCCCCATTTTCAGAACTGATATAATACCACTCACTCGACTTAATTTAATCGAAACTCAACTCGTCTCGGTTAATATTGCGCATTAATTCGGCCGACTTTAACAATAATAACATTATATCATTTATAGTAATAATAATAATAATAATAAAAAAAATTCAGTGGCTCGGAAATCAAATTTGTTATTTAATACCGTGCCTTCTACCGCGTATGCCGGAGATCCTGTTTAATTATTATTATCGTGTTTAACAACTATGGCGCCGGAATTAATTCTGCTGTCACGTGAATAATTACAAAAGAAGCGTAACCGTACGTCGGTTACAGGGAACACAATATTATAATAATATAATATAATGTACCTGCACCGACAAATTGGAATAATAATAATATTATTAATTGAACCCACGGGGTATAATAATAATAATAATAATAATATTATTATTATTATTATATTATAACGCGCATCGGAGTATATTTTAGATGCACAGACTAACGAGATCATGTGCGCTGCTCAAACGGAAAACTGCGTCACGTGTACAATAATAATAATAATAATATACAGGAACAAATTATTCTTGCCTCCGATACGCGCGGCAATTGCGATACGTAACAGCCATTAATAATTACGATACATATACAGTAGGGATAGTAGGGATAATATAAAGCGATGCAATTTCAAAAAGATCTGCTACTGCTGGATGACGGGAGGGACGCCGCTGTCGGCAGAAAGTCGACAAGGCGAGATAATATTATATCCGGTGATTCGGTTCTCTTATAAGTCAAGGTTCGGCAATTAGTTTCTAAGAGAGAGGTTCAACCTCTTTATTTGGCGTTTTGTCGTACTCAAAACCACCAGTAAAAACGTGAATTTATTTATTTTTGTAATAAAAACACAATTTTTGTACAATATTATTTAATTATCCAATAGAATAGAATATGTATACAATTTTATAATAATATATACAAATACATAAAATATATCAAGTACGTCATAAATATAGATTACGTTCGGACGCTCGGATATTCTGGATCTACATGGAGACAAATGACGAAAACAAAAATACCAGAATTATATTAAAACAATTTTGACGGGCCGTTTGTTTCCTCTCCGTGGACTAGATATCGTCCGCGGGTCACCTATTGTCTACCCTCGATATAGGTATACACGAGTAGGCTGTAGAATTAAAACCCAAACGAAAGTGGACATAATAGTTAGCGACACTGCTGTGTAGGATTTTGGAAGGTGAATCCTATTCTGCTATCGGGTCGTTTCAAAACGCACAAGAACCGGTCTAAATTTTACCGAAAAATAACGGTTTATTGTGCAAAAACCGATAAATCTTATCATGAAATCATGTAAGTATTGATGTACTGAACATTATTTAACGCGTATCAAAAATCACATGGTCTAAAAAATAAAAACTATAGGTATTTAATAACTATAGTATAACTATAACTATAACTATAACTATTTTATTAAAACATAATATATAGGTACCATTTCAATTCATATCAAAACTTAACATGTTTCAAACATTAAACTACACATAAAACAATTATCAATAACGACTAAAATATTTCTTCCGATGGCAGTTTTGAACTCCTTAACATAATTAGTAAATGACAGAAGAAAAATTAATTTTGAATTTTTTTTACGGTTTTTTTAACAGTTTATTTTTCTGTGTTCTGAAAAATACGGTTTTTGGATTATATGGCTTTTTATTCTAGTTTACATATCATGCAACGATAAATCATCGCCAACGAAAAACGATTTGTTTTTGAAGGATACAATTTGAACGAAAAATGTTGTCGATAAATTTAAATTTGAATTTGTATTTTTAATTTTTCACTATGCGCAAAATAAATTGTATTCTTACAACTGTTCGAGTTTTTATCGTAAATTCCTACTTGCGACCCTTATACAAATTATAAGTAAAGTATAAATAACGGCAATATTACTATACAATTTTCGAGCATTTATACAAAACCAGAACATTTTTATCGAAACACAAAATGAAAACAAAAAAACTCAAACAATTTTTACGGCTACAATTGCCTTTAAAAATAAACGCCGAAAAATGTACTACGTATAAAAAACACATTTTTACAGTGTGTTTCATTCAAATTATAACACGAAATATTTTTGTTTAGTGACATCGGATTGAAATAAGGTTTTTAAAATAAGATAAGAAATACTGAAATACATTTTTTGTATGAATTTTCAAATCTCTTACTCTTTCAACGTGGGAATGCGCGATAAAACTTTTTTATATGGAAATACCTATTTCCATCACTTGATTTGGATAAACCTTTTTTTTTTTTTTTTTTTTTTAGAGCAACTTTTATAAATAATATTTTCCTTACCTCGAAAATTGGCCGAAATACAGATAGTTAAAGTTGAAACAAAATTATTTTATTATTATTAAACTAATTTTATTTTAAACAGTTTATTGCAAAAAATACTCATCAGTCATCATTAAAAATTAAAACCATATCCAATTTTTCAATATGGGTAGCCATTTTTGTATAATATGAATCTCAATTATAGAAAAATATGAACACGAAAATGAATGTTCTGATCCGATAATTAAAATTCTCTGTTTGTGAATGATCAAATCGTTGTTATAAATGTTATAACATTTAGTGGAATAAAAAAAAATATCTAAAAATACTTGTATAATATCTGCGTATGACAAAAGTTTTATCCATTTGGCCAACCGATAAAGCTCACTTAATAACCAATAACTAATAAATGTTTACAATACAATAGAACGGTTCTTTAATAGGTTCTCGGTATTTCCGAGTAAATTTCTCAACAAATGTGCTCCACGCGTGTAAATTATTACAAATAAACTTTTAAAAATATGAAATTATGACAGTGAAACCACCTAGAGCAAATAAACTACATGTAACCGCATAGGAATTTAAAAATTGTAAAATTATTGTTGAAAAATTCAATCATTTTAATTAAAAATTTGACCAACTGGGAAAAGTTTATTTATATAAGTTGTTAAATGAATGGTTTATTCATATCAAATGTTAAAAATATTTTTTTCCATTGAAAAAAAAAAAATGCAAGTTTTATTGCGCATATGCACACCGAAAAGGTAAGAAATTTGAAAATACATACAAAATGTGTATTTCAATAATTTCCTGTCTTCTCTTGAAAAACCTCATTTAAATCAATCCGAGATGGCGGGACAGAAATATTTCTTGTCACTATTTGAGTGAAACGCACTGTATGTTATTGTATCATGCCACGGTGGTACGCTGTAAAGTTACGTGGTAAATTTACGCCAAAAAAAAAAGCTGAATTTTCAGAAAAACGTTTTATTTCCCGCTTTTAAGTGTACCAGGCACCCGCTACTTAAACCATTAATTTAAATTATGTAATCTCTTTGGTTATTAAAGACGGGTTTATCGGCCTTTTATTTAATAACGGATTTCGTATAAAATTTAACGGACTTTAATAAATCGATATCGAAATTTCCACGTTGACCGAAGTTGGAGCTACCTATCCGTGGTTTTTCCCGTCGTATGACGGTAACGTTTAATATGGTATCCGGTGAAAATGCCTCTGCTATTTATAGCTTTCAAACGTCGTCCAAAATTCAATTAGTTCGTCTGTTTTACACAACAATAAAATCATATATATATATGATTAAATAACGGTGTACGTTTCGTACACCTACAATTATTAAAAACCTAACCGTTAATATTCATACCGACGATATTATGCAGCCCTATACACCTGTTATACCGGCGTTGCATTCGATTATTTAATATTATATTTTAGGCATCCGCACTATTATAACGTCCGAATAATTAATGAATAACAAATTTAATATATTGTTATGACGTTCTCTATAATAGGTAGGTATGAATAATTCACGAGGACCGAGAACAATAATATATATTATCACTGCGCACAATAATTATTCATCGTCGGCTAGAATAATTGTTACAATACGATAATATAATATTTGTAGCGCGCGGTAATAATTTCGGTGATAGCACCGCGTGGATATATATATATATTTTTTTTTTCCGTTTGGCTTCAATCCATAACTGATTTATTAATTTCCTTTCGGATTCCCCGTCGATAAGTTCACTTTGAACTCGTTATTATTATTATTATTATTATTAACATTGTGCGGGATTCGATTTCCGCGGCATTTTGTTTTTCTTTCCAGACAGAACGTATTAAATCAATTATACACCGTATTGACTATTTACTACCTCTAATTCTTCAAACTTCCGAATTATACTCGCCGCAGGCAGGCCCGGAGGCGGAAGACGTTGTTTTAAAATTATTGATTTCCCCCCCCCCGAAAACTTTGACGGTATCATTTTTCAATTTTTCCTAACCGAACAAATCCGAGAGTTCTGGGAGCCGTATGTATGGGGATAGTAGTACAACATCATTTGTGAGACAGCAAGACGTTTTAACAATATCCCACTACTCGTATACACCTCTCCCATTAACCGCATTTAAAATTGGAAATTCTCGTCAGTGAGTTGGCGGATACCAAGTATTTCAATTACAAAATGTATCTAAGCCAACACTACATCTATTCATATATTATTTATTTTTCTAGAAAAAAATTCTATACTTTTCGAAATATCAAGTGTTGCCACTTAAATGGATCATTTCACTGCATTACTAACTGTATATACGGACGGAGCCGACGGGGATATAAGGTGTTCCAAACTCGTATTTAGAACCCTAAAAGGACTTAAACGGTTGTCACGATCAGTATCTATTTCCTGAGCAATAATTTCAACACAACTCGGTGCGCGCATTACGAATAACATTATAATGGTAAAATGATCAATATTGTAGAGTAGAAACCCCTAGAACTCCTATAAAAGGGCGCCGTGTATATTTGATTTTTTTGAAAAAAAATTATATAACACGATATTTAAAAAAAAAGTATGATATAATAATAGGCGCGTTTTATTGCTCTCAATATTCCAAAATATTTTGTCATCTGTGTTTGCGTATAAATATGTAAAACAAAATAATACGTTTATAATTACACAAATAATTAATACATTTATCCTTTCAGGCCGAGAGTGATAAAAATAATTGTGTATATTTGTACAATGCTATCATTGAAAATCGCGATCAACTTGTACGTCATTTTTTTTTTTTTTTACGAGCCTTCGAGGAAAAATATTTCATTTTTTGATACTTTATTTTACACGAATTAATGGCTTTCCAATTTATTAAATATAACATTATAGTTGACCAATTTAAATGAAGTATATTAGTAACAAAAAAAAATAATAATAAAAAACACATACGCAGCAGAATTCCGTCGCTATAATTTCCAAATTGTCGTCATTACATTTGTTATATTCAATGTTTTTTTTTAGATTTCACTATGATTTTTAACTAATTTGCTATTGTTTTTATTTATTTCCGTAATTTTGATAGGTACTCTGTGTATAAAATTGATAGACTAAACATAAATGCTTGTATATTTGACTGGAGGTTCACTTTTTGTAAAAAAAAATATACTGAATATTGCAATTGTTTTTGAATACAGTAGTTTTAAACGGAAAATTCATATTTTCTGAGTTATGACAAACAAAATGCAAAAAAAGGGGATTTGAGAAGAGAAAGAACACATATCTTGTAGTTTATTAATAGGTAGCATTTGCGTTAAATTCAAATTCTAAAATAAAAAATAGATCCTTATTATTATGACGATGTCGAGAAAGATACGCATCATGTTTTATATTCGTGCGGTTTAAAAAAAAAAAATAACAATAATAATAACAATAAATAATAAACCCGTTGAAGTATTATAATATTCCTAAGTATAAAGAAGTTGATTTCGTATACCTACCCTGGAGCGAGTGTTATAAGGACGACAGTATGAGATTTGCATTGAAAACGCGGCGAACGTTCATAAATTTGGTCAAAATCCTAGCTTAATGTCAAAAGGTATACCTACTTATATATCCATAGGTATATAAGTACTATAAAAATCCGAGAAACTTTAAAACCTTCTGAAATTTTTAGAATGCGATATAATAGTATGGACTTGAGTTATATTCCTATTTCCTATGTAATATAAACATACTTATATGTTTATATTTTAGTTTTGAGCGGATTGATGAATGTATTTGGTTACACTATGATGTAGATTTTTTTTTTTTTGTATATGTAAACAAATTTCTCGAAGAAGTCTTGCTCCAATCAAACTATATCGAGATACCTTATTTTTTGTTACATTTTGGATTTAGATATTGTATTATGTAGAGCATTTTTTCAAGTCAGTTTTTCAAGGGGTTTTCATAATAATTATGAAAAAACGGGATAGTTTTACGCCAACGTTTACGGCGGTTTCGTTGTTTTCGATTTTCAGGCTTATTATAAGTACATATTTACATGCAGACCATTTGTTATTTTCGAATTTGTTTTATGTGAGTAAAATCGTTTTAGCCGAACATCAATGCTTGAAGCTTTGTAAAAATGTTGAAATTATTAATTCACATCACACAGATATTGTTCGAACAATCCGATTTTACTAAGGACAGTAAAAATACAAACAAATCCGGTAATTTATTTTATTTATCGAAATAAACGCCAAAGTTGGCTCAAGTACAGAATAATATAAATATCAAACTAATAACATAACAAATTAATATGAAATTATAGACAATAAACATATGATAAGCATATGATTATTGTATTAATAGAAAACCATCGTGATAATTATACACAACAAATGAACATGAAACAGTAGAATGAACATATGATTACTTTTGTAATAGGAACCTATCAAAATTATACGCGCAAAAACAAACAAAAATTAAAGAAACTTGTTTATTCGCCGTCGGGTTTTCGCGTTTTTCGTTTCGCTTCAGATTCAACGCAACCGACGCCGTCGAGTTTTCTTTTATAATTTCGAACGCGTTTGCCCGTCGATTCTGATAAATCATTTTTGATACTGTCACTTCCGGTCAACCCGGACGTCTCGTCTATACCGGAATGTTTCTGCGTTTTTTCGCGGAAAACGAACCGCCAACGTTTCACCATACCGGTCAGATATTTCATCGCGTTTATAATCACGTGTCTCTCGTACGCGCGTACAAAATACCCGTTGGGTATAAAGACACAGGCCACCAACAAAACCCAGTCATGGAACATACCGTGACACAAAAACCATTTTTTGTATAGATGGCGGTCCAAATAGTGTTTTTATTATTATTATTTTTATTTTTTTTTTTGTGGCCCGCAGTGTGCTCATAATTGAACATGGTCAGACTGCGTGTAAAATCGAAAAATATTTAAATAAAAATACAATATTTAATAATTGTTCGTCCGAAAATAATAATATTGTCGAATTGATATTGATTTGTTAGCTGATTTATCGCGATTCTACATTAGATACGTATATAATATTATGATATACAGATACAAACTAAAAAAAATGTTTCGGGGATTCGATTTACCTGTGCCTAAAATGCCTCTAATCGTTAAAAATACGAAAATTGATTAAATATGACCGATAATTTTGCTTTTAACCGGTCTCTACAGGTGGCGGCGCCAGTAAAATGATATTTAGGTGTATTTAATTTTCGTTGGTGAATATATTATGATAATATTATACTTTTTTATGCGGACGACAACGTCGTGGTTTCTTCCGTTAAATTACATTTGTCGCTATGTAATCGCAAAACAACGCGATTTCTAATATAATTTAGTAAATTTAAAAAAAAAAAACTCTAAAACTTAATAATATAGAGAATCGCGTTGTGTTGAAGTACGGCTTGATGGCATTCGTTTTACTATGATATAAAAACGCAGTGAAAGATCGAAGATATTGTTTTCATCGATTATACCCGTGTCGTAAAATACTGAAGGACAGGGACTAAAATCGTGTGTAGTGCCTATATATTATGATATTTGTTTGTATATTCGTTTTTCATTTTACATTTTTTTTCACACTATTGATTATATTATTGAAAAAACAGATTGTAAAATATTATATTATCGTTATTACAATTTTAAACAACAAAAAGTTGATTTGAAGAACATTATCAGTCATCACATATGTCAAAAACGATGAAAGCATATTGAATAGATTAAAGGTACTTATTATGTTTTACTGTACTCGATGTTTCATCATGTTTTTAGTTAGGTTTTTATAATAAAAATATAAAGAATCAAAACTGATAATATTGTGCATGTTATATTCATCATGGGTAGATTGTATTAGTTGTGTATAATATTATATTATAAACATTAATTTAGTCCTTTTTTATATATATATATATATATGGCCTATTTATCATTACATAATATATCTTATATAAAAATGTAAATTGAAATTCATTTGCGAACGGAGCAAGAATTTTATTTTCCGTTGATGTGCTAATCTAAAATTTCCTCCCTATTAACATGGGGAGGGAGGGAGGAGTGAGAGACCTATGATAAAAGTACGAAATAGTAAAAAGTATTTAATATTTTAGCCTTTTGCTGCTGAGTAGTACGAAACTGAATGCTTTGTGATGAAAAAAGTTGAAAGGTTTGCATTCGGGTGAAAACTAAAAGTAATCGTCCAATAATATATTATTATCATCAAAATTTCTATATATATATATAAAAATGTACTCATACATTTTTATAAAGTTTATAGTACTTCGTATTTTTTTTATTTTTGTTTTTTTTTTTCATATCGATAGTTTTGTAATCGAATTTAATACCGTGGTAAAAACAAAGCTCACCCGCTTAAAGTAATCTACCTATCTAAGTATTTAGGTATAAATAATTTATAAACTAATTTTTATTCGAAAGTTGTCACGTAAAAAAACATAAAAAACCTTAACCCTTATACGTAATATATCGTACAGAATTCAATAATAACGACTATATAATATCTATTCGTTTAAATTTTTAGCCCGTCAAAAATACTATAATTTTGGTAGGTAATTACCAAAAAACTATTGTAGTGTATGCTTACTAAAGCTTCCGGAAAACAGTTGTTTTTTTATTTTTTTACTTTTCAATCTTAGACGAATATAGGTACCTACTAGAGTTTCCTGTGTCACGTTCACACATTTTCACGTATTTTCACGTGCAATTTTTAACGAAACACATAAAACCGTGTGCTTAAAAATTCCGTGTGATTATTCACGTGTACACTTATAATCACGTATTTCACTTCTTACTTATGTGTCAATCACTATCACTAAAACACATGGGACGGCTTCAGACAATTGGTTTGGGGGGGGGGGGCTAATTCATATTTTTTTTAGAGAATTGTGTAACAAACGCATATTTTATATTTTATAGTTTACTTCGTAGTATAGATAGTAGATCCCTCCAACTATACACACTCGTACGTATCTGCAATAGTCAATAGTGTATCAATTTTTTTTTTTTTTTTTTTACGTCAAGTCGTTTTTAACAAAAAATACATACAAATATTTAAATGTAAAATACGTAATGAATTATTACGGCGGATCTAATAATAATTATATTACGATTATTTCCCGGTGAAAGTTTACGCGGTGCGCGAAAAAAATGCACAACGTAAAATTATGCGTATATTATTATAGTCGGTATAGCTGTTTGCTCCTGGCCCGTTTGAAACGGATTTCTGTGCATACCTATAACGTATAGAGAGTTTAATACGACTTAGCATTCGTATGCAAATGCGTTAAACTTACGAGCTCCCGTTTATGGTTATTAAAATTCTAGCCGGAACTATTAAATTTATACGCGCCGCGACTATAATATTTTAAATGCGTAATACGGAACGAAACGGTTTCAGTCCGTATTTCAAACGCACGAAAAAACATCAAAAAAAAACTATTATATTGTATTATAATATTATAATACTGACGCGATTAGTACGGCGTCGTATGTGCGTAACAATCCTGATCAAGTACGATCGGATACAAATCAATACGAAATACTTCGTAGTGACATTCCCGCGATTCCCATATTCGACACATCGAGTAACCGATTGGGTATATTTTCGTGTTCACAGAAACCCCGTTTGAGTGGCTCTCGTTTAATAACAGCAAAATATTATTATTATTATTTTTTTTTTTTTCAAGCACGCCGTAATTCGCGCGCGCTTACGACGTTGCGTCCGCGGACGGGCGCGAAAAAAATCACGCGACAACGGAGACCGACCCGTTTACAGTGTTTGCGATAGAAACGCCGGTCAATCATAATCTGCCGATCATTGCTGACGCGGCGCCATTTCCCCGAATCCCGTTACCGTTACCGCGGTACACTGTCGTTATCGGGCGTATGGGGGCGTACAAATGACTGACGACGGTTTTTTCTTTTTAGTTTCATCCGATCCGATGACGGCGACACAACGTTTCAGCGAATCGGATAACCGCGGCGAACCCGTGACTCCGGGAACGCGCGAACCGCGAGCGCCTTACCCCTACTCCCTCTCCAGACGCCGACCAGGTACGCGGACGCGTCTTAAGCGATACCCCGGTCGGAAACGCAAACACGGAAACACCCCGTGTGACAGCCGTGGATACCGCAAAATACCCGAACAGCGGACTAGCATCCGTTATTGAAGTCGGACGCCAGATTTACAGGTCGGGGGGCGAACACGCGGAGCGGTGAATTATTGATATCGGACGGTTGTTGTTCTTATTGTCGTTGCATCGTGTCCATTATGTGATAACAGACATCGAACTGATAAAAAAAAATAAATAAATAAATAACACTTGCTTGCATCGATGTCGATCATATCCCGTTTATGCCTCGCCTGTAAATGGTGGACGACTTCAAACTTCGTTGTCGAGCAACAAACTTCGAGCAAACTTCGTTGTACAGGGTTCGCCGTCTGGTTTGTGTTGCAGTATGTCTGTGGCCATAGTTCGCCGTAATCGACCGTTATGGCGGACACGGCCGGGCTCGTTCGCGCACATATATGTTTTTTTTTTTTTTTTTACGGCAACTCGTTCGCGCGCCAATCGTTAACAATCGAAACCCACTCGCAGGCACAGTTTTGGGCGTGTGTATATTCGTCGATTATTATTCAATATTTTCAATCGTGATTGCCCGTCGCTGATATCAGTGTTGTCGCCCATCAGTAACACACTGATACGTTAACCGTTATTGCTGTATTTCTAACACAACGCTATTTTTGTTACAATTTTTTCGCCGATATTGATGAACCTCGTAAGTTATAACAGATATCTTATACATTTCAGTTTGTAGTCTCCGATCGGGGCGTAATAACAATGCACGTTATTTGTTTAACGCGGAGAGAATTGTATAATATTGAATAGTTTTAAATTTCGAGATTTATTATAAGCAATTCAAAAAAAAAAAAAAAAAAAAAAAATGGAATTTAACGCGTTCGCGTTTTTTTTTGATTTTTTATTGTATATTTCAAAGCATATTTCGCCTGTTCTTAGTGCACAACCGATACGTAGTTAAATTTCTTTTATAAAAAAAAAAAAAAAAAAAAAAAAGATTTCCGTCGTTCACGAATTGTGCCCAAACGAACTGTAGCCCTATTAACGCCATTGGATTTCGTCGAAAAGTCGTCACTAGAGAGTACCCGCGTATTAAAAACACCACGATCTGTCTCTAATATTGTTTTATTATTTTTGTATCGCGCGTGTTTTCGCTTTATCGCGTCCGGGCTACTACTGTTCGGTTCCCGGGAACAATTGTACCGCGGTGAAATCGTAATATTTTAGACACGAGTGTACGCTAAAATAATGTAGATTACTGTAATCAACGTACCAATCTATCGAATTGTATAGCGCGGCCGTCGCGATCGACATCGGTGACAGCGAAACGCCCGGCGGTACTGTAGTATTGTATTGTCGGCGCGTACTCTTCCGGAGATATTTTAATGAAAACAAAAATAATGGACCGTTATTGGAACGGCGGCATTTGTATCATCGCTGGCGACGGGTACCTATCTAAATAATTTACAGTTTTACGGCGCGTTTTCGACACTGCGCCACAATGACGGCCGTCCGATTTCCATAGACAGTGGAGAAGTTTCGACGTTATCTACAGCAGACAGGATTGTTATAAACATTCGTTTGTTTTTTTCTTTCTTTTTTTTTTTCTTTCCCCGGATTTCGTGGATCCAACCATCCCAAGAACTCCTAACTAAATAATTTTGTATTTGATTATAATCGACGTGGTGTTGATAGTAAAAATATTTCATAAAATAAAACACAAACTTTTTAACTTCCATGTTATAATAAAGCATACAAGATACATATCATGTTAACAGATAAATAGTTGTTTAATTAAAAATAATTCAATGAAAATAAAAAATAAAATGTTTAGATGCTTATTTTATGTTTTTTAAGAATAAATATGTTTTAACGGTACAACAACTAAGACGACATCCAGTTTTTTCGGCTGAAGTATTTCATATATTAACAGGGTTAATGTATTATTCGATATGTCTCTTTTTATGTGAATTAATTACAAATTTAAAAACGTGAATGAACGTTCACACGATACTGAGCTCACCGTTTCCGG
Source organism: Cinara cedri (assembly GCA_902439185.1). Classification (NCBI taxonomy): domain Eukaryota; kingdom Metazoa; phylum Arthropoda; class Insecta; order Hemiptera; family Aphididae; genus Cinara; species Cinara cedri. Next base: position 288,624 of record CABPRJ010002381.1, read on the forward strand.
TAAGCAAAGCAGTTATAACTCTCGGTAAGCATCGTGTGAATATTGTAAGCGCTACTTGCAGAAGTTTATGTAAATAAGATAATTATAATTGTAATTATATTTTGTACGAGAAAATCTTTTACTGCATGATCGTTTCCGGGGAAAGCTGTAAGAAATTATGTTATGGTGCTAGATGCGATTTTGGGAAGCTATAGACCCCTTTAACCCTCTCAACACACTCATCCTACACTGGTGGATATATCGAATACAGTGAAACCTTTAAATACCGGACACTCTCGGTCTCCGTGATTTTGTCCGTTATTTAGAGGTGTCCGCTATTCAGAATGGAAAAAATTCCCGAAAATAACCCGGAGAAATTAATAACTATGTACAACATTTATGCGTGTAATATGTATATTAATGATATATGTATATTTGTGTTATTTTAAAACAAATTTTAATTGTACATATTATTTAAAATCATGTTATTATTATGTACGTAAAAATATCCATGAAAGTGTAAATGAGTATTATTTTTTAAGATAAAAATTAACATTTGTTGAAAAAATCGGTTACTTTAGCTTGTTTAAGACCTCGGTTTGCCATAAAATTTCCATAAAGTGTCCGGTATTTAAAGGGTTTTCTACGTAAAAGTGGTGAAAATTTCCCCGTTCCTGAAAAATCGTCGACTATTTGGAGGTGTCCGATGATCGAGGTTTCTCTGTATATCAACACTTTATGTCGATATACTGACCATTTTTGTATCGTTAATTGCCGATATCGAAATACCTAGACGACTCATTTGTCACACGTTTTGTCTAATCATATATTAAGAATCACCCTGTATTTTTAAAATGTTGGTTAAAATTAACTACACTGCCATTTAAAATCACAAAATTTTAACCCGACTGGGGATAAAATTCAAACTCAGGAATCAAATTTATTTCATATGCAGATCGGATGATTTATTTTTTATTGAATTTCAATATAATTTCACCGTGTTATTGCAAGGAGAAGGGTTTTTTTTTTGCTTTGCACACTTCTAAATACTTCCTAAATGATGCCAGGATGATACAATTTTGTTTTTGCGTGGTGTAAATATGTATAAAGATTCGTCTTTTATAGGTTACAACTTTCAACCCCATCCCCAAACATTTTACAGGGGTATATATTATAGTCTTGCAGAGTGTCTTGGAGTAATAATGGTTTTATTGACACGGTTTTCTGTATCTGTTTTTTTTTTTTTTAACTGTACTATTTCATTTCTATATATAATCATTAATTGTAATAAAAAATTATCCATCGGCACTCTGTTGAAAAAAATAAAAACGTGCGATACTATTCATCAAAGCTGTGGCAAGTTAATCATAAATTTTTTTTTAAAAATACTACCCTATAGTCAAGTAAGGGATCGTAAAAAAAAAATCGATTATTTTTTTGTCTTAAAGTTAATAATTAACTTAATAAATATAAAACAAATATTATCGCCAGGGATTTATCGTTTCCGACGGCCGAGCCCGTTTTTCAGTGGTTTCGCCACGACTCGCCGGACAGTTTTTACTTATAATGTGAAACGATATCGTCTGCCGTCTTTTTTTTACCGTTACACTCGTAAACCGTATAGGTGAAACACAAGGCGAAAATCCGTCGACGTCATCGCGCAGCGTAGTAACGCGGTATTTTATTGGATTTCGAAATGTATATCGGCACATGCGTAATAATATAAGCGTCACGAGTTGGATATTGAACCAGCTTTTTTGTCGTACATAAATATATAGAATAATACGATTTTGCAGGTCGGTTTGTAACACACCGGGACGAAAACACCGACACTGAGACGTACCACCTAAAGTACCCGTACCTAATATCTAGTTCGGCGAAAATCGAATTTTCTGAAATACAGTAAACATTGCTATGCACGGTTATTGCATTTGGGCGAATCGCGAAACAAAGCTTCTTAAAGTACCGCGGTACTCTGTCGAGTACGGCAAAAATATATCTTTTTGATAAAAAAAAAAAAAAATAATAACAATAAACGTACAGATATTTCTTCGCTGCCGCGAGACGAGAGACGGTTATTTTTCTTTTAATTTTTTTTACAATTTTGTTTTTTTTTGTTTTTTTAATCCGTTTAATTTTCTGTAAACGGTGTTGCACGGTCGATCGTCCCGTCGTTGTGGTCACGGACAAATAATCCGATAATGTTTAATGGTGTAAATAGTGATTATTTCGTACATTTCTAGATTATATTGTCGTTGACGAAAATTGGCCGTAACGGCGGGGGGAAGGACGGGCGGGCGGGGGGGGGGGGGGGTGGAGAGGTGGACGCTAGGATAGGTCTTGTCGATTATAATTCTGTGTCTATCGATAACCGTTATAAAATATTGTTTTACTACGGGTACGCACGGTACAGTCGAAGGGCGCGTATAGGATGGCGCGGGGTGATTTTGGTTGTTCGACGGTATGGTAACGCGCGCGTAGACACGACTTTATCTATCAACCTTTGTATCGGCAGTCGCCGACATTCAGAGAAATACGATATGCGTTGACCGCCTAATAGACGGGCGGGGCATGGCGAGCTCGTTAATAACGATTGCTAATGGTACGTTACGAAAAATATTGTTTAGAAAAATAATAATAACTTGTTCAAATGTATACACAATGTCTGGCAAGCATATTATGCACGGTGTACAAATGTGGCGTGGGGCTAAGAGACCAACTCGTACAGGATCGTACAGGATCTTACAGTGTCGTACAGGATCGTGCAGGATCTTACAGGATCGTACATAATCTTACAGAATCGTACAGGATCGTACAGAATCTTACAGGGTCGTACATAATCTTACAGAATCGTACAGGATCTTACAGGCAAGAAACACAATGCGCGCTGCTGTCAATATATATATATGTATGTATGTATGTATACATTCTTTTCGTTCTCGGAGAGAGATCGGCTATTTGTATATTATAGACGGGGGGAAGATATGTGTGTGTAATTTGTTTGTAGGTATATGCATACGTTTTTGTGCGTATGTATGAGCGTGTAGGTATGCGGTGATGGTCGGCTGGTAGGAAAAGGCGATAGTAGCATTTGGTGATAACAGTGTGGAAAAAAAGGGTGGGGGGTGGTCTAAATAAAGGACCTATTTATACAGGGCGTACGTGGTGCACGTAGGAAAAAGAATTGAAAAAAAAAAAAAATCTTGCGTCTGCGTCTGATTTAGAACACCCCATTTGTATACTACTCTCGATGTATTCGAATTCTGATTCTTTGAATTTTTCATCCATATGCAACGTACTAAAACAATCGTCTGAGATAAGATAATTTTTTTGTTTCGACTCAGAAGAACTTGTTGTAGGCTCATCGTAATTAAATTTTCTTTTTTTAACTGTTGACGCAGATATTGTTTCTGTTTTTTCTTAACTTTGAGTCATTGACTATTTGTTTAACCATTTGTCCGTAGTTGTACAAAGAAAACGAATTTATTTGAGAAAAAATAATATTAAATATACAACTGAGTACGTGTATCGTATTCGACGTGCCGCGTGTAACTGAAAATAATCAAAAGTTTTGAACGTCGTGCAGATACCTACTAATTTGTGTGTTCCGATAAATTATTATCTTTTCAATAACTATTAATCTAATTGCGTCGTTTTGACTCGGTCCCTGTAAACTCGTAACCGTCACACTCACAGATAACGATTGACGATAAAACTGAATTTAAATAACGAAAAGTAATAGATGTTTAAAAAATATAACGCGGCACACCAAAAATATAATCGCGACCCACAGTTTGGGAACCTCTGCTCTAAGTAAAATAAATGTTAACAATTCATAATTATCTTCTGATTTGTACCCAGAATGTAATTCTAATTTATTTCTTTGATTTTGCATATTGTTATAAAATAAAATATTTCATGATGTTTAATTATAAATTTTAGATTGTCAGCTGAGCAAAGGATGTTTTGGTTTTATAATGAATTAAATATTTTTTTTTTTTTTTTTTTAATCCGTTTCCGACAAACTTTTTTAATCCACTCAAATAATGATAAATAATAAGTATACTATAGATTCTATAGTATAGAACGTTCCGAACGACACGAATACTCAAACGGCGACGTCACATCAACCGTAGCATCATTTACACAGTCTTTGTCCGTTACCATATGTCGGGATTATCTGAATTCACTTTTATCTAGATTCTAGACACAACCGAAGTATCCTGTTTGTATATTTATATTTTGAATTAGTTTTACTAAATACGTGGATAATAGCATTAGAGCCCTCAAACATATTTTTTAGATTCAATATTTTAGACCTTATACAATTTCATAAGAAAAAAAAAACCCGGAAAGGTTAGGTATTTAAATATGATTAATTAAGTGTCATATTAAAAGCCAGAGGAGAGGACAAAACGCCTCATTTTGCCCACCTCTGAACACCTATAAATAATAGATACTATATCGTATACAGGATATCTACTTATTGTTATAATATCATCATTCCTCAATATTTTTTGTTTAAACTGCAACGCTGTAACCTTTGGTAGATAATTGACAAATAATGTGCTATATTTAATACCTCTAAAAAATTAGTGATTTATCATATAAAAAAATAAAAAAGAGTACCTACCATATAATAAAACAAACTGACATAAATCGTACGATGTGTAGACCACTATTATATTTGTGGAGTTGGGAAGGTAGATGGGAAACTGACTGTATATCTGTACGCAACGATTAATAATTGGGAACGAAAAACGATTTAGAGTGTAGTCCGATTATATATATTTTCAAAGGCCGTAATATTTACGAGTTTAAAAGAATACATTTTAGAAATATTCCTGTTTTTATCTGATTTTTCTCATTTACTATAAACAACCATGGGAAAATCAAAAAAATTACCTCCTTAATGTAACACTCCAGTCATATTTCTTTTCAGAAAAGTTCCCGTACTTGAAAATCTAAGCAAAATTTCTGGTAGAGAAATTGTTTCTTAGAAAAATAAAAATAAACATCACTGTAAAATCAATACATTCCTTGCTCTGATCAGCATTTTATAAACATGGGTATTATAAACTCCCAATTACTCTTTTATCAGTATTTATAAAAATAATATACTTTGAATACTTATACTCGTATGTGTCTTCTTAAAATAATATTATTATGAATAAACTTAATGTACCAACTTCAACAAATTCGGCTTATCTAAAACGTGCATTTTGTTTTCTGTTTAAATTCTTACAATAGAATATTGTGAATAATAATAATTAATAGTTTGAAATAATAAATTGAAAATTTGTTTGAAAAATATCTGAAAATTGGCACTGGAATGTACATATTATTTATTTGTTTAAATTGTATTATTTATTTAGTACGTGGATCAATGCTTATCAAACGTACATTATTTCAGCCGATTCATTATGTTGCGATAACGATTACTGTAAACTAGAAACACTAGATAATCTAATTTCTCTTCTAAACAAGAAGTATGCGATATCTTTTTATATTATCGATATGAGCGAAATGTATCTCTTATCTGGATTCAAATATTGGTTATCTTTCGGGTTTTCCATCACTCGTGTTGTTATTGGGCAAAAATTTTGCAAACGTGCCTTTTTGGAGTTCTACCGTTACCCTGGAACTCTAATAGACTTAAAACAAAAATTATTCACCTGATTAACAACGAAAACTTTTACTGTGCTTCCATAAATGGTATTTTCGATATTAAATTGTATATGACAATGTATTCGCTCTTGAAAATTAAAAATATTTGTTTTAATCTAACCTAAACAACCTTAACAACGGGGAAGAAAATCCCTGGCGTAAATACTGTAAATATTTTCAATTTTGATTTTACGAAACATTTTTGTTTGAGCCGAGAGCCAAGAGTTGGAACATCAAACAGACATTTTTGTTGCACGGCAGTCTGTTATTGAATGGAAGCGACGGTAAATATTATAACCGTGGCGTCCATTTAAATAAATGATTTTATTCTATTTCTATGGTTCGGTTTTGAATAGTCCTTTGTAAAATATATTTTTAATATTGTATCGGACTTATTGTTGATGTTTTGATCTTCAATTACACTACTAACAAAATTGTGAAAAAAAAAAAAAAAAAAAAAAAAAAAAAACTATACGGACATCAGATATTTTTTTTCTTTCGTTCTGGCCGACGGCAACGACTTTATTGGTAAAAGATAATAATGCACGAAGAGGAGTGCAGATATTGTGTTACGGAGGGAAAAAGAGCCGTTTCGTGTTTACACCAGACCGATTTCTTTCGACACTACGTGAAAAAGTAAATTGAATACCGTTCGCATTTTCCGCGATGGAGAAATAACAGACAAATATCGTTTCATTATTATTTTTTGAACGCTCCAGGTTGTTACATTGCACGGCTGTATAATACTGAACGGGAGGAAAACACCGGCTTGTCCTATATATATATATATTTGCCGTTGAAAACATATTTTTCAATTAAATAAATGAGAAAAAACCATCATCGCGTCACCGTCGGTATGCGAAGGATTCTGGGTTTATTATTATTATCATTTTTTTTTTTTTTTTTTTTTTTTTTTTTTTACCAACTTTTTAAGTATATTTCTATTGGCATTTTATTGTTAAAGTCGTACAAAATGTAAAGAAAAAAAAACAAAAGAAAGAACGGTATACTCCACGTGTAATAGGTGCACGTGGCCCTTTTACTTTTACTTTTTTTTACTTTACTTTTCAGGAAACGCGCGTGTTTTTTTTTTTAAATATTCTGGTTTTTATTTTCACACGATCAAATTTATTTGTACATCGGTACGTTTTTATTTTATTTTTTTATTTTTTTTCAAGGAGGGAGTTGATTGTTGAACATTACACTAATTGACTACTACAGCAACGCATTTTTTTTTTTTTTTTGTCGTTGTTTTAATAATTATAATAATATTTTAATACTTTTAAAAATGATAAATAATAAAGTAATTGTTTACGTTTGAAAACGTGGTTGTTCGTGCATTTGTGTATGTACATAACACACGATAGATTGCTAGATTTACCGTTAGATTTGTAATACAAAATTATCCTTATCAAATTATTATCATGTCAATAAATCATTGAAAAATAAGTAAAAGTTCTGGGAAATGCAGGATAATTTGTATTTGTATTTTGTATTTTAATCTTGTACAACAGAAAATCATCGCGGACGTAATACGATTCTTAGCGAGAATTACAATTTATTCGATTTTTTAAACGTATCAATTTTAATTGAAAACGCCGACATCGTACGCAATTACACCCGCATAAAACCAAACTAACTAGACAAATTCGGTTAGCTATATTCTTTATGTACCCGTAGAACGTCAAAATATTTTGATAATCGTACCGTGTCTATAATAAATAGAATGTATTAGGATCCGGTGAAAACAACAGGCCTTTGTTTTTAACCGAATTACAACCTCAATAACAAAACAACTGCGAAAAAAATAACGTAACCGTTGACTGTTTCGGTAGGCTTTCAAGTTTTCCCCGACATCTGGGCGCGGCGACGAGATACGATTCGTTGTTCAGCAAAGGCACTCGAAAACCGGAGCGAATACGCGTCCGGTAGAAAAGTCGTTTGCGGACGGAGAAATCGGAAAACACGCCGTATTATACAACCTAACCGTAATACGTAATGCGTGAATAGACGGAAAAAAAAAACACCCCCGTCGTCGTGTATTATAGCCGAACGGGCATTCGAACCCGACAGCGATTATCCGGTTTGCGGATCGAAGTCGGGTCGTACGGCGGATTGGTTGCGACGCGCAATTTCGCTCGGCATCATCGCGGTAGGCGGCAGACACGTCTCCGATGTTATTATTGTTATTATTATTATTACGCGGACGCCCGGGTAAATTCGCGTTTTTCGATATTGATAACCTAACCAAACCGTCATAACATGTAGCCGTTTGAAACGCGTATCATTGTCGTCGTGGTCGTCGTTATTGTTATTGCACGCCGCGCACGAGCGATAAATTACACCGACGGCGGATAACCGTATAATAACGTAACGCGCCGCCACTCTATTTCAATACCAATCGTGCAACGTGAAATGTAACGTATTAATGACAACACGCGGCGTGCTCGCGTCGAATATTGCGCTCGTTACACCGCGCGCGCGCGCGTGTGTGTACCGAAATAATATGGCATAACGCGGTACACGGAGCGCCCCGCACCTGGTCGGTGTAGTCGCGTGTACTACACCGGGTGATAAACGTTGTTCGTTTTATCCGTGATCGTCGCGTACGCGCTACACCGCGGGCGATAACCCGCAATCGATTCGCAACCGCGTCGGATCGCGATCGCCTCGTAATCCGGATCACGGATCCAATACGTTAATTTGTCCAAAACGGATTGGGTACTACAAAAAAAAAAAAAAAACGAAACGGACATATTTCGCACACGGTTGGCGGGCCATCACTGTTGTTGGCGAGACGTTGAGAAGATAAAAAAGAAAACTTAACGTACAACGATTAATCGCTGCTAAAGAAAAACGATTCTGAGTGGAGTGCGGTTGTACATTTTCCCGTTTTTCGCATGCGTTTCCTATTCATTATGTACGCCCATGTGCAAATCGATAATTGACCCCCTAAAGTACCACCCCGGGAAATGACACATTATACTGAACATCGGAGTAAGACTTCTGGTAGAAAGTCGATCATAGAAAAATAAAAATAAACATCACTGTAAAACCAATACATCCCTCGTTCCGCTCAGAATCTAAAAGTATAAATTGGATAACTGATACCGTCATAATACACGACAACTTGGGACAGTTAAACGGATATTATGTTAAATTTTCGTGCTTGCGCTGTATTTGCGATGATCAGCTATGTTTTCAGCTAAAATAAAAGTAATACAATTATAAAGAATATTTGTTAATCGGAATGATAATTTTAACGCTGATTAAACTGATAGTGACGTTTGTTTCAATCCCAATCGGTAATTCAGATATGTATTGATCCGGATTTGGTGTCAAGCAGTAGTATATATGTTTATCGCTAGAAGCCCGTAATCAGTTTTTGATTAACGCAAGATTTCTGGTAAAAAAAAAAGTTGTTCACAAACCACCTAAAACAAAAACATTTCTCGTTTCTGTTTAAATTCAAAAAACAAAAACTGAACGTAATATTGTAATTTATATTTATAAGCGTTTTAAGTTTAAATGTACGACAAATGTAACAATTTTACTAATGTTTCAATCGAACGAACTCCGCTCATAATAGGTTATCGTTTGCAATGATTTATGGTTACATTATAATGATGAATTCATTATAATTCATTATGAATCAAATTAAACTGTTACGCGCATCCCTAATATAAATTTCCAACTTTTCACCTACAGCAGTGGCCTACCCACTTGTAGTATTCTATCTGTCTGTCATATTGTGAATATTTTTTTTTCCACGGAAAAAGTTCATGGAAGTCTCACCAAACCTCCGCGTCTATACATAGTAACACCTTAACGTATTTGAATTTTCAATAATTCGTCACGTTCACTTTTGTCAAGGAGGATTACAGATCGGATATCTGCGGCTAAACGTCACACACAATATTTAGTTGTGGCAATCCATAACACGTATTTTGCCCGTAATAGAATTATAGTAGGCATGTAGTATGTACCTTTATACCTGCGACAAAGCCACCCACCGTATTGTACCCTGGGAGAAAAAACCGTTTTGTATGTGTATAATTTTAATTATTCTTGTGAGTAACCTGCTGTGACATAATATTTTTTATCGGTTTGTTTTTATTTCAAGAGAACGCGGTACCCTCAACTTTATGGCATAATAATATACGACGATTTTTACTCATAATACAAACGCAAGAAGACACAGTATCATTGTTTTTGGAAATTTTGTAATATTCTCGAAACAAAATAAATTAGGATAGATATTGATATCAAATGAATTAGCAGTAACTGCTAATGGATACGTTACTGTTTTAGGATGGAGGTTGGGAAGGTAGATAAAATTCAATTCATTTTATTTATCTATATCGGTGAAAAACAATAAATTATTTCTAATGAAATGCAATACCGAATAAGTTCAGTTATATATGTTTTGAAATTCCATGGTTTGTATGTTAATATTTGCAATTTAAAACGCTTATATATATATATAAAAAAAAACTACTATATTACGCTCAACTTTATTTTTCACCGCAAAAATTTAAACTTATGTTGAACTACGTAACTTTTGAGCTTTTCTGTTCGGCCAAAACCACTTTATCAATATGAAATTAAAGAAATAAATAGTTCTAAAATGTTACATTACTGCTTTTTCTCGTCACCTTTATTGTAGGTGGTGAATCTACTTTTGATTTTTAAACTACAACCTGTGTGGCTGTATGAAACATTTCATAAATAGGTGAAGTATTTTAGTTAAAATTAATTTCGGCGATGATATTTTTAATTTTCGTCAGGCCGTTGACGAGATATTTTACTTTTAAGTTTTGATAGGGGAGATTACAAGCGGTGCATCATTCATGCGGCGTTTTAATATTATTCCACCGCTCTGTCCCTATCTTAACTTAAAAGTGTAATATCTCGTTAACGGGTCGAATGTAATGAAAAATTTCAAAACCTAAATTTGTATAAAGTAATACCTCATATATTGTTATGTAGTATCTTACGTTAACTGCGGTAAACGCGGTGTATGTAGATACGCCACATCGGGTCAGAGTGTATTTTAGATTTATAGTGTAGGTGGTAGGTATTAGTACAGACAGTTTTACATTATAATATATCAAATAGGTAAAATTACTACTAAATAAGGCAATAAACGGGAAAACAGGGCATATGGCACACGTGTTGGGTACACAAGTAAAACTCTAGGTTTTTAGATTATTAGGTCCAAACAGTTTTAACGCTATGCCATTTGTTTAACAGTGTCAATATGAATACTTTTAGTTTTAATAAAAAAACCATTGTACACTGGCTGTAACTCGAACTTTTATCGTGTATCGAAATGGGATATAAGTAGCTTAAACATTGTAAACCGTTTATATCGTACACTAACGACTAATTTACCTCGCCACAAGCTCTGCTTAATGGAACGAATTAAATGATAATGCATATTGTAAATTATTATTCGAATAAAAAAAAAAAAAAAAAAAAAAAAAAAATAGCGTATAGTGTATTGGCGGGGGTCGGGCCCACCAGAGTTGACCCGTTGTCCAACGGCCGGCCCGTTGGCGGTGGCGACGGTGATTGTAGGCCCGGAGCGCAAATGGCCGTACGCACATACATGGCGGCCGTTGTTAAGCGTTCGACGAAAGGAGCCGGCGGTCGAGTCCATTTGCCCGGTTTTTTTTTTCCTCGCCGTATTTCTCTCTCCCTCTCTTTCTCCGAACGGTTTTTAGAAATAGAAATTCCGCCGGCGAGCGCTGCGAATGGCCGTCGAGCAAATTGCCGCGCGTCAACGGCCGCCGTCGTTTTGTCCGCGCGGTCACTACATAAAATACGCGTGTATTATATACGGCCGTTGTACCGCCGCCACCGCCGCTGCCGGTTGATTAGGTTCCCCGCATCGTCGACCGCGACTATAATGCGGTCGCGTGACGACGATTTTCCGTCCGAACGGCACCGGAATTGTAGTCGTCGTAGTCATTGGCGGCGGCGGCGGCGGTCGTCGTCGTCGTTCGTAGCGGGGAGTTGCGATCGGCGGGGGAATACGAATGCATTGTTCGAATATACATATATATATATAATCGCGGTAAATACTACGACCGCGGTAGCTGCAGTGTAGAGTGGTATACCGGTATTACAAAGTATATATAGTCGCGGTAGCGGTAGTTGTGCGGGTACGCGACGGTAACGCGCGCGCGAGGGAAAGTCGGCTTTGCGGAAAATATATATTGTATAATAGCTCCGGTCCGAGATACGACCGGAAAGGGAAACCGCGCGGACGAGCACAATAGTCGGACAATTGTCGCGTCTACGGTTTCGCCAGGGAGACCCCGCCGTCACCGCCGCCGTCGCCGCCGCCGCACACGCGGCTATAATACGACACTCGCGACCGCATCGATTTCCGTCGGTTTTTAGGCAACGACGGATGCGAATGAGAGAGATGATGAAGAGAGAGTGAGAGCGAGTGAGAGCAGCGGTAGTGAGTGTGAGTGGTAGGGAGAAGGAGGGGCGCGCGATTTAATATTTACGATCGTCCGGCGGGCATTATTGTTATCTCGCCGCGATACCGCTTTGTTGTAATAAAATAATATTATTATCATTGTAACGAAAATTATTATTATTATTAATTATTGCACGGGTTTTGTGTTATTTTGTTTCAGTTCCGCCGGCTCATCCGGTGGTGTTCGACAGGTGGGGACGGCAGTTGAACCACACCGTCGGACCGCTCGCCGAAAACGACGACGTAACGCTCATTTGTCGGGTCGACGGCGGTAAGTAATCGTTTTCTCTCGCGCGGGTGTTACCCCGGTACATTAATAATGTAACTGTTACGTTTCGATGATTTAAAAGTCTCGAAAAACGGTAACGTAATAATTTGATTACGCTAAGGTATCCATGAGATGGTCGTAATATACACGGTGTATATAAGACGTTACAGGATATTCCACGAAGATTATAATATAATCGTTCCGAAATCTCGGAAATTATTGACATTTTTTCTTTTAACTTTTTTTTAGATTCCTAGTGGAGCGAAGTAGTTTATAGTTTTGCAAAGATATTTATTTATTTTTTTTTTTCTGTGCGCAACTTTTCTGTCAGATGACTTGCTCGGGTTTCTACACGTAACACCTTTTCTGAATGGAAATCGGCGTAAGAAGGTACTTTAAGAGGGTCAATTATCGATTTTTCCGTGAATTTTCCCAAAAAATGTGAAACACCGGGATGAAACACTAAAAAACCGGGAAAATCGGTACAAAATTAAATAAATATTATTCAAGAAAATATTTAAAGCCCATTTAATTATTTTACTATAAAATGTCATATATATATATATATATATACATATATTGTTGATAAAGCATCACTATCAACTGAACTCCGCTCAGAATTGTTTTTTTATAAGCAATAGTTTTTTGTTGCTTACAGGTATACATTAAATTATCTATAACAGTGGCTGTACCTGTCTCCATTATCCCAGGACGACTTTTTAACGTCTATTTTTGGAAATTTAGAAACGAGTAGCTCTAAACTGTTTTGCAAGTTGTCGTTTGAAAATCAAAAGTGTCGGTTTACTCACGAAAATAAGGCTTAATAAAAATAACCGAAATTTAACATTTAAGAGATTTTTGTGTTTTAAAATGTTAAAAAAAAAATACGAAAAAGTTAATACTTTTCAAGCTTTCGCAAAGATTTTCGTGGGACCCAACTATATACATTTTGAGGGTTTTTTAATACATATTCAAAAACCGTAAGAGATCGACCGAAATGTCGACTCCCAGGTTAAAGTGGACAAAAGTTCCAGCCCTCCTCTCCTCAGTGTCATGTCAATGTTAGTGGGGTTGCAAGCCAATTTTATGAAACCTACGTACCTACAAAAAATACCGTCGAAAACGCTAATTTTAGATACTATACACTATCACTATGTTGTAGGTACGATTACATATACGATTAGGTAAGTATTATACACGCAATATTTTAAGGGGAAACCGCGTATTGTTATAAAAATAAAAAAAAAATGAAACATATTCAACTTATAATAATAAATATAGTAATCATATAACCATATTTTCACGATGTACCTACATAAGTTTATAAAATATTATTTAAAAACTATTGTGTTTTCTTCCTTTTAAATTACAAAAATGATCCGGTTATACCATCATTGTCTCTCCTGTTTTCACCGCCCATGGTATTCATGTGCTTGAATTGTCATTTTTTTAGTTGCCTATACCTAATTTAAGATTCTCCTTGACTGGTCTTATCAGATGTAATATTGGTGGATGTTAAATAAAACGTATCTACTTAATCGTAAGTTGGTTCTCAGCTTTCCCGTTTAAATTATTCAGGTACGCGTTTACAATTGAATGATATACTATTACCTAAATACTAATACTTTTTGCTATTGTATAATGCGTTTTTCGAATTTTTTTGGAGGGGGCGGGTCATTCGCTAGTTTCTCAAACACGACAATCGCATATTGTTATGTAAAATGTATGCACATTGGTCGGCAATTAATTTTTAAAAAGTTGGCCACCTCAAGTGTAAATTTATTGGCGTGCGCACAGACCGTGTGCCGGGTGTGCCTAGATATTACCCGACAATTTTGTCATTTCAACATTTTTTGCTATTATGTTGACATAATATAGCAGTAGGTACAGTTTTCATACTTCGTAAAAACGTCATTACTTTTTCTTTCCTTAAAATAAAATTTAGTTCGTACATTTCGACTCCACTGCCAATTTCGTTCTTATATTTTACGACTGTGTTACCTAATATATCGGGTTGATTGTAACTATCCAAGTTATTTATTTATAGACTTCTATTATCGATTGAAGATCGAAGACTACAAAGAAACTTTTACTTTTACTTTTTTGGAGTGTATTATAATATTTAATTAGGTAACTGATATAATTATGAAAACTAATTTAAAAACAGGGAGAGGTATTCACCTAACAATAAATTAATTCTTCTCGGGCACGACCCGAACTTGAGGCGTTCGCTGTAAGTAATAATAATTGACCAATAACATTGAGTAAGGCAGTACCCATAAGCGTTTAGGTAAATATAAAGTACTTATAATTGTCCCGTATCCCCGAGTAACACAAGTATCGCGTGTCACCGTTGCAGTGAACGTCGCCAAACGGCGTGAATAATAATAATATTACTACACGACCGTGGGCAGCGTTCGATCATCGGATGTAATAATAACGTCTCTATGCGTGGTAATACGACAATTTACAAAAATTTACGGTATCGCGTAGGTTTGGTATCGGTAAAAATCGGGGTCAAACAAATTTACCCCGTTACCGCGCCCGGCCCCTGTGTTGTCCATGTCATATTACTCCACGGACGCACCGGGCGAGGACATTCGCCGTTGCCGTCGATCGGCGACCGTCTCGACTTCTAACCTTCGGCGCTCGTCCTATGCAGTTTCGTTTTCCGACATTTACAGTTCGGCATTTTCACGTCATTGCGGTTTTCATTTTCGCACATCCCGCGGCCACGCAGACGTGCCGTGTAACGACGGCCGGTACGGCCATTCGAGGGACTGCAACGGTCCGTCGGTTCGTATTTGCCTGTCTATCGCGGGGTCAGGTACGCGTCTGGACGGCAACTGCGTGCGTGTTTTTCGCGCGAATGTCCGACCGGCGGCGGCGGCCCAGCGAATTTTCCGACAGCACGATAATTATGGAATTATCGAATCGTCCCGTAACGGACATTACCGTGCGTTTCATGTAACGAACAACGATTTTGCGTGATTGTCCGCGGCCCGTCAACGAGCGAGCGAGCTCCCCTCCGCGAGATCCGGTCCGCGTGCCCCGCCGCGGTCCTGGATGCTGGCCGGAGGTCGCCCGTACGCAAATGACAATATATCGTCTATGATGATTGCCTTGTGTGTCTTTCGATACCTACTCGCGTATCGTATCAGGATATTTTTTTACAATATTCGATACGGGCGTCTTGTATTTGCGATGTTTTCGGACCTGGACGCCGCCAGCCGGAGTTTGTCATTTTTGAACTTCGCGTCGAATACCTATCGACACGCGCGTAACGTAGCGTTCACCGTAACCCGCTCGTTCACGTTGTTATATGTTATTTCGTCACTTGTGTGTCGCATAATTGTATCGTGTGTACGGTTTTAAATTAATTATGAGTACCTGGCGAAAAAAAAAAAAAAAAAAAAAAAATCCAGCTACAGTTTTTCGATACGAATATTTTGCGACGGCGGACGTGACTCGCAGGGCAAGATGTTCGGTTGTACATTTGGAGCACAAAGCTCCTTACACCAGTGTCGGGCGTGGTCCAAGATCGGTACGCACCGATTAATTATTGCTCACGATAAACGATTCTGAGCGGAGTTCGGTGTACATGTTTTAAATGCAGTCCGTAATATTTACGATTTGGAAACAATACATTTCGTAAATTTCCCCGTTTTTTCTCGGAGTCCCCCGCCCCGTTTCCAAACGACACATCCGACCAGAGATAACTTATATAGAGTGCAGGTTTTAATATTTTACGGACAAATTTTGATCTCGTACTGTTATTTTTTAGTGTTTTTTTTCCGTTTCGTTATTGTTAATACATAATATTTTAATGACAATAGTATTATTTTATATCGCGGAACAAATAATAATACAACCGTGTTTTCTGTTCTTCAGTGTACTTATGTGTATTATTATTGTTTCGTAGGCCGTTTATTTCCAAATGAAATTACTTTAAACTGCGTTGCAGCTCTGGTCCTTTGATTTTCATTATGTACGCCGCGAAAAAAATGATAATGGGACTGAAAGTGCTAAAAAAAATAAAAAAATAAAAACAAAATACGATATATTTACTCGCTGATGACGATAGTATTTTATTTGTTCACGTTTAAGTTTTATTCAGTTGAATTTTTTTTTTTTCATCGTTACGTATAGGGTCAACAACTATATACCTACCGTCAAATGAATCGTACACGGTTTCATGAATGACATACAACTTCAACGTTTTAATATTATACTTTTTTATTTCACTGTTTTAATTTAACTCTGGAAATCACGTTGAATGTACAATTATCAAAAGTAATATTGACAATATAAATTAATTGAGATATTATAATAAAAAAAAACTACGTTTAATTTTTTTAAATTTTTTTTTACCATGAAATACAACTTGTGAGAAACCTCGTTTTAAATATGCAAACATTTCTGCTCGGCAAAAATAGTGTTATTCGTGTTTAACCAAACAAAATCTAAGAAAACCAGCAGAAATGTTAAATAGCTGTAAATAGCTCGACAATCGCTTGAATATTATTTCGTACAGTAAAATGTCCGATTTTCCTACGTTTATTCCTGGATTTTGTAAAACCACAAGACAAAAGAAATACCTACCTATTTATGTTCCAACTAGACCCAAATTTCTTTCGGAAACAATTTTTAAAGTTGTGAAGATAATTTCTGGCAAAAAAGTGAATGAACACATTTTAAAAAATGTAATTTTTTTATCGTGAATTAATCGTTCGTTTTTACTGTACTTACGAGGTTTTTCGTTTTTTCCCATTTATTAAAAAAAACTGTTTGACAAATTGAATAATTACCTTCTTAATGAACAAACTATATTCAAAATGCTACAAAAAAGCACTTTTTTTATTAAAACTAGATTTCCGAAAAAAAATTGGTAACTCACGCACACATAGTAAGATATTTCTCGCTCCACTCAGAATCTAAAAAATATTAAAATTTTTAAAAAACACATCATAATATAAAACTAATAAATTCTTCACTGTGTTCAGAATCTTGAAAATTGATCCTGGTTGTTAACACTGAAATTAAATTATAAAAAAAAAGTCTATTAGAAATTTTCCAATTTTAAAACTGACAGACAAGACGCAATAATTATTTATACTGCGTAACATTTACGAATACATTTTATTTTTTTTTGGTTTTTTTTATTTTTATTATTATTATTAGCCACGATTTTAAACGTTTAGGGTTTGAAATGATTTTTTTTTATTAAAAACTTCATTTGCTTGACTTGAAAAAAAGAAAAAAACTCAACGCTTCCCCGTTTTTGTTGAATTTTTTTTCCTTCCCAAAGAAACTCGTTTCCTTTTATGTTCTTTAAAATAATTGACGCGTTCATCTGCAGGGTGCAGTTCATTCTGATTATAGAAATGGGTTTTATGTACAGAATTTTCGTGTGAAATTTCACATAAAATCGAATGACGCCGTTTCCATTATCACGGTCCACCGATTTTATACTCTTTAAAATAACTTTAGTTCGGTACAATAGACTTATTCGACGTACCTAGATGAATAATTGGTCGGGCGTTTTTTCGTCTAACGTATACGTTATAGATACCTAAATAGGCATCGCAAATGCATTATATTATTATTTTTCTAAATTATCAATGAAAACGAACGAAACAATTTGTATTAATTCGTCTACAACAGAATACCGGAATGAACCACTAAATTATACTCGATATAATTCTCTAAAATGATATATTTATAAGGTATTATGGGTATTCAAATTTTTATGATTTATTTATTAGGTAGGTATACTGTTAAACGCATGAATATAATTATGGATTCAGACTGTGACGTATAGTCAGGATTTTGAATCAGGCGGAAGGGAGTTTAATGACAAAACAAATCAATCAGAATATGACAATAAATAATAGTAAATGATTTTATCGTCAACAATTGTTTAGAACTCATTATGCTAAACAATTTAAATTTCAAAAATATATTTTGACCAATCCAACAATATAAAACGTCCTAGACGTTTTTTTTTCTTGTAGAAAGTTGATTAACTTTCTTCAGTTACTTTATCAGATTTCATGTTTTTAATAATTGTAGCTAATACGTTAAGTCCGTGGTTAATCGTAAATAACTCGTGTTGAAAATGTACGTTCGGGTGTTGCTGATGTAAGTATGTAATCAATAAAGTTCTAAGTGATTGAAGTAAACATTTTACTTTTGGTAAAATACTTCTGTACAATAACTTAATGCATTGATAGCTAACTTAGGCTTTTTAAACTTATTGTCTTATCTCCCATTGGTTTCAGCACTTATTTAATTCACTTTTGAGACATATTCAGGAATATAATTCTCATAGAATTTTGGTGCACATAATGTCGACTCATTACTGTTGGTATCTAAATTAGCAAGCACTATAATTTTTTCTAACCGAAAGTTGAGTTATGTAATCAAGAAATGGTATACAAATTTAAAATTTTATATTCGATAGAAATCTTCCAGATTAATATTCTGAATGTTTACTCGATTAGTTTGCGATCTTTAGGCACGGGGAATTTATATTTCAATATTTACTTTTGAAGCAAGTAAATTAACTTTATTAATTATCTGTTTGAAATATGGAGAACCAATATGAATATTTTAAAATTTTAAAGTTTAAAATAACGATTACATAGATGATGGGGTCATGGCATATTCCCCACCATCACCACCCATGACTACGCTACTGTATTCAGATAATTACCTAAACAAATATCCTTTGCATTAAAGAATCGTGATAAAAATTATATAGTTTATCATACTCAAGTTAAGTAAAATTCAGTGTATTCCGATATCTTTTTATAGTACGTAAACAAATACTTTTTCATTTTTTTTTAATAATATATTGATATCATGGGTCGTGAAAAAAAAAAATTATAATCATGACATGGACCTGAATTATAGTATTAACGTTCTTAATATAAGATTAAAAAGAAAAATACACGTCCCGAGTAAATAATCAATAAACACAATATTATTAACTTTCATATTATCTCAAAGTACCGAATAGGCTTCATTGGCCACGGGTCGGACCACATCGGATAGTAAATCATCTAATTCTGATTATATACTCAATATGACTGCACGCGTGTGTTTATATCACTGTAATATCACTGTTTATATCACAATAATTGAATTGAACATGGATTTTAATGAGTCTCTATTTATAATATATATACATATTCTAGACCTTTGGTTAATTACGGAAATGTAGTTTGTATACGACCAAATAGACTTTACCGTCATTTCCATCGTATCTCCACTGCATAAATTCCTTTAATTATTGTACGCACAAACATAGTCGTTCGAATAGCAGCCCGTTGGTGAATAATGCGATTATCTGCAGAAATACGAGTCTGCAACACTATAGATTCACTGTTCGCCAACAATTAGTAACTTCTTACTATAAGGGTATTAACTTCACGACTAACTATATCAATACGTACTTTTTGATAACTTTGTGTATATATAAGTACTTAATAATATTTACTACACCCAATTATTTAACTACCTATATTGAACGAATTATTTCATTGGTTTTATTTGAAATAGTATAATCTCAATTTAAAAATATTTTCATATTCTCTACCTATGCATATGTGTCTAAACATATTGTATATGAGTCATTATCCGCATAAAACTTAATTATTTCTTTTAGACGAAATACATTTAAATTATATACTTATCCACCCCTGAATATCCATGTCCATTAACAGGTTAAAAAATTATATTGAGGTTTACTCTTACTGAGCTTTAAACATTTGATTTTTTTTATTAGTTAACTTATTTTTTTAACAATAATTTAATTAATATAATATTCAATTTATAATCTATATAGTATGTATTTAAATACATGTTTAGTCCTAATTTCTATTTGTTCTTTTTTTTTTTGTGTTCATCTTACATGTATGCAAAAGGACCTCTATCCCACCATCCTACATAAGTAAATGACCCCTATTGCCATTTACACAGATTAAATTTATTTCCAAAAAATCAGAAATTGTATATGTATTTTCATTTTCACTATGGCACACAAAAAATAAATATAAACTCCAGTTAATAAGTCAGTTAAATTGTCAATAAATTATTAAATTTAACTTTTAGTTAATTAATAAAACAATCAATTTTTTACTTTTTAAATTACATAACTTAACTGAGCTATTGTTACTATAGCATACACTTGATAATATCTCCGAGACCATAACGCAAAATTATATTATTAATTATTGATTATTATTACTAACCAAATATGTATGTAGGAAAATAATTATACATACTTGTTTTTCCTATTTTATAATTATTTATTGTTTAATGTTGTACTGGTAATCGATTTGAATAGACTTGAATTTTATCATTATTTAAGAAGAACTTCAACAGTCATTTGTTGGTATAAGCTAATATTTTTATGTTTGTTGTTTTCTTCTTATATTTCCCATTAGGTTTTATTATTCGAAAAGTTTGGAACCTTCTGTCTGAGTGATCGATTGTAGATGTAAGGTAGTCGCAATGTTTTTCTCCTTTTTTTTTTTTTTTTATTTATATCCTGTTGTTTTTCAGCCATTCGCCGGGAGATTAATGTAATGGGAAAAACCGAGTGTAAAGTTTTTGTTGTATTTGGTTGTAATGAAAATTCAAGTGCGCGTGTGTGTGCTGTTCTGCTCTTCTAAAATATATTTCGTTCCGTCGTGCTCTCGTGGAAATAAAAATAAAACCTAATTATAATAAACTGACTTTTTGCAAGTCACTTTTTTGTTCTGTCTGCGTAGTTTAATATTATAATATTGCACAATTAATCTGTTCTTAAAATATAACCTCGATGCAACCACGAATATTATAATTTTTTTTACACACCAGTGAAAAAAATGTACATTGTCGGTAAGCATACAATTTACTGTAAGTTATACATAAACTTCGCGGCCCTTCAAATCGGGTCTTAATCTAAGTAAATACTAGAAGTTTATAGAATCAATGGTAATCATTTTTATAAAGGCTTAAGTTTCCCATCCCTCCCGCCGATCCATTGAAAAAAAATATTTGGGTTATATTCGCCTATGCGGAAATGACTATCGAAATTCGATAAACAAAACCATTTTAGTCTTTAGTGTATTATTGTGTATAGTGTGCAATTCGTATTTCATTTTAGGTATTGATTTTTGGATATCGACGATCGGCCGTTGGATACGAAAACCGTCTTCTAAAACATCTGATTTTTTTTTTAATGGGACGTATCTAAAACTTTCGGATAGATTTTCTCGTATAAGTTTATACCGGAGCTCCGTTGATTCCGTCCCATGGGGTGTATTACTCGGGTCACTTTTCGATACGACTCCAATTACATTCTTACGATACGTAATACATATATATATATATATAATGGATATTTGAAATCGGATGGCTTAGCCGATTTCGTTCATTCGAATTGTAGCTGCGGCGATGTGAAAGGAAATTATATATACTCTACAAACGAATTATTAAAATTGAAATTTCCGTACATATTATTATATTATTCATTATTATAGTGAAACTTCCATGTAACGAACTTTCATTTAACAAAATTTTCTGTTCAACGAATTTTTTCGAGATCAATGACCTTCCTTAATCATGCGTAAATTTATCTCTGTATAACGAATTTGATGTTTCTATAATAAAACGAATAAACTATTCGATAACAATCCAGATTTTTTAAACGTTGTCACTATTGAATGTTAAATATTGTTTTAAAAGGGTGAGGGTTTGTTCTTCGACAAGTGATAAGAAAAAAAAATAAATTGAAATTATCAGATTTATCAAACCTTAAAATCACACCAACCAATCCAATAGTTTATTTATTCATCAAATATATTCATATCATAGACTTAATGAGAATAAAATATTATCCAACGTGTGTTACCATCATTTTATTAATTGAAAATACATCTGTTGACCTTTTAGATCAGTTCAAGATTTTAAATATTTATAATTTATACTATATTATTGTACTAAACTGTACTATTATAACTTATAAGTTATAACGGTTAGCTATTTTACATCACGCTAGAACATAATTGTGGTTCATGGACTACTTTTAGTTTAATTTTAGTAATTTAAAATTAACGAACTAGTTATAGACATTATACAGTATACATATATATAGTATTCAGTACTATTTTAGATAGTAGTGGGTTGAAGAGAGAAATATTTACCTATCGCAATAATGATACGAATGTAATATACACAAAATACATAATGTATTACAGGGTAGAATATTTACTGATACAAAAATATTAGGAAGACATTTTTTAAATTTATTTTTCTGGTGTTTTTGCATAAATTTTTTTTTTCCTTATCATTATTGTCGGAGAACGCTCCGGACCCCGTTCTAAAATATCTTTGGTTTTATTGTTTCCGATAAAGATAAGACATTGCAGGTAGGCAAGCCGGTTAATTTGTGCGTGCTGCAGTTCCAATACTGATGTAAACGTAATCGTTTTTCTATACGTACAAAATGTCGAAACATAAATGTTTTGTCGATTGTAGATAAATTTTAAATTATAAATGAGGTCGATAAAAGATCAGTTACTATCATCTACCGATGATACTATTGTGGAGGAGGTTAGAAAAAAAGAAAATTCTGGTGAAAATAAAGAAGAAAAAGAAGATAATGATGATAAAAATTAAGAAGAACATGCAAAAGAATTACCTAAACTCACAGAAAAAGAGATTCTAGACGCTTTTCAGTTGTGAGAAATACTTTCAGAAAACAAGCAAATGTCTCTGATGAAATTTTTTTTAAATTTAATGAAATTGAAACATTTTACGAAAAAAAAAAAATTTATAAAAATAATAAACAAACAAAACTCACTGATTATTTCTCTTAAATTAAGATTAACAAATAATATTTTGTAGACATAATATGATATTTTATGTTTATTTTTTAATACCTACAATATATATATATATATATAAAAAAAACATAATGTCATTCACGAATTTTTTTTGTTTTATTATGAAGTTACTGTATTATTTTTTTTCAATATTACAAAATATTCGAACAATGTTAAAAATAATTGATATCTCACAGTAGACGCATTCTCAACAGTTATTTTAACTATTACGTTATGTGAAAAAAAAAAAAAATGATTTTTTAACTAAATCTGAATTATTCCGAAGAAATTGAACGGACGGTAGTGTAATAATACGTATTTCTAGTGAAAAACCCTCTTTGTCATAATATTATATATTTCTGACTAGCTGTGCCCATGCACCCACGTCTTGTTACGATATTATGAGATTATTATAATGACGTGTCTGATAGCCAGAAATGTTAACGAAGTGGAAATTTCAATAATTATATACAATAGCTACGCATTCTATCTAACTCGATTTATGCAATATAATTTTAAAAATAAAATATTTACGTTTGTATGTATTTCCTATAGTTCAGTTGAATTAAACGCCAAATAAATCCTTAAGCTCTGTGGTTTTTTTTTTCTTTGTTGATACAGTAATTTCTGTAATATTGTATGGATCCATACGCGGAATGAATGAAAGTTGATTTATTCGACGGTTTAATAGCGGCGATAAATCGTCGTATATTCGAAAATCGTGATTACCAGCTGGTAAGTGCAGGACCTTATCAGAATGTTAATTCCAACAACAATATTTATAGTGTACAGGAACCGCGGCGTTGTTCTCTTCGACTTCTAAACCCGTTATAATTATTATATTAATATATAATATTTAATAATATCTATAATATATATAATATATATAATATCTAATATCTAATATAATATCTAAACATAATTGTTTAGTTTCTTAATGATCGACCACAAACAATAATAATCATACTGTATACGGATACACAGAAACCGTACGTGGTACACGAAACTTTTCGAGCATTTTCACTGTTTGATCATTTTCGCTGTCTCGAAAAAAAGTATGTTTTATACGAGACGAACAAAAAAAAAAAAAAAAAAAAAAAAAAAATACACGCGACGTTGTAAAACAAATAGCTCCCTCAGCTCTGCCGCGCAGAGTCTAAAAACAAAAAAACATTATTATAAATGAAATATAACCTCGCATCGTTTTTGTCACATAAACGAGGATCTTTTACTTCGTATTTTACGAGGCGATGGCGGCGGCGCCGCGAGAATTTTAAAACATATAATATTTTATTATCAGTCACAAAATATCACCGATAATTGAAGTCTATATATCGTTCGTTATAATAGTATTGCTTCATCCGCAATAGCCCGCGGAATAAACGTCTACGCGCGTCAGTGATAATTTCTCGTTTCGACGAACACAATATTTTGTCTACCCTATAGCGTGTTATTATTATTATGCACTCGTATCGTCAATTTGGAATAATGAGTACGCCCGGAGACGCCGTACGCGATATTATTGTATACTGGTATATCCGTAGTGTTTCCAAGAACAAACGATTATCACTGGCTTCTTTTTTTTTATCCCTTCGCGTATAGTGTCTTGGAAATTCTTCATATCCAAAAATTAGCATTTAATCGCATCACAAATATCCCATTCCAAATCATTAGAAAATTGTATATTATTCAACAGATAAGTCAGACAAGGGATTTAGCGCGGTCAGGGTTTGTCGGTTTCGTTTGGTCGCGTTAAAAATGTTAAAACTAGGTGCATTTATATTCGTCCATATCGACGACGGTTTGCCATCATACAGATATATGTCGTGTCACTAATGTTTTTACTGATAAATAATTGTTTTAGATTACGAGTGGAGCGAAGAAACCAACGATTTTACATAGATGTTTATTCATTTTTTTTATATTTCTGCGGACAACTTTTCTACCAGAGGACTCACTTCGATTTTTCCGTGTAGGAACTTTTCTGAATGAAAATCGGTGTGGAGAGATACCTCAGAGAGGTCTTTTTTCGATTTTCTCAAGTGTTTTTGTTTTTAAATACATTATTTTTCCGTATTTAAGCCGAGTATAATAATACGACCGATCCTTTAAATCTATAAGTACTAAAATAAACGTTCGATCACCTACGATTTTCTTTGGTTATGTAGTAACACCCAACTGGAAACAGCTGAGTGTTCATCTTGAGAGGGACATAATAATTGACACGCATAATACATATATTTTATTCTGTACCTAGGTCGTAAAACAATTTTAATGAGAGACATATTATTATCAGAAATATGATAAGATAGATATGGGATTCATCTGATATTTAATTATTTTGATAGAAATACGTGTACAAATTTTGAATGTTAGGAGCATACAATACTTAAACCTGTAAAATATCAATGCGCTAAAATCCTAAAAAAGACGAATTTATTTCAAATTCAAAAAAACATTGTACACGCACCAACAACTTGTCTGACTGGCGACGAAATATTCGTTAATTTACCATAATATTGTATTTTGGTATCGGAAAAAATATTCCATTAACCGATTCCGTAATGATTGCGTTATAAATAATATATAACCGTTTATAAAAGTGGTATATTTTTCCACAATATCCAACGACAGTGGTACATTATTATTATTATTACGACGAAGACGTCACACATCTGTTGCCTCGTATTCACCGCCGTCGTCCCCCTCAAAAGTTCCACAACTGCGTCGCACGCACCGTCAAACTGTTATACAATACGAAACTTATTGGTTTTCGTCGATTTATATATATATATATAATATAACATTTGAAACTTGTTTAGAGGACGACGAAAACCCTCCGGCGGGAAAGGATATAAGAACACTGCAGCTAAATATTATAATATGTGTTTTGGGCCAGAAACGTTTTGGAGACGTAGGGGATATACGTGGGGTATACAGCTGAGCCGGCTTCTTAAATGTCGTCAATCTGTGTGCGTGAATCTAAAACATCTGCAGGGCTCGTTTTGGAAACAATAAAACGGAGGAGTGTATTTTTTGTATTTTTCTCCCGCGTGCAAATGTGTGTAAGCAATAAAATAATATTTTTTACCGAACCTACAGGTATTTTGTTTTTTCGATAAAGAATAGTTTTAGCACTAGTAAAACTATTTAAATATTCTATCTCTTATCTTTAGTAAGTTAAAAGCTATAATTTATGTCATGAGTTATCAACGTTTTACTCTACCCTATAGAAGTGAAATATGATTAGCAAAAAAAGGCGACGAAGAGAAATATAAAATATAGAAAAGCACTCCATCACATTTACGGTCGAATAGTTTAAAATATTCTGAACAAGAATATAAACGAGAAAATCTGTCAACTATTTCGAAAATTCAACGTTAAAACACTTCGGAAGCAAACACGAATATAATGGGCTGTGGCGTATAGCGAAACTAATTATTTCATTAAATGATGATATTGCTAAACAAGTAATAATATAAGAAAACTAAACAAGAGAAAACCCAGAGGACGCTCCTGGAAAATATCGATAGATGGAACAACCGAGATCCGAAATTTATGTATAATTTGTATTGAAATTACAGACATTTATCTGTGACTTAAAATCTGTGCACGTCACGCACGTCACACATTTATTAAATTTGCATACCGAAAACCTGTCTTGAAATTTGTTCGAAAATTATAGACCCCACCAAAAATAACTCATCCTGGTTGCGCCACTGGAAATATTAAAAGCGAACCTTGACAAATATACGCGAAGAACGGAAATGGAAGAAAAAAGAAAGAAGTATTATTCGTTGTATAAATAATAAAATTTAATATTACATCAGTTGAGTTGATGATGTAGTGGCTTTCCAAAATAATATTGTCGAGCGGGCAGGTTACATTTTATATTCTAGACCTTTTGAATAATATTATTGTTGCATCGTATTCAATATTTAAAAATTCAGTACGGGATAAAATACGGGGAGATGGGAGACGATTATTGTTTTGCAACGTTTGACATTCATAAAAAAACAAACCGTGTTCTGAATAGAACTCAGATTTTTTACATCAACTTGCAGTTCTTCCGGCTAAATTTTCGACAAATAATTTAATAATCTCTTACGAATATCTTTCGTATTCAGATATGCCGCGGGGTGAAAATAATTGCCGTACCGAATAATATATTTAAAGAAAATTGCCTGCAAAACTGATGAAATGTTCACTCTCTGCAGTACAAACTCGGAACTGAAAAGTAATATGAGAGTTTTACTTTATAGTGAATTATAGCCCTCTATATTTTGTCACAGCATTAGTTTTTCCAGTCTATATAATCTCTGTAAGTGATATTTGATCGAGTGTAAGAAAGTCCAGTGTCATAAAATATGACGTAGAATTTGATAGAATGTTGTGTTTCCGAAAAGCCAATTGTTATTATATCGTATTGTGTTGTTCGAAAAACCCGCGAGTTAAGCTATTAGCCGTTTGTAAATCCGTGAAAAGTCATGTGTGACACTTAACGTCGTCGTTTATCGACGGTATTTTTGTCAATGACTGGAAAACGATTCCAAGAATTGAAGAATTTTCGAAAGTATTTGCTTATACCGCAGTAAGTTTTTTTTTTTATCTCGTTCAAGTTGTTCGATCAAAATACAAATAGGTATATAAGTTGGGACTGTTATTATTATAATCGTATAGGTATACATTTTTTACGTTCATTTCGTAAAAACCGACGTCATTATTTTAGTATTTAATATGGATTTATAATACGATTGAGTTTTTTTATTTTGACGAAATGACCGTACATCAATAGACACCTAAAACACAACAGAAAATACAAATCTCGAGATTGATTGGACCATTGCAGTTTTAGCCTATTGGGAGAAAGTTTGAAATGTATAAGATTATTTAGCCTATAATATAATATACAATAAAAAAATAAAAACAAAAAAGAGGTTAAAAAATTACAATTCAATAATTATTTTGAGCGGACCTCCGTATACCGGGAAGATTATATTGTATTTATGTCTTGATTTTTCCTTTTGCAGCCGATTTGACTGGGAAATTCACAAAAGTAAAACCGCCGTATATCGACATTTTTTTTTATAAAAACAACTATGCATTTGTTGCAAATAAAGTATCACCGATCCAAAAACTTCCAGAATGTCATATCTTGCGATTCGGAGCGTTTTTACCAATCGAACACGAGTTCGCCGAGAAAACACAATCTTACAATATAACTATAATATAATAGCTGCTTCGCTGCACTCGGGGCCTAAAAAAAAAATGGAAAAAAAAAGAAATGTATTTACGCGATGAAATATTATGAGTATCTATATATGCAATATAAAAAAATAATCTTCGTCCCGAATCGATATTTTATTCCGGTATAGTATATTATTTTCTCGATGCGTTTTATGCGTATTCGAAACAAAAATAAATCTGGTATTGTCTCTCCGAACCCGTGCAGGGATATAGGGGCGTACGCGTATAATAATGTCAAAGGGTATATATAGGTAGGCACTCCATCAGATGGCATTTACTGCCCCGGTCAGCCCTCATACCGGCCTGGGTATAAGTTATTATAATATTATATGCTCTTCTCTCGATGCGCTTTTACTACCTATACAATAATAATACGCCATGTGGGTAATAGGGGTCTGAATGCGGTGTCTACGTTTGTGTTGTCTTTTGCAGCGGGCGCGTCGTTCCTTTTATACGTATACCTGTAGTACGCGGGCATTAACTCGTCGTTTTTGTGAAAAAAAAAAAAAAAAAATTAAATAAATATGAACATAACAACGGGTTTTTTTTTTAATTTTTTTTATTGGCATTCGTTTTACTGTCTCGCGCATATTTTACACACACACACACACACACACAGTTAATATTTATACGCTGCAATTGCACCGTATAGGTATTCGATATTATTTACTTACATCTATATCATTACTTTATAGTGTTGTAACGCCGTTAGCGTGTATATGTGTGGGAGCTTAACGACGAGCAAACGATTGTCGACCTCGTAAGTTTCCTGTTCCTTTTAAACCGAATGTTTCGAGTAGGTACCTGCAGCCTACGTCCTACACACGGTTTCGGATGTTGCTGAGTGTGTCTCCATGAATTTCTCATCGGTTTCAAATTTGTCGAGATGACACACGAATACGTATGACGTAATATTATTCGGGTTTTCGGTTCTATCCCGCTCGTTATTCGTGTGACGGGCGATGTGGATCGTCAACAATTGTAGTAAGACGGGGACGTGGCGGGGCGTATAATGTGTACAGTTGAACAAGTTTTTTTTTTTTTTGAAAACTAAAACTTTTTACATAAATTATCCCAATTAAATCAGCTATTTTAGTTTTTATCGTGTATACAAACTCCATTTTGTACCGTTAATCTCTATGCACAATACATTCTGTACACTCCGCGAGTTTAATTTGCGCCGGGTTCAAGACGAATAATTATTACATAATCTGTTGTTTTTCATTCGAAATCGGAATTTTCGCCAAAATATTTAGAGCGTTTTTAACGCTAGTTCTTTTGAAATTTCAATTTTTAACTATAGCATAGTGGTTCGGATTTATTTGTTTACTATAACCCGTAACCGAATGCGTTTTTGTTTATTCAACTCGTCCTAATCAAGTCAAATTGATTTTCATCACATTTGGTATATTATTTCTATCAAACGCGTTCTGTTACTTTTATTTTTGCTGTGACAACCATCCCCACCGTCACACCGGCTTCTATTGAAACTCTAATAAAACGCCGCGTGCCGTGCCATTATACACAAATGATACTACACTATTCATTTCCCTACCATAACTTAAAAGTGGAATATCTCGTTAACGGGCTGACGGAAATGAAAAAAAAAAAATTGGGAAATTAAGAAGATTATTATATTTATATCTGTACACAATGATAAACCATTGCTAACGAAACACGATTACGAGAGAAGTTCGGTAAGACATATTTTGAAATGCTATAATTTTTACAATTTTCGTCAAAACTTGATTTTGAAAAAAAAAAAAATGATGCATTAAATTCAAATTTTTTTTTATACCACTAAGTATAACGTATAATGTGTAAATTTCTTAGCATTCCTCTTAAATCATATTATTTTAAGAACAGATAGGCATCTGCGAAATAAAAATACACGTAAAAGCAAGAAAATATCAAACATCTTTAAATAGCCTACAAATAACTATAATGGTTTAAAAATTCATCACATCTACAAAAGGCCTATATAAATAATTTTTAAAACTAATAACAAATAACAACAAAAAAATCTAATTGCCGTACTCTTTGCCGTATATTTTTCGTTTTTTCTGGTTTTTCGTAATTATTATTAAAACTATAAAAGTGTGTGGGCCACTGTTGTAGGTGAAAAGTTTAAAAGGTAGGATATAGAAAAGCATTTTATGTACGATTAAAAAGGATTCTGTAAAATAGATTCGGTTATAGATGCTTAAAAGACCGTAATATTTACGATTTTCGTCAAAAAATGGTATTAAAATTCTTATAAAAAAAAAAAATATATATATTACATTAAACTCAATACTCTTTACATCGGAACAAGATCTCTTGTCGAAAAGACAAAATAACAATAATAATAATAATAATAATAATAATAATAATAAAAAAAAAAAAAAAAAAAAAAAAAAAAAAAGCACACGTAGTAAAATCAACCCTCACCACCCACTGAGTCTAGTTATATATTTGTTCATAAAATCATAAAACTGAATTTTAGAGCTTTTTAATAAACGTTATTACTTTTATAACTATAATTAATAATTTAAAATCGAATATCGTACAGCGATATATTAAAAAAACAGTGAAATAAAAAAAAAAATTACAGTAAAAAAAAAAAAAGTTTTACATTAGGTAAAAGTAAATAATTATCATGTTTTTATTCGTAATGGAAAATTAATATGTGATTGAAATAATAATGTTCAGTTTAATATGAAAATTAAAACAGTATAAATAAAACATTTTTATACATTTTTTATTAAAAACATTGCATTGACCGTGTACATTTATTTAAAAAAATACCGTTGAACTTTTTATAATTAAAACTGTAACAAAACATATCAGGTAAACACATTTTTCGTTTATTTTAATAATTGTTCTATACAATTTGTTTTTAGATATAAAAGTTGAACACTAAACATTGTATTTAAAGCATACTGAAACATAAATCACAATAGTTTTTAACTATACTGACCCAAAGCATGGAATGTTAATTTTACTATGCGAGTTTTCGTTTGTTGTTGTCGTTTCTATTGGTAACATTTCTATCAGAAATCTTGCTCTGATCATCAACATTAAGGCGGCATTCATAATGCTTCTGATTCGTCTCTCCTTATGGTACACATACTACTATTATGTATACTTTTCCTATCTCATATATTAAAATAAGGTACCTATCACAAGATGTTTTTCAGTATTATGTGGAAATGTACATTTTGTGGATTATGTTTCACATAACTACTATATTCGTCTCTTCGACCAAACTATAACATGTTTTAGGTACATTTTATATTATAATAATGATATCACGTATATCTTATATACACGTATAATAGTTCCTTTACACACGGGCGAATATCAAAGACGAAATTATCGGGTATTAATATTAATACCGTAACGTCTTTGGAATGTGGTCATTTGTATTATATAAGATCAAAAGACAAACCTAACACCAACACTGTGTCATCCGATACAAATTAAGTTCTATAAAACAGCTGCGCATAGGTGAATAGGAGAATTTATGAATGAATTATATAATGACATCAAAGATCCTTAAATTCATAGATCCTATTTTAATCTAATCATTGTGTTGTTCATATGAACCAAAGTCAAAGAATATAATTATTACACGTGTTTCGAACTATAATTATCAACATTCAAGGTTTTCCGTATTTAACGCATTTCCGTTATAACGATCGGTTATAACCTCGTGCGATAATCAACGAACACGATTGATTCGAATAGTATTGTTAAAATATGAATGTTCTGATTGTCTATTAGCAATGTTCGTATGTGCATCTGATTTAAGCTCAACAACTCTCCGACCTATTTATGTGTGGTTCTTTGTAAAATGGCCCGCGTTGTTCGTATTTGGTTTGGAGCTAGTGACAATTTTTAATCTGGCTAGTATAAAGAGAATAAGGCGTCTATAAATATATAAAAGGCAATGTTTGTATGTATAATGCCCTGTTATGGAGTAATTTGAATTAAAACCAATAGTGTTATCATACATTTTGACTTGTGTAAGTTAAATTTTGAAAAGATCCGTAATTTTTAGGTTTTTAATGTGTTGTAAGTTTCATGTTTAATATTAATTGTGATGATTTTAATACATAATGAAGTAAAGTTTTATAAGTATATTTAGAAATGTTAAATCGTAAATGTGATGATTTTACATTTTGTTTGTTTGATCCTGCTGTTGTATTTTATTGCTGTTAAAAATGCTGCCGAAACGACAACATTTAGAGAGAACTTTATCGTATTGTTTTTTAGTATAATTTGGAAAGTTGATGTATTCAGTTGCAGTTGTTGAAAGTGTGAATAAAGTAGAGGGCATACTTGTATCACAATAACCCGTAATTCTATCAAACACATGATATTCCAATATTCAAACGATTGCAATTTGTAATCAAATTGTTTATTGCAATAATGATAAAAAAAAAAATCACAAGATCAATCATTACGGATATGGATACGGATTGAACTTGAAGTCCATGGTATCCTCGCGGACAATTATACCGATGCTTGATCATGCATAGGGAAACGAAGGGATTTGTGTGTATACATATGCACACATATGCATAAAACATTACATATCCAAGAGTATAGCAACTCTAAGTTTAATATAACAGTAATTTTAATTTATATAATCCAATACACACAAATAACAATGTACCTATACCTAAATGTATATAATTTTAACCCGATAGATTAATTATATTGATATGAGAATTTCAGTTGTGCGTTCATTTAATATTTAAACACATAAATCTATAGCTATCGTAACATTGCCGTGTCAGGTGGTATCTTAAACAATTTAATTTTTGATATAGTTTAAAATATAAGAGTTTTTTTTTTTTTTTGTTTAACGTTTACAATTAATGATCGCCGTCAGACAGGCGAGTAATGCAATAATTCAAACGCTCGTCCGATTTCGACCTCTGCAGTTTCACGCACGCATAACTTTAAATTTAATGCAGTTTTTTTTTCCGGATTAATTCGTTTTATACTTGTTAAATTCAATTTAAATCGTAAAACACGACGGCGCGGTACAGCACGGTGGAGAGAACGTTAAACAAATATATTCTGCTGTTAAAAATAAAACAAATTTTTTATTTTTTTTGATGTGTGTGTTTTCTTCTAAATGAAAATTGTATAACAAAGAAGCGTCGATTCTCGAGTGTATTTCACTTACCTATGTATATATATGTGTACAATAAGTTATACCTTTTATTTCATGTAAACATATTATTATTCCGGTACAATCCTCGGCTGTATACTCGCTTGAATATAAATAAAAAAAAAAGCCCCATTTTATTCGGAAATATGCGATGGGACGATTTTTACCATTTCCTGACCCTATCTAGAGACACCTTAATCGGTCCCGAAGTACAAATATCATAGAAAATTAAATGTAATGTGTGTAAGAATAGGTAATTCAACTGAAGTTGCGACATTTTTACTTACAAAGTACTAATTTTTTTTAACAAGTTTTACAAATAAACTTCATTAATATTTATCAGATTCATATTGCAGCAAGTTGGTTGTACTATTGGTTTAACCATACGCATTTATTATTTTTTATCTGTAAACTACATTTCTCATAGAAAACTTGCTCCGGCCACCATGCGTAGAAAAATGTGTGTCTTTATTATGTAGTGTATGGAAAAGATTATTATTTTTATTGTATTTTTTTTTAATAGTTGAAAAAATTACATACAAAAAAAAAAAAACAAAAAAAGAGAAACGAAGTTTAATTAATAGTGATGTTTTGTAAACAATATATGTGACATATAAATGGTAAGATAATTGAATTGGCTTTATATTAAAGTTGTTATATTTAAGAAAACTCTTGGAGAATCGAAAAATGACCTCTTTAAAGTACCTCTTCTTCAGATTTCATTTTAGAAAAAGTGCTTTTATTATAAATTAGTAAAAAAGTTGTCTACAAAAAAAAAAAAAAAAAATTATAATATTTTACTAATATGTTTCGTACATATTCCTGTTTTCTCACTTTTTCCTTTTTATAGGGAAAACTTTCAGGAAAATTAAAAATGGCCTGACTTATGTACCACCTCAAGAAAATTTCCTTTCAGAAAAGTGTCAACATTTTATGCATCCGAATAAGTTTTCTGCTAGAAAAAATGTTCATATAAAAAATAAATACATATATTTGTAAAAACTAAACATTCCTCGCCATACTCAGAATCTAAAACTAGTAAAATGTATACGCAATTACGATTTATGTTATTTTCGATTTTATTTTTTTTTAATGTAATTCAGCTATTTTCAAATATTATTATTATTTGTATATTTATCTATTAATTTTTTTGTCAGTAAATTAATTGCCATAATATATCTGGCATATGGGATTATTTAATTATTAATTTGTCGATTTGTTGCTATTAGGTACGAATATTGCATTTTATGTAAAATCAGGCAAGCCCTATACATATTCGCATCTATAATGACCCGGTTAATTAATTTAGGCACAATCCATTAAAATTTTTTGTATTTGTTCAGATTTCACATATTAAAGTAAAACCCTGGGAATAAACGTCTGCAAACCGGGGAATTGTATGTTATATATTTTCGATTTAAATATTTTATCGTAAGTTAGTAAAAAAGAAAAAAAAATCGTAGATATCTGCATTTTTTATTGAACACTCATATTAGCCTTTTCTATACTTGGTATTTTTTTAAAAATATTCTGGCGAATATTATATGTATAAAAAAAAAATTGAGCTTAATGCAAGATTTATAAAAACGTTTTAAATTCAAAACACGATTTAGTGAACTTTGTTCAGAATCGTTTTCCGTGAGTGATAATTTATCCTCGAGTAAAAATTGAATACAACTATAATATATATCTTAACTTTTTTACTTCACACCTACGGCAGTGGCACACTAATCAGTATCAGTAACAGCATTTTTTTACGACAATTATATTATGCTTCATTTATGGTAAAACGCGAACAACATAGGTTTTTTCAATCGTTGACGAAAAATGATTCCGAACCTAAATAGTATCTTTGGATATTATCCATTTAATTTATAGTTTGCATATTATACATAATATAAAGACGACCTTAGCGAACGGACTAACCTAAATACATATCATTATATTATTATTTCTCTTATGTTTTATTTAGGTGCTTTGCATATTGAGTGCACAATCCGACAGTGATAACAGTTTGTGGTAGGTATCTATCTATTCAAAAAGTATGTAAACCAAACAATCGAAAATAAAAAAAAAAATTTAAAATAGAACTTCTAATGTTTATGTGCCGTCCATCAATTTTATTATTAATTATTACCTATCAACTAAATTGCCTGGTATTGAAAATTATGTCTTCGAAAATTACCACTTACACAACTGCAGTGTCGTGTCCACCGACGATTACCGGTATTACGAAAAGCACGTCCGAATTTTTGTTAATTGTTGTTTTTAAGATCATGTTATTAAAATAGAAAATTAATGGTACGAGAAAAAAAAATCTGTTAAAAATTTACTTATGTATTATACATTATTATTTTTTTTTTTTATAGAATATTAATCCGTGACGTTATCCGTAATATCTCTCGGGAACGAAGGAACGAATCTCTCGCCAAAAGGAGAATCGAAATAATTAAAATGTTTATTTAATTGTAAACGGTCGTTAATTATAGTGTCAGTGTCTCGTGCCGTAGATTTACGCGGGGAAAAAATCCGTTTAAACACCACGAAATACTGCAGGTTTTATAATTTAATTTAAATGCCCCTACACTCTGCCGGGGGATAGTGTACGTTAGATTTCAAATTCAATTTTATATTTTTAAACAGTTTATTGTTCTTAACAATTCCGTTATCGTATTATAGTATAATAATAATTTATCAAACGGTTTTTAAAGCGATATTTTTCAGTCGTTTTACATAAAATTGTTTTTTTTTCCGCATCAAGGTATATTATACTCTTATAATATAAGGGTAATTTAATAATCTCTAGATACCCGATTCTTTTACATTGTTATCATACCGAATTTCGTAATAATAATTATTTTGCTTCCTTTATACAAAAATAATAATAGTTGTCACTGCAGCATTAAAATTATTATTATTTGCTCGATGGAAACCTCGCGCATTTTTCCGACCTACACTTCAAACGATTATTTTCACCGTACCTAACGGACTGTATTATTATACTAAATAAACATAATTCTAAAATAAACGTAGTATATAATATCTTATTTTGTTCGTAGCCAAAATACATTTTTCGTGTTACGGTCAAATTGCTTATGAAATACTTATTTTTTTCAATCAAAAAATACTGAGGTACATAGGTACAATATTTCGTAATATCTAAAATGTTATTCTGTCGTTATTTTATTTGATCTATTTTTGGATGGTAAAACCTAACGTGACCTACACAAAAAGTAAGGCACTCGAATAGTGCTCCATTATAATAATCTACCTAATCATGAAAGTGAAATATTTCGTAAAATTTAAAATTTCAACACCAAAATGTATTTAAATTAATATTTCTTCTATTTATAAAGTTTCTATTTGAAAACCAAAAGTTCATAGTGGTTTCATCTCCCTCCCTCCTAAACAATATACGTTTCCAAAAAGTTTTTAAAATTAGTATTTTATGGGAAATTTTTTCCGTGGCATGAAATTTGGAAGATAACATATTATTTTCTAACTAAATTTTCTATATTCAACTACATATTTTAATGTGTACTTATCCAAGTATTTTTCATTGGACATTTCCTTATATTGAAAGCCAAATAACTTTTACAATTTATTATTTTTTACAAATTTATACAATATTTTTGAACTTTTGACTGGAATTTTCAAACGATTTTATTTTTAAACATTTGTATAGACACGCATCAACATTTTATTATAAGTAACATTTTAATATTATATATAATATTTTTGTCGAAATGCGTAGTATAATAATACAGGAAAAGTTTAAATTGTTTTATGCGTTCGAAGAATTGAAAATATGCAAGTACAAAAGTTAGCCATGAATTTTATTATTATAATTTTTTTTTACGTAAGGATGTATAAAACACCAAAATGTTCTACCGCAATTGACTATGCAATTTAATTACTAAAAGTTTCTGGACGATATTTTTCATAGCGTCTTTACTGATCAAAATATGTTCACTGCACTTTATTATTGTTATACAAACATTATTATTATTATAACTTCTTTGCTTTGCTAATAATCTAAAGTAAAAATGTATTTATGCGAGTTGTTGTTCAGTATTATTATAATTAACTGTACAAAAAAAAGGAGAAAAAACAGATTCTAAGGTCAACAGAGCAAAAATATCTCAGTCCTCCATAAAAATCATTAAAATCATAACATCTAAAGCAATTAACAACATTAAAAATAAAACAATGGACAGTTGGCAGAACAATTGGATTAATGTATCTCTATCAAATAAACTCAGAAATATAGAACCACATGTCCAGAAATGGAAAATCTCCTCAGACATTTCAGGAAGAGAAGAAGTAGTTATTACTCGAGTGAAAATAGGACATGCTCATTTAACTCACTCCTACTTAATCAACAAAGAACCTAAACCTACACAGTTAGATATCTGTAGTTAATTTTACTGAGTTTGTTAAACAGCTAAATGGTAAATTATGTGCTTTGGTGCGTCAAAATAACAACAGCGTGTGTAGAATGAAATACACATG
Source organism: Cinara cedri (assembly GCA_902439185.1). Lineage (NCBI taxonomy): Eukaryota > Metazoa > Arthropoda > Insecta > Hemiptera > Aphididae > Cinara > Cinara cedri. Next base: position 326,828 of record CABPRJ010002381.1, read on the forward strand.
GTTTAATTAAAACCTTTACTTAAAATAGCATTAATAAGCATTGGTGTTATTTGAATTTTAAATAGATATTGAGCTGTTGAATACTACATTATCCACTAGTTTATAGTTAAAATTAACAGTGGTATATTGTTTAATTAAATACATGAACTATTAACATTATTTATATGCGTAAAAATGCATCGTGAAATCCCTTGACCGAACACCGCCGTGTTTCGCGCATGGGTTGCCACGAGTTCTCTCGCTGGACAAAATATATAAGTAAAAATGTATAAAAACGACATTTTCCCTGAATTGATCAGATTACTGATTAGTAATCTAATCGATTTTATTGGCCAATAACTTAAACAGTTGAAGCCTGTAAATGCCTAATAAAAAAAATTTAGGATAATATTATTTTTGTGTTGCACTATCGTGTGTCTACAATGCGTGTTCAATACATGTGTTTTTGCTATGCAGTTTTATTTTGTCCGTGATATTAATTTCTTATACAAAGTGACGTCGATATCTGATTGTAGTTTCATATTAAATATTGTGATTCCGATGGAAAATGATATCTAGTTGATTTAAAATATTATACATCTTTTGGGTGGAATAGAATTTTTTGAATTATGGTGAAAATAAAATTAAAAATTCTCCACTAAAAATAAGTTCTGCTAACGTAACTAACGGATGCATAATTATGTCTTCTTCGGAAATGATATGTTTAGTGAGATACTTTGGACTAAGTGTATATGATATTGGTGATGTATATAGAAAATCTCTTAAATGTTATACTGACGTTTTTATTTATATTTAATATAGAATATGTCCATAGGAAGTACCTATAATATTATATTTGTATGTATTTTAAGTAAATAAATGTAAATGCATTATTTTATTATTGAGTATGGCAGCGCATAACATACACACAATTAGACAAACAAACAGATTTTGTATATGATAAAATCAATGATTGTTATTACGTAACAGTTACATACCCATTTAAACGATAATGAATTAGGTATCAGTCGATTGGGTTAAGACCCATTGGGTTAGGAAACCGTAGCGAGTTCGATCCCCACCCGGAATGGTTAAGAAATTTGCAGGATACCTTATCTTTTTTTTACTTTAAAGATTTTTTTTCAAAATTTCATTTATTAGTTTTAACACCACCATCAGTTATTATTATGTCACGGCTAATTGTAAGATGGGATATAAACTGTGCTTATCCTAAAGTCAACTGATGTCAAATTAACCACTAATCACTAGGAGTTTTACAAAAACAACGAATAATTATTATTTCAACTATAGCTTAATGTGAAATCAACTCCAAGCTCCTCCCAGCTAAAAATCAACACACATTTGTGTATTAAATAAACACCACCTCCACCACCTTTGTGTAGAATTAACACCAGATTTCTGAGTATGTATATGCGAAACATGCAGATTTAACCTATTAATCCACCATATTATGAAAGACTGTCCTAAATTCTTGGAATCTCGCAAGATCCTCAGCAACCTCACTTAAATTAATTAAGCCCCCAACGAAGACGAACACCGAAACCATTGTCCCTTTTTTCGTAAAATTAATATATTCAAAAAATTGTAACACACCAATACCTTATGTATAGGTTTTTAAACTTTATCTACCTTAACAGTTATACCTATATTATATTTAATTGTTTAATTTAAGTAGGTTAATTACTATTGTTGTTGAATTCTTTACTAATAAAATTAAACAAAATATATGAAATTTAATGGTATATATTATTAAGCATGTAAATAAATCGCATTATTTATGTAAAAGTGTATAAAATACGTATAGCTGTTATTTTATTAAAAAGGGGGAGGGGGAATCGATTATTGTGGAATAATTGAGCATATTTTTTGGATTTTTAAAATAGTGAAAAAAAAAATTGGACACACTTCAATATAAGCGAGTTGTATGGACGCGAATTAACAGAAATGTAACTTTAGGTAAATTATTATTATAAACGAATATCTCGTTACTGATTATAAATAAATTTATAATAACCTCTTTTTATTAAACATCGTTATGAATTTTCTTCAGTAAAATGTTGTAAATCTCGTTAATATTTGAATACTAACGGATAAAACTGCAGTATTTTATAATTGAACAAATATTGACTTAAAAAAAAAAAAGCTAGCTGGCATTACCGGGCACGGTACGTCGACGTTGTCCTGCTGAAAGTTTTGTATTATAAAAATATTAATAATAATAAATTGCTTATCTAACCAATCCAAAAACTAACTTATTAAGCATAAATAAATACCGAGCTNTAACGGATAAAACTGCAGTATTTTATAATTGAACAAATATTGACTTAAAAAAAAAAAGCTAGCTGGCATTACCGGGCACGGTACGTCGACGTTGTACTGCTGAAAGTTTTGTATTATAAAAATATTAATAATAATAAATTGCTTATCTAACCAATCCAAAAACTAACTTATTAAGCATAAATAAATACCGAGCTAGGAAAATGGAAATTAAATTTAAAAAACAATATTATAGTACTCTGGTGCCGGTTTCGCTTATTTTTTTCCAATTTTATAAAATTTGAAAACTATTTCGTTTAAAGATAAGAAATTTTCCTTATATGATCTGTTGTCCAATAATTATTTAGTAAGGCTGGGATACGGCAGATTTCAAGGATGAAAATAACTTTGTAGGAATAGGTATAATTCCGATTGAAATTTGATTCCAAAGTATGAAATAATTAAAGTTGGTAAAATTGAACATTATACCATTGCAGTGACGGTGTATTTTTTAATTGATTTTAATCTAAAAGACAAACCCGTATGAATTGCAGTGCTCGGTGGATTTCAATTTTGTAAAGGTCCTTTACGAGAATATTTCGGAAACAAAAATATAATTGTTATACTGGAAATCGTACACAAATTTGGTTGTATTTTTGAAAATTGTGTTTAAAGTACCTAGGTACTTTGATTACGATAAATTTAATTAAACTAATTCAAACATATCCTAGTAGAAAACCCAAAGAATTAAATTATACGGGTTTTTTTTTTATTTGGTTTAAATTGTAAACTCTCTAACACAATTCCCGCCGTTTTATCTGGTTATCGGTTTAAATCGTTATATTCGTCTTTAAAGATGGCCGTTTGTCCCTCCCTTTAATGAGTATCGGGCAGGAGACTAGTGGAAAAATGTTATCATTAAGGCGGTTTTAACAAATATTTAAAATTCCCAATTTCCATTTCCCTCAATACACATTTTTTATCTAAACATATTAAATGTATAATTCTTTATTTTATGTAGTATGATTCCTAAATTAAAAACAATTCTTTTTCCTATGTATCAATTACATTTGATTTCGTGATAAAATTTTCAATAGTAGTTAACTTATAAATTTGTATACCTAATAATATTAAACTAATAAAAAATAAAATACAAATTCGGTCATTATTATACAATGAAAGCCAATGTGAAATTTTCAGAGCTTTATTAGTATAAAAGTATTAACAAATATCACATAATTTTATATAACCAATATCTTCTGTTCTTTGCTCGGAATTAAAAAAAAAGGCCCATTTCGTTTGTATTAAAATTAATATCCAAACTTTCCATGGTCTTTAAGTGTTATAATTGAATATGATTTTGCTTTATTATGCGTGTAAATAAAAATTTTCTCAGCATTTCAGTGAAAACAAAAACTTTCCCGTAGAGTAAATCTGTTCGTAATAAATAAATTATAAACTTGTTAAAATAAGTATTACACAAAATGGTACCAACAAAATAATTAAAAACTATGAAAACGCATAAAATTGTATTATTTTGAGATTCTAAGCATAACGAAAAGATATTATAGTTTTAAAGGATTATTTTTTTTTTCTCGGAAAACACTTTTAGTTTTATTAAAAACAGATCTGATCTTTACAATAAATCATATATACCTCAATGGATGCGAATTTTTCATCTGGTGGTAATTTATGTAAAACATTTAGTGTTATTTTTGGCAATTCGCATTTTGGATCTTTTTTTTTTTTAGTTTGATTTTTGTTGATTTTCGGGTTACCACATTGAAAAAATACGACTGATACTAATCCATTCAAAATCGTTTCTTTCGTATGTTATGATTTTCATTGTTGCAAACGATGTAAAAATATTATAAACTAAATTACTAAAGCTGTCTTTTTTACATACTTCTGAGCAGAAATAAAACAGCAATTGTTTTTATTGTGAAACTATCTGTTTATATTATCATTTCGAAACTTTTTAAATAATAATATTAAAAACTGATAACTCTGCTCATTTTTCAGTGTAGACTTCTATTATATGGATTTTATTACACAGAAATAATATACATACATAATAACTAAAGTTAAACTATTTTTTTAATTTCAAAACAATATTATATATCAGTTTATTTAAAAAGCTATAATTAAAAGGTACAAGGACAAAAAAACGGAAAAGTCAATTTTTTTCAATTTGAGAAGAACTATATCGTCTACAATATAGTGAATAGTATATAGTGTATACTATTTTTAATTTCATAATGTACATTACTAAATTAAATGTTATTATTATTTGTGATTTATGCGTGAATTTTATTATTTTGTTGTGTATCTCTCCTTTTTCTTTTTCTTTTTTTAATTTTGACTTACCATTGTGTTACCAAACTAGGAAGTCAAACGTCATAAATTAATATTATCAATCATTTTCGCGTTCAATTATCCTTATTAGCCTATTATTTATTTCGGTTAAAAATTTAGGAGTTGAAATTATCGGGTTTTTTTTTTATGCAATAATAATTGACCGAGTAAAAGAAAGTCCCTATAGTCGATATGAGTGGAACAGGATATCTAGACGGTTTTAAGTTAAATATAAAAAAAAAGTAAATATTTTTATTTTTATAATACTGACCTGTTGTATAATATAGCAGCTGTCTCGTCAGCCATTTTAAATACTCTCATTTAACAGACTTTGTTATAGTCTGCCGATGAAAATCGCAGGGTTTAGGTAACTTTCAAGTTTATTCCTCGTTCCGATCGCTTAAATAAATTATGTACAACATCATAAACTATGCCGTATAGTGTATATATATACTCTATACTCTCTATACAGATATGAATGTATAATCAGTTAATATTTTGGCCACCGCTGTTTTCTGAAAAGCCGAACAATTCACGTTAACAATTATTATTAATAACAGAATATTCAAAGACGTACGATAAATCGGTAACGGTGATCTTACCGATACAATATCAAAATGTTATATTATGTACCGTCGAATATTGTACGCATTATTACCTGTAAATAATATGAATGAAGGACAAAATCCGGCAAAACAAAAAAAAAAAAATAACAAATAAAGAGAACGATCTGCAAAGTATCAAACGTATTTTTCTTGAACAATTTTCCTTCACACTTTACCAGGCATAACGTTATCAACCATAAAAACTCAACCTGGCCCATGATATTGAATTTCATTGATACACGTTTGATATTCAAATCAAACGTCCGTATTTAAAATGTTGTTTTGTGTTTATTCTTTTATAATTGCAGCCTATTTTAAAAGATTCAATTACTTGTATTTTTTTATGGGTCTAATTTACATGGCCTTTGTAATTTTGTTCATTATAATGAAAACAAAAAGTATACAGTTGCGGAGCTCGCCTTTATTTATTTTTTTTATCTTTGTGTTGACAATTTTTCTAAGAATCTTCCGAGAAATCTACCAGTTCGTTACGAATTAATCACTCTAGAGTATATAACTGTGTAATTATAATAATATAATTATTTAGTTTTAAAGATTTGTTTTCATAATATTTCACATAATTATCTGGTCGGCCGCTTATAATAGAAAATAGACTTTTCGAAATAGCCTTTGACAGACACTGGAAGTTTATGAACTTTGGACAATGATCGACGGGCTGAACAGGTTGAGGGGATTCACTGCGTTTCTGTTTTCGAGTTATTACACCCGCATATAATATTATATTTTGAAGTATGATATTTAAAATATAATATCAAATAATCGTAATTCAGTGGTCTCTGAAAATAGATTTAGATGTAAGGTGTCTACTTCTGGGAAAAATGTCTCGTGGTCATTAATCCTAATAAGGAGACCTCCTTGGGTGTGTTTAATCCGTGTCAGTGTCCAACTATTCACCGTTGTTGCAGAAAACGGGTGGCATTCTCGGGTATTTTCAAATTTTCAAATTTGATATTTGATTACCGAAAGTGTACAGTTTAGATCCCGAAAATATGTGGAGTAAAAAATAACGAGGATGTCATATTTTACTACACATATGCTTATTTATTTTGTACGATTGTTTAAAAAAAAAAAAAAATGTAATGCTTTCCAAGATAATGTGTGGATTAAACGCCTATTCATCTATTAATCACTCATCTTTTTACCGCTACTTTTGAATATTTTTCGCGATTTTCTTTGAACCGAATGAACTCAATCGGTTTCATATGCGGATCGGAACAGTACAACTTTGGTTGAATTTTAATGCGAATTTCACCTTGGTTTTGCTACAAGTGGACATTTTTTTTTAGCTTAATGAACCCCGATAGACATCCCCAAATAAAGCCAGGAAATTAAATTTCGTACATGCACGATTTAAGTGTCAAGGACTGCATGCTTTTTGCGTGCCTGAACCGTCAATCCTGTTATCAGCCGTCTGTAAATAATACTCGAATGTCTCGTTTTCACTAAAAATACGGGGTTTTAAATACAGATACACCTATGGACTAATATTATGTAATAAAACCCCGGCGAATATAATTTTGTTTGGATCAAATGTAAAAAAAAAAAAAAAAAAAAAAAAAAAAAAATAATAATAACAAAAACAACAATAATAATATTGTAGCAGTATAACAATAATAATATTGTGTTCGACTATATACTGACGGAGCTCTGCTGTTCATGGGTTTTTTTTTTTTTTTTTTTTTAATTTAATTTTACAAACATAGTCTGCGGTTTTTCTTTTGTTTGGCTTTTCGCGTTGTAGCGACGGCATCGACGGTTAACGATCCATTTGTTTCGCGCGCGCGACGTCGAGATATTTTCTGATCGGAAAAACGAGCGTGAAAGTATTTTTCCACCGATCTCCTCTACCCGGCCACTCACCATCGTCGCCGCATGTCGTAGCGGTTCTTTTCCGTCTCCTCTCTCTGGTTTTGTACTGCGGATTCGTAAGAAATATTCTAATAAAATGTCGCTCGTTGTCGTCTCGCGGTCAACCTTTTACCGCGTACCGGCACCGCACACTTTTTGACCGTGTCACCGCCGCACAGTGGGACACATTTTTCAAACAGTCGGGGGAAAAATCATGGAATCGTGCACGATAAGTGTATCCAATAGTGTTAAAATTAATATACGAGCAACAACGTGTATAATTGTCGGTTGCGGAGCACTCGGAAACGGATCGGATCGAAACGAAATAAATTGAGAAAAAAGTTATAGTATGTTCATTTTTTAGCATACCATAAGTCTTAAAAACAATATTTTATTATTGCAACTCAAAACGGATTTTTAGTGAGCTAAATGTAAGATACAACGAAATCATAATTATTGAAGGAAACGAAATAAATGTATTAAACCTGACATCAATAAAATTGCATTGAGTGTTAATTATTATTTGTTAATATTTAAACTATAATTTTCTTTATTGCCTTATCTCGTTTTTAGGCGGGTAACGTGTATTATATATTATTTTAGTACAATTTTCACAGTGACTTCATATGAATTTTCGCCTTTTATGTAATGAGCGTAACGAGAAATTATTGGTTACTTTTATACTATACCCATGTTGTGTGCTTCTTTTCTTTTCGATAACAACTTTTCATCAGAAATTCTACTGTTATCAAAAAATTACAATTGACCTTTATTATAGTATTTTGTATCTAATCGGTCCATATCATTTTTTAGTTAAAATAGTTTTTTCAATAACTGAGAAAATCCGTGAAAACCCGTAGGAAAACAGGTGAAAGTTTAAAGCATTAACGGTTTTGTTATTTTTGATTTTGTATTTTTATAGTAGGTATTTCGGTTAGAAATTAATATAGAGACTTGAAATAAACGTATGATTTTCATAATGTTCCGAAAATTGTTGAGTTATTTATTAGTTATATTTGGTTTCATGTGAATAAAATATTTTGACCGACAATAATGCTTGATAACTTTATACGGGTCATTTTAAGTTTTACTTCATAGTATGTAGTAGTTATTTAACAAAAAAAAAAAAACGTTGTAAGTTAAAATGTCGACAATAATTATACACATTATCGCTTTTTAAAACATGTATTATAAATGTGCAACCAAACTTCGCTCAGAGTAGTTTTTCGTTAGCAATGATTTTTCATTGCTTACAGATATAAATTAAATAACTATATATGTTTCCTTACATTCCCGGCTTGCCGTTTAAAGTCACCACCCATCAGTAGTATCAGCTCTATTGAAAAAAAAAAAAAAAATTCGGGCCGCTGTATTCACTGTCTCTGCTTAAAACCTTCGCTATATTATCATCGCATTTTAAGGTTTCGCGTTATTATTTTTTTCTCTGTCGTAAAATATCATCATATTATAACGTAATATACGACGTGAAATCCAACACACGCACTCAAAACTTCCGGTCATTGACAAAGTTTGTGTACAATCGCGCGTGCATACTTCTCCTCGATTACTCCACTTCCCCTATCCCTCTCATTTCTCTCCGGCTATAATAATATTATTTCCCTCGCAGCCGAAACCGCAAACACTTTTCATATATAACAATAACAATAATAATATACCTGTGCGCTATATACTGGACTTGTCCCGAGGGTCGGTTAATTAAAGGTTATCACGACAATAATAGTATTTATCATCTCTATAAAGTAATATAGATACTATATATGCACACAGCACTGCGACTTACATATGTACCGACCAAAGTTTCGAGACGATATTGAAATAGCCCGTTAGGGTGTGCCGCTATGCGAGGTGTATCCGGGTGGTGTGGTGGCGGGGCAGAGGAGTTATCACCGTATATACTAAATAAGTCCTCCGAGACGGCGCAATAATAATATACACTAATACGAACCCTCTGATTCTACCGTTAAATTATGACAAAACGTTAAAATCGTTATGATAATAATTATATTATACTCGTAATATTGTAACCGTACTCGTGCTCGTGTAATAAATAACATTACAGTTTGGTGAAATGTATAGCCATGACCGTTGTTCTTATACAGAGTGATCAACATAACGTATAACATTCGTTATCCCTGAAAGTGTAATGCTTTTATCGATATTTGTTTTTTAACAACAAATGGTTCTAAAATGTTACATTTCCGTTGGTTTTTTGCCGCCCTTATCTAACGAGGTGAAGCAGCGATTTGATTTTTAATTTTCAAGTATAGCAGCCAATATGAACAATTGACAATCGACAATTTAGTTCGTCAAAATTTACCTAAACCAAAATTTTTTCGAATTTGTAATAAAAAATACTTCAAAATAGTTTAACCTCTTCTAAAAAACGTGTTATGTTAATTTTCAGAACTACCCATACTTATTTTCTTCGGTTTTCGTTAAAAGGAATTCCGAAAAAGTTTTTTAACTTCCAATTCAATAATGAATATCTTATGTTGATCACCCTGTATAGGTATATACACATTATACACGTAAAAAATATAGGAAATTATAAATTTATTACCATTCGATCGAATCACGCGTAGGTACCTAATAATAATAATACTATATGGTAGTGCACACTCACCGCTTCCGTCCCATTCCCGTTAACACATACCCTCTTCTTATATATATATATATATATATAGAAACGAATAGAGCGGAAGCCATCTTGGGAATAAGGTGTTGACGGATCTTAGGGTGATAAAAAAAAATCTCAGGTGGAGAGCGGAATGAATTTAAAAAAAAAAAAAAAAAAAAAAAAAAATGTTTATATCGTCTGTCCGAATAAACTGCGCTTAATTTATTAACCGTACCGTAGAAGGTACTTGCGTGTGCTAAATATCCAATTTCTAGGGTCTTTTCGAGATTGAAATTCATCGGTTTCTCTTCTTTACTGCTACTGCTGCTGCTGCAGCAGTTACCCCTCACCCGAATACCTCGTACAGCTACCTACCTACCTCTACTATATTCGTTCGACGATATTAATTCACCGATTTATTTACTCCGTCGAAACGTATACCCACCTACCCGTATATATTATATAGTCAATGGCAACAGCTGAGAAACGTGGTATCCCTCACCTTTCCTATCTGTTCGGAGGAGGCAAACACAAAGGTTTTTATTTATTTTGTATTATTATTATTTATTTATTTTATTTCTTTTTTGTTTTACTATTCCGATATATATATATATATATTTTTTTTTATAGAAATACATCGTCGTCGTTGTCGTAGAAGCTTTATTATCAACAAGCAGTATTTTATCGCATTTTTATATACCTATTATATATCATAGCTACCCAGTTTAAATATATTTTTTTTAATCTTCTTTTTTTTTTCTTTTTTTTTGCAATTTTGGAATTCATTCGGTGCTATTTTCGTATCATCATCGGTGCCATCGTATTATCATATGTAACGTGCGTACTCGATTCGTTATTATTATTTTTAAATGTAAATATTTATGCAGCCTGAAAAGAGGCGTACCGTTTGATCAAAATAATTATCACTGATTTATCCTATTGCGAACGGTATTCAACACACATCGAAATAAACATACCAATGCTGTTGGTGTATGTTTATTTTCGGTTAGTGTTAAAACAACCGACGAATCAACTGAATTTGTATTCACGGTTCATTAAATACAATATAATATAATATACGCGGATCCGTAAACAGAATATTATTTACGTCATTATACTATCCGCTACTGCGATTGTTTCCAACTTGAACCTGTTATGATAGTTTGATATGCAATAAATGTATTTTTGGGTTACCCTATTTGAAATTCCCTATTTTTCAGTTTTTTTTTTCGTCGATTAAAACTTGACATAAAATTATTTTGGATTTTCGAAAATACTCAAATATTGTATATATAGTTATTAAAATATTATTATGCTATTTTTTAGATTTTAAAATTATTGTCTAGCTATAGCCTATAGGTATTAATTTGCAGTCATGTCTTGGACGGGAATTTTTCGCTAGGGAACCGGACATCCTTCCACCCGGTCTCTGGTCTAGTTCATCCCCGGTTTGGACAACAAAATACGGGGGGACGTGTGTCGAGTTATTGGACGTTTTTTGGGTGGGCGTCGTCACGAAAGCCACTGTTGTAATTAATATTGATATACGACGACGTGTCATATTATCCGTTTGGTTAAAATACAGTGTAATTTGTATTTCTCCTAATGTTCACTACACACGTCTTATTATTTTCTACGTAATTCTGGTGCATTAACGATATAAGGTTGCACTTCCGGTAGACCCAGAATTCGCAGGTACCCGGTGTCATAAATGATGCAAATTCAAAAACACAATATTAATCGGTGGGTAAAAAAATGTAAATCAATAAATAATATCAATAATATTCTTACTAAAATATCTTATAATATATTATTAACGCGTGAAAAGTAAACTCATATCGTTGATCGATCGGGCGCGTTGGAATAAAACATAATGTGGTTAAGAACCAAAAATAATATTATCTAGTAAAATAACGGTCGATTAGGGTGATGGTATTGTTGACGTATATTTTTTGTATTATTATTTTTTTTTACGTATATTATTTTATGCATTAGTGCGTAAGAGAGCCCAAAAGTTCTACCAGGGATATGGCGGAGAATAGCCGGTCGGGTAAGAAATAGCACACCCTGATTTTAGTTAAACGTAACCTATATCCGGGGTGTGTCTCTAGATACTAAACGTAGACATATTATTATTTCGTTTGATTTCACTAGTTTCATCAAAGTCTGAGTCTGTATGACGTGTCAATAAAATTAAGTAATTCACACTACTGAAATTAGATATTTTGAGATCATTTAAAGCTCTATAATCAGCTGTAGTCCGATCGATTTCGGAGTACGATAACATTATTTGAATCCCATCCATCAATTTAGAACGTGATTTCATCGAAAGAATCCAGAACCGTTTCTTAAAATACGTAGTCTTTAAATTTAAATTTCAACTAAAACTACAAATTTATCAACTTGTGCGAGTTTATTAAAACCTCCCTACATTATCTATTATACGTGATGTGGCGCACATGAACTTCATTTTCAACCTCATCAATAGTTTCATTAATTCTCCCTACTTATTAAACTTAATCCATCTCAAAGTCCTTTTCCACCAGAAAAGATACCCCACAGTGTTTTATATTCTAACCCTCAGTACAGACTTTGCCAAAAACTCACCCTCCTTAAGAGCAATGTCCCTATGTAATAACTACCCCAATATTGATTTTTTCCATGATACTATAATTAACATTAACAAAACCTCATTACATTATTATTCTACGTACGCGCCACACTCACTGTTAATTATTATTATATTAGATCGCATTTGTTTATACTTAAGATTACCTGTTTTACCCTGTATCTACTTAATATATGTCAAAATAGGGCTTTTGCCTTTATTTATTTATTTGTTATAAATAAATTATTATTATTATTTAAATTGACGCTATATCGTCGTGTCCATTACCTAATCGTGCTGATATTTCGCAGATTTAGTTCTCTAATCACAATGCAAAATGAAAAAAATAGCTGATACTGGGGAAGGGTGTGTCATTGTTGTAGGTGGAAAGACGGAAATGTAGGATACATAAAGTTATTTAATTAATAATTTTCATCAACGATACACCATTGCTAACGAAAAACGATTCGGAGCCAAATTCGGTTATACAACATGATTTAAATATCGTAATATTTACGATTTCCGTCAAAATTTGATACTAAAATTCTTCTCAAAGATTATTCATTACATTTATTATTATCTCATATTTATCTTGGTTTTCTTGATAATTGTGAATATCCGGGTAAATTTAAGCAATAACTGTGTATATTATTTTTCTGTTTTTGAAATTCAGTTATTTTATTCTATTATTATCATTTTTTTTTTTTTTTTTGTTTACCGATCCGTCGCTATGTTACTATAGGTCAGCTGGTAATATAAAATAATCTGGCTTATCAAATTATTTATTTATTTATCGATTCGTTGCTATAGACACCAATATTGTATTCCATATAGAAACGGACAAGCACTATAATTATTTACTTTTATAATACACTGGCTTAAATTCGTTACTTTGGTCTTAAATATGTATAAATCATGTTATATTATAATAGCTAACAAATCGTGAAAAGTGTCATCATATGTTTTTTTTTTTTTTTTTTACTTTACTTAAAACTATATTCCTGTCTATTTAAAAATGTTAAATTTGTAATTTGTAAGGTTTCTATAATAATTCTACACGTGTTTCTAATTTTTTTTTTTATTATAAATCCATTAATATTTGTTGCCGTTTGTTTGTACTTCACATAAGTACATAGTCATAAGGTGTCAAAACGCTGCATGTTTACATAGCCATGCACTCACTAACACTCCGTACGAATAATACTTGTAAATAATAGATTTACCAAATGGTAAATTATTAGTGAATAGCTCCTTGAATAGCCATTCGTCGACTACTATCGGTTATTGATACATTTATTTCCATTACCGACACCGGTGTACAGATATTGCGTGTACAAGACGCCGTGATAGTATAATTTTAATAATAGTAATAATAATAATAAAATAAATATTATAATATCATAATTTAATTTTACTTTCCGTATTTAGAGGGAACCAGTATACTTAGAAATACTTTTTGAATAAAATCAACTATACATTTTTTGTCGACGTCATACAATTCGTTTCTACGTTATGACTGTAATGTTATCATTAAAATCATAATACTAGTATTATCCTTCCTTTTAATAAATTTCAAATATTATATACTTCATTATGAAGTTCGGCGAACTAAAAACGGCATAGTTGGGTGAATAAGTACGCGGAACAGAGGATTATAACAGATAGGATTTTGCGCACTATTGTACTTGTTTAAGTCCTTCAGTCCTCGTAACGATATCATCCAAGCCCCTACTCTCCTTATTATCTTATTAACCAGTTGATGGACTTTCAACCATTGCGAAACGAGCACCTTTATACATAGAGACGATAAAATTATTAATTCTGTATTTCTGTACATAATTATATTATATACAGCGATCACTCATACAAATTGTTATATTATACGATTATAATTTTTGCGATACCGATCGTATTTTATTATTTTTTTTTTTCCATCTAATACATTGTAGTACAAGTATCAAATTCATCTATACATATTTATATTTTTACTCTAATTATAATTCATATATATATATATACATAACAAAATATATACTTACCTACATATTTAAGTTTGTTATTGGATTAATAAACCGCGGGTGGGCGAGGGGAATTACACACACATTAATTATTATACATAATCATATTTCTGCACGCTACAGTGCAAGCGATGGATATTACGAAAATCATTATTGTATGTTCTTGTGGAGATTTTGAAATGGCAATACATAATATATTTTTTAATTAACACGTACGATTTTTAAGTGGTTCAATTTTGAACATTTTAAACGCTAAAAATTTGTTAAGACAATAGGTTTAAAAATTAATGTTATCGTTACGATAAAAAAAAATAAAAATAAAAGAAAGTTTTGTAATCATTTCACTGCCAAACATAAATGTTAATATAAATAAGCAGAGTGCGTTATGCACGTGAAATTTGTGAATTGCGTGCATTTCGAGACATTTAATTTTTAATGCTTTCTGAAAACGAAAACGCCAAACAAATTATTATTACTACGTCCAAACACTAGGACATTATTATCTTAAAGAAAGAAGGCACTTCTAAAGTTTTCTGAAATAACGCATGTTAACTATTTACCGGTCATATACAATTTTGTGCAACGAAGACTTCTAAAATATCCAGATAAAGAAAAGCGAATAATGCTAGAATGATTATCCAGATGAAGATAAAATAATTGGCAAATTTTATCTTGATAATTTTGTTTATAGCCTGTCATGTAACTAGCAAAAATGTACCCGATTTAGTACATATTTTATTAATTATAAATAGGCTGTGTGATTGATGTGTAACTATATGCAAATTAATTATAAATAATTAATTAAAATGTGTAAACATAAAATAAATATTTTATAAATTACGAAATTTTATAAAAGATTTATCTATACATAAATTCATTTA
Source organism: Cinara cedri (assembly GCA_902439185.1). NCBI lineage: Eukaryota > Metazoa > Arthropoda > Insecta > Hemiptera > Aphididae > Cinara > Cinara cedri. The sequence goes on from CABPRJ010002381.1 coordinate 342,058, forward strand.
AATGATTCAATTATTAATCTTTGATAAAGTGTCAGATAATTTGATTATCGTTTATTTAGAAGACTTTAGGAAGAATATTTCGTGCCTACCAATCTAGACACAACACAGGCTATAAACTATTAACAGAACACGTATAAGTGTAAAATGTAAACTCTACCGGCCTATTGTATTTTGCTTTTTTCCAAAAGGAAATTCAAGAACTTTTTATCTTATTAAAACTTTGCTGATAATTGTATCCCGACGCGTTGCGTAATTGTTAACATTGTAAACTGCGATCAATAGGAAAATACTGGAATTCGCGGTATTCTTTAGGTAATTCTAAAATTTTTATTAAACTAAAATTTTTATGTATAGTTATCCATTATTATAAACTAACTGGCAAAATAAAATTTAAGTGGAATTTACTGACCATTATCCTTATCGTGTATGACCGACGTAGTTTACGCGATACTTACTGCTTTTTACCCCAATTTTTTTTCTGGTTTCCGTTAGTTACATAGGTAGTATTTCGATACGCCCCAATCCTGAGCTTAAAAAAAAATCCCATAACCAATTTGTGAAATATATTATACTACACAAATCAATTATTGTTATTATTGTTCCGCAGGTAATCCTCAGCCGTCGGTGGTATGGCTGAAAAACGGTAAAGTGGTGGACGAAGAGTGCGAACACGCACTCAACGACAAGATCGAAAACAAGTTACGCTGGCCTCGGATCAGCCGCCAGGACCTTAACTCGGAGTTTACGTGCCAGGCGTCCAACACCAAGTTAATGGATCCCCGGCAAGCCTCCGTCATGTTGGACCTCAGACGTGAGTACCTGGATATTTGCGTTAAACTTCCGAACGAAAAAAAAAAAAAAAAAACTATAAAGCCGAACGAATTTTTCGAACTCCGTCCGAGTTTTCATTATGATTTTGTCGGGGGTTAATTAAAATTCGGTGAGGATATTATATATACGTGTACCTATATATAATAATATAATAATACCGGTGGTGGCGTGTATCGCCGCCGTCACTGCCCTGAGGGTTGTGCACGGGACGTCGATCCAACGCTCTTAATTGGACGTTGGAATTAAGTAGGAGCGAAAAGAAAGTCTAAAAAAAAAACTAACGAACTTTATTATTACTCTTCCGTGAATCCATTATCTTCAACTTTGCCTTTTCTTCGACAGATATCCCTCCCACCCTCTTTATCTCTCTTATTCCCCTTTTTCCTCTCTGACTTTTCCTCGATCTCTTTTTTATTTTACACAACTTACACCAATTGCTCTACCGTCATCGTCGTCTAATTATTATTACCACCCGCTTTATTCGTATATTTAATCGTGTGTACTTATATTCAGGAAACAAAACAATCGAATGTTCGATTCATTAATAAATATAAAATAATAGAAGATTGAATTAATTTTTAATTTTGTTATTTCATTTGTTCACTTGAATACTGGAATTTGCTTTTGCAACCGTCTCGACAGTTGTTAAAATAACTGATCTTGTTGAGAGGTTGAAAGTTACGTACGAGGCGTGAGCATAAAAAAATTTAAAATTAACCTTAAATGTTTCCAAAATTATTTTTTAAAAAATATTAAATTCACTTAAAATCCTCTTAGAAAATCACTAGTTCATCATAAATAGATTACTCTGTATACACGTAAAATCGTGAAAACTCTCATATATATTATCAGGAAATCTTCTGTCTGTTAATTTTCTGTTTTTTTTTCGTTTACAAAAAGGTCCTAAAATATTATCGAATGTGAAACAAATTTAAACCTCGCCCTCCTCAAAATTTCATTTCAATTATAGTTTTCATCGTATGGTGTGTGTTAATCCCCGCCATCGTAATTAAAGTATTCCAGCACCTGATAGAGAATCTAGATCATAAACAGAGTGGCCAACCCGGTGAACATTTTCTATTGACGGGCTATCATCATTGACGAAGGATGCCATTAATCGTTCCTTTTAATAAGTGTTTTATGTGTCGTTTATGTATTCGTTATTTTTTAAATTTGTATTATATTTAATGTAAACAATTACATTTTAAATAATTTATTACGTAGTGGATACTGTCTAGTGAACATATGGGTTTTGTAAGTACTCAATTTTTATCCTTAAGGGTTAAAAAAAAATTATTCATTCTTAAGTAAAGAGTCATAGACATAGACATTAGATTTTTAAGATTTAACTGATTATACGTGTTAAATGGGCGTAACGCCTAAAACGTTTGATTAAAAAAAAAAAAACTGGAATGTTTTGGACGATGAATGGTTGCTTTTACAAATAGTCGACCACTCTCCTTATTATCTTTAGACTATCTAGCACCGGATATACAGACGTATATTTCAAATAAATCAGAGTACAAATATTGAACGCGTCGTAAAAGATAATTTGTGGTAAATTCGATAATTGCTCCTAATTGTAAACACCCGCGCTTTTTAATATCTGCCACATGGTCGCCAAACACGAAGCAAAACGAATAGTTTTGAGACTTCCTAGACTATAATATTAGTTATCTATTTATATGGGTTCTCTTTATTGTATCGATGTTTGTCCTCAACACGAATACGATGGTATCAAATCCTTGAAAAACGCATTAGCCTCAAAATAACATCGAAACAGAATTATCGTGAAAGTGGATGATCCGATCAAAATTAATGAACTGGTCTCGTGGAAACAACGTGTGGGGCTAGCCGATAAAACTCATAATGACATGCTGCACTTTTTTTATCGGGAAAAATTATTATTTTGTTGAACTGAAGTGTTGTGTAACAATATGTACACCATATACCTAGTAGTATAAATATGTATAATATACGGAGAAGACATGTGCTCTTTTGCGGTTTTCGTACGCAATTATATTTTATATTCTGTCTATCGATCCTGTATCTATTTTCGATACGATTTTATGATATTGGTAATTCTAGGGAAACATAATAGCTAATTATTAACGTACGGTTAACGCGGAAAATAATACGCGTTTAGCCGGAAAAAAACCAACGTTAATACTTGTGATGCCGTGCTTTACATTTAATCATAATAATAATAATAATAGTAATATTTGTTTCGGTCAAATATCAATTGCGTATAAAATGTATCAAATTAAAATAAGTAGATGTAAACTCCCTTACAATCATGGTTTTTACAAAGATGCCCAAGTTAAAAATAGAAAGTATACAATATAAAATTAAATAATTTAAAAAAAAAAAAATTAATACCAAACTAAGAAATCCTTAAAAATCTGAGGTATTAAAATTTGCAATATTTACAAAAAGTGAATCTCTGAAAAGTCTAGTTTGTTCTGAACAGACTTAAACATGATCAAATAGTAATTACACATTATATTAAATGGAAATTAATGGTTTGTTGTACAGTTAAATTGCAATGTTTCAATACAATGTGTTCATAGTATGTAGAATACAAAATAATATATAACTTAACGACATGTATTATTTGGAAATAGTTAAAGAAAAAACGGAAATACTTCACGCGTAGGTGCAGCCAATGTTGTAGGTGGAAAGTATATTATAGTAAATTATATTATTATGCTTTGTTTTATGAACATCTTTTTTAATTTATGTTTTATAATACAAACAAAATATTGTACGTATTTATTCGAATAATAATTAATATAAAAATGCATTTGAATGTAACGGCTTTTTTGTGTACTTGTCGTTTTTTCGAAGGGTGATTTTCCTTAACAGCGCACGACCGTGAAGTATTATTTTCGGCTTGGGAAATATAGGACCGGCACAGAGAGATGATTAGTCAACAAAAAAGTTTGTATCTCGTCTTTCTAAGTACAATATTTCTATGCTTCAATGCGACCTTGTTCTTGATGTGTACTCTGCAGTCGAGGCACGAATTTGGCAGCTACCCTACTCATAAACAAATCTTAATTTAAAATTCGCTGTACTGAACTTTAAAATCATTCTACAACATTTTAGATGGTCGGGTTGTTTTTCTTTCTGAATATAACTTTCCTACCAGAAATCTTGCTTCAATCAAAAAACGACAAAGGGCAGTTTTGTATCAGTTTAGATCTATTTGATGCTTAAAGGAAATAATTGTTTTGATCTGCCTTGCAGTATTTTTTAATAAATGGAAAAAATTGGGAAAAACGGACAAATTTACAGCAATATTGATTTCATTATTTTAAAATTATTCGATTTTAGCTATCTACCAAAAACCTCGTTCCAATTGTTAAGAGTAACATCTTTTCTAAAAAAGGTTCACTAGAAGTCGTACTTAGTGGTACAAATTCTAGTGTAATGTAGTAGTTTTTTTTTTAAATGTTATAAGTTCAAAGGATGACTTATAAATAATATTTGTGTAATCAAACTTCACTTAGAATCGTGTTTTGTTACTAATAATTTACAGTTAAACACAAGTATCAAATAAAAATGTATATGTATCCTATCTTCTCAACGTTCAATCTACAACAGCGGTGCACTCGTCAGAAGTACCAACTCTTATTATAATAATTATTATTTTTTATTCCATAAAAAAAAAAATTATACATTTTATTTTACTTGCATCTTTTTGTTATGGAAATTAACAGTTTCTTTTTTTTAATGTTTTGCGTTTGATTTCAAGATTTCAATTATCATTTAAATTTTCAAACGGTATAATATTTTAGATATAGTATTATATTGTTTTATTACATTATCATGGATAAATATTTATAAAACGTTTTACCAAATAGTATTTTAGTGTATTTTTGAACGGCACGTCGTTGAAAAACGATTGAATAAAATAAAACATTTTATACATAAAAAAGTTAAATTTTATAGTTTTCAAAATGGTAAAATTAATTTCATAATAAATAACTGTGCCTACGACGTAATTTGTATATAAACAAAGTGTGTTAAAAGCAGTTCAACTACAGTAGTAGGTAGGTAGGTGGGTAGATGTTTATCATAATTGAAATATTTGTTTGTTTGGAATATTAAAATACACGTGGAACAATGTCGAAGTAACTTTTTGAGAATCTGGTTGTGAAGTGAAATACCTACATTTTGAATGCTATTATATTTTAATTATACAAAGGAATAATAATTTATTCAAAATATAATAACATAATATAAATATACCTATTCCCAAAGATTTATTCAACTTTTGTCAAGTATACAAAATTCGTGTTTTTGTAATTATACATTTATTTAATGGAATATTGAATACGAAAGAATAAAATACAAGTAGCTAAATGAGTAAACAATGATTAAATTTAATGTTAAGCACCTATTTTACAGCAGTTTTACTCTAATCGATATCAATAATGACTGAGGATTTTTTTTCACACAAATGTATTGACGAGACTTTGGGTATATCACTTTAGCAAACGCAAGAAAAAAAAATCTATCCTAGAATAATAGGGACGGGTGCAGCCATTGTTGTAGGTGAGGTGTTGGGAAGGTAAGTTACATAAGGTAATTTAATGTATATCCGTAAGCAACGATTAAATATTGCTTACAAAAAAACGATTCTGAGCGGAGTTCGGTTGATAGTGTTGCTATTTCAACAATATATGTGGTAAAATAATTACATGTGCATTATATATTTTCTTTAATATTATTTGTTTGATATTGTACCGATTTTCCCGATTTCCTACGTTTCTTCCTGTTTTCTCGTGTTTTGTCTCGGTTTTTCACATTTGTTGAGAAAATTGAAAAATTACCTCTCTTAAGTACCACTGTAAAAAGTGTGCACATAAAATGTAAAAATAAAAATTAAACATCTTTGAACAACCTATACATTCTTCGTTAGACTCAGAATCTAAAAAAAAAAAAAAAAAAATAAACAATCAGTAGTTTTAATAGCGCGTTTCGTTATTTTTTTTCATTAGTTTTTTTCGGTCCGCGATGAGTTTTAGTGACAATAAATACCGACAAAAAAAATAAATATTAAGTATAATTATATGGATATACATTATAGAAGTCGAATACTACTCTCGGGGGTAGTTTTACACGGTTGTAAGCGAATAGTCAAAAAAGTACGGACACAACAGCGTAGTTATCTGTGTATGATTACGTATGCAATGATCGGAATCGTTGCGAACGGAAAAATATTCTGATCGGAGTGGTATGTTAATCGTGTTTCCCCCTTGTTTCCAAAGTGATCAAGAAATCGATAAAAATAAAACAACAAAAAAAGAACGCGGGATAATGAACATGTTGATAAATCTTTCAAATAAAATACAACCGGGCAGGAATTCCTCATATTTTTAATTTATGTTCCATTAGACGTTTATATTTTTGAATTTTTCAAATTCTCGGCCGTATTTTTCGGCGCGATCATTTGTTCAATATTTTTCAGAATTTTTTTTGAACATTAATTTTTTTCTTTTCATATACCTTTATAAACAAAATACGGTGCATGTGACTTTATTGTTATTATTTTTCATGACAATATTTTACCGTGCGTTCATTGTCAAATTGACAGTGTTCTGTCATAAACTTATACGCAACTTTCTGTAGTTATTTTATGTATAGATTTTTTTTTTAAATACATATTAAAAAATGGATGGTCAAAAACCGGATATTTACCATCAGCCATTATTTAAGATAAACAAAAAAAAAATGATGATCGTCGTGTCGATCGCCATTTTGACGGCCGTAGAATGTCCGAAAAAATCTTGAAAAATATCGATTTAATTCAAAAAATGACGAACTAAATGACGGTGGAGTTGGAAAACTCAAAATCCAAAAATAGCACGCGGCAGTGTAACGCACGTATCTTTTAAATGTATGCATCGCGTGAACGAATCGGTGCGTTCGCCTCAAAATCGAATTATGTGATCGGTTTAAATTGTGTACGAACTACATATATGACGCGAAATTCTCGTGTCAATAACGACATCGATCCGGAGTCGTTCTATTCGAATCGTTCGTACACGCGTAATATCCATCTACTAGGTCGCGTCCGTCGCACATTTTTCGACCCGTCGGCCATCGTAAAAGATAATAATTACGGACTATAACGATTTGTAATTTATGTATCCGAACGCACGGCAATAAAGTCGAGCATACCGCTAATCGAATACGTCAGCCAGCCCAGCTTCGTGTCATTTTATCACGAACCAGGGATTCTTTCGGAGAATTTTAAATAAATTCGATTTCTGTGTTTTAAACCGTTTTTAATTTTTTTACCTCAACTCCGTACACTTTAAATAAATATAGACTTTAACTATTCAAATAGAAACCCTCTCAATTGTTTAACACAGATTCTTATAGTAAACAATTCGCAATGGTAATGAAATGTATATCCATTTTAGATTCTGAGCGTAGCGAGGAACGTATTGGTTTTCCATTTATGATGTTTATTTTAATATTTTTTTTTATTTGAAGACTTTAAACCAGAAAACTTATCAAGCGATTATCAAGTATAGCACCTTTTTTGAAAGGAAATGTTCCCTGGATGGTAATTTAAAGAGGTATTTTTTTTTAAATTCTCATTAATATTCGAGATAATAAGGGAAACCTGGTTCTTTAGGTTTAAAAAGATTGAAAGATTAAAAATAATATTGTCATTGGCAACCGTTTTTTTTTCTTATTTATTTCTTGTTATTATTAAGTTTTTATTATTTTAACTTTTTTAAAAAATCACTTTTATCATGGAAACGCACATTGTTATAATCATTTTACCCTAATATGACATATACTGTTGACAAAACAACAATATCAACTGAACTTCGCTCAGAATTGTTTTTACCTCAGCAACGGTATATCGTTGCTTACAGATATATATTAAATTTCCGTCTGTATTCTACCTTCACAACTTTCCAGCTACAACAATGGCTGCACCCACGTGCGAAGTATGTCGGTCTTTTTAGATAATACATTTATTACCCTTCTCTATTCTTCCGGTTTAAATCTGAATGTGTTATAACTCATAATTGGTAAAATCAATATTAGCGTAATAAATATTATGTCAATATTTTTAGAAAAATATTTTCTACCCCATTGTGTAATGTTAAAAAAATAAGATGTCCATTTTAAAATCAAAAGTTTTTATATCTGTTTATGATGTACGAAGTAAGTAAAACAATTAAACGTAATTTTATAATAAAGCTTAAACGATTCCACAACTATCGAAATACACACAAATCAAATTCGCTTAAAATCTTTCTCGAGAATCGCCGGTTCATGATAAAATGATCGCCCTGTATATTATTATGTATAGGCACCGAAACACGTGTTCTTAGTCAGTCATCCACAAGGTTCGACATGGCGTGACGTTCAAATTATTATTCGCGATCGGTCGACGTGATTTGTTGCCACGGTCGGGCAAGGGAAACTAGAAATTCGGCAGGCCCACAAAAGATCGAGTCGGTCGACGACGACCGGAATTTATTTCTCTCGCTCCGATTATAATTTAACGCGGAGTCCAGTAGCACGAGACAACCACAGAGTGCGCCCGACATATTTACCTTTTTCATATCCCGAGTGGATGGTCTGAATTTTTCTTTTTTATGCATAAATCATTATCGAACTGCCTGCAGCGTCCTTATAGCGCATACTATTTCATTAGGTCCACCCTTGCACGTCTGAATCTTTGTGTGTAGGTATATATTTATTCATATATATACTCGTATATATGTGTACCCGATTATTTAAAACAGAACACGGGATAAAAATTTAAAAATGGTTTGCCTCTGTATTTTCCAACAGACAGTAACCATTTACGGTACGAAATGCACATCATCACAATAAAAACAATATATTTCTCGCTGCGCTCGGAATCTAAAATACGACTAATATCACTATTTCGCTCAGAATCGGTTTTTTTCTTTTGCAACGATTTATTGAGAATTGCAGTTGTATTCAAACTAAATATGACTGTGTATATTCTACCGTTCACCATTAATTTTCAGTAGGTTATACCTACCCGTGGGCAGCATCAACTTTGTTGTGTTTTAAAATATACTGATAAATAAATTCGATCGGCCATTTAAAATATAAAATATAATCAGCACAATACGATACGTAAAAAAAAAAAAATCCGGTTATACTTTCCCGAAGCATCGATAAACAATTTTAATAAAACTGTGATTGTGAGTGGAGTTAACACATTAGTTTTAATAGCAAAATGTGTTTTATAGTTTGCATATTTTGGCGTTTTTTTATTTTTTAAGACGCAACTCAAAATTTTACGAATTTTTAGAATATCGTACGTCGTTGAAACATTCATAAGGATTTTAGATATTAAGGCAATTTCAGCTCAACGAATCGAGAATCACAAAACATTTCTTCACGATTTATAAATATGATATTGCATATTTGATATATTTAAAAAAAATAGCGTAAGCACCAACATTTGTTTCGTGACCTAACAGTTCTCTTTTTACGAAATTTGTCGCGCGTATTTTAAGATTTTGTACATTTGTAGAGCACATTTGATGATTTTGTTAATTTTTTAAACGTTTTCCACATGACTTTTAAATTCGTATTCAAACGTGTTTTTAGGCTTATAAACATCCGCCGTTATAATTGTTGTACCCGGTAAGGACCGTTATTGGGATTTTCGATGCACACGGCGATATTTTTTTTTCATTTTTCGAACGCGGCACCCAAAATCAGAACGAAAACCGAGCTAAGGACCGGAGCTCTGTCCCCCCCCCCTAAGAAAACGTGTATTTCTTCAGTTCCTTCCACAAATCAACTTTTTGATGTTTTTTTTTTTTTTTTTTCCCCAGTCGTTATTAGTACTTGCCTTATTTTGTACGAATCTGTACGACAAACGCCGCAATTTCGTTTGGGACGACCACCCCGTATCCGGTACGCAGCGCCGATAGTGTCCGACGGCCTCCACGGGAAAAGGGGTTAAGTTTGAACTGAAAGTATACCGACGGGTGAAAGCGGATAACACGACTAACGTTGTTACGCACGATCACGTGCGCGTTATACAAAAACCTTTCACCTAACGACGGCCGCAACAATGACACGAGACCGCCGCCCGCCCCGCCCCCATACCCATTGGTTAAGAATTGAAATTCGGATTTTACAGCGGTACGACCCCCGTTTTCGAAATAACGTCCCGACCCGTTTTACGCGGAGGGTGGGGGGGGAGAGAGAGAGATGTTTCGCGCGATACCGCGAGCCGTCGCACCTGCGTGCCGCCCGTCGAAATCGAAACGCGTTTCCTCGGGCACGGATTTCAAGCGCGCGGCCGTGTGCCGTTCAGTCGCGCCGGTACATTAATAATAATAATCGCCGTAACAATGCGGGCGATTGCAATTATCGTCGCGCGCGTGCTGTTGTTCAGCGCGATTCCGTCACGGCGCGGCGCGGCAACAACATTTATAATTCACAGCGTGCGCCCGCGAAGTGGCGACGGCCGCGTCACCCGGTTGATTTTCGACGAAAGCCGAAACGCGCGCGGCGTCGCGGAGCGGCGGCGGCGGGCGGTCGGCCGTGCCCGTTGGACGCGCCCGGCGTAATACATTATCGCGTTTATAACGTTTCATATCGCGTAATTCGTTTGCCGAGACGTTGTTAAGACGACGCCACTCGGGATGATTGTGTGCCGGTAATTATAATTGTTGTTACGAGCGGGCCTGCTCGGGCGGTACGGAACGGCGTCGGGCCGTACGGAACGGCGTCGGGCCGTACGGAACGGCGTCGGGGGTGTGTTTTAGGGGAGGGGGGGCTGGGATACTAACGATAACGTTTTGCGCGCGAATTTTTTTTTCCGACTTCAACGCAACGGCCGTACTCATCTGCCGTATGCCACTACGGCGAACGGAAAGTCGACGAGACGGGGAAAAAAAAAAAAATAAAAAATCTGTCCTAGGATAACGGGAACGGGCGTAGCGCCACCGTTACAGGCGGAAAGTCGGCAAGGCAGGATATAGACGGGAACAGGGACGGATTCGGACCTAGGGGACCAGTCGGGGGGGGGAGCTGGTCCCCTAGGGGCAAGTGGGGGGGGGCACTTCCCTTCGGACATAATATTTCCCCGATCTTTATATGAGAAAACAATATAGGTACATTATTAATGACATTATATTTCGATTGTATTTGAACTGTAAAAAAAAAATCGTTGACCGTTTCTCCCTCTCAGTTGCTCTGGATCCTTGCCTGGACGGGAGTTCAATGTAAATCTGTAAGCAACGTTTAACCATTGCCGACGGAAAAACGGTTCCGAGCGGAGTTCGGTTGATAGTGTTACTTTGTCAACAATAAAAACGTATATATATATGTCATATTTTGGTAAAACACTTACACGTGCATCGTATGTTTCCTTTAATAAAATTACGGTTTAGTATTGAACCTATATTCCCTTTTTTCCCCGGTTTTTCCATTTATCAACAGCTTGGGGAAATCAAAAAAAAACGAGTTTAAGTACCACCCCGGTCAAATTACCAACAAAATTGTTGGTAGAAAAGTTGTTGATTGATTAAAAATAATAATAATAATAATAATAATTGTAAAACGTTTGATGAATATTATTAAAACAGAAAAAAATAATTAAAACGTGCTTTTACCGCTAAGTGTGTTGAACTAGTTCCTATGTGTTCGAAACTGTTTTAAATACGTTCAGCAATTAAATCCTAACAACTAATTCTTAAATAATAAACAATTCCTATTACTTTTGGATAATGAAGTGACCTTTATTTCTTAATTGTTATATCGTTTTTAATTAATAACTACGATCAAATTCTATTTGTAATTAACTATGATAATAATATAATAGTTACGAAAAATAAAGTTTTAAGCCGAAAGAAAACACACTTTTAATATATCAAAGAATAGTTGGTATTTTTTTTTTCTTACAACCCCGTAAATATACAGTAGATTACTAATATTTATTATAGTTATAATAGTAGAAATACTCTGTTATGAAATAAGTTCATATAGTCATTTAAAGAAAAAAAAAGGTAGGATATAATAATATAGAGTAAGTAATTAGCTCACTGTATGCAGAGTCGAATTAAGCGCTTCGCGGACCGTAAGTAAATAATTCAAACAGGCCTAATATCAATTATGAATGCGTATAAAAAATATTTGAATAAATAATACTTGTAAAACTACCGAAGTATGTAATGCATTGTATGTATGTATGAGTACAAGTATAATTTTTAATCAACAGTTTTCGTGCAGAATTTTTTCAGGACCGTAATCAATGATTTTTATTTTGCTTGAAGGTAAATTCGGTCCTTTCCGTGTACGCAACGTTTTCTATTTGCCAACAAAAAACGATTCTGAACAGAGTACGATCAAACAGTTTTATGATAGGTCTAACACGTTTTAGTGAAAGCGTTAATTTGTAACAACGTAATGAATTAAAATCGTTGCTGGTTTTGTACGAATTTCATCGTCATACATTTAAATTTAAATGCTTAGTTTTTTATTTCCTTTTACCATCGATACGTAAAATAACTTATGATGAATCATAACATTTAAACATAATACATTTGAAAACCTCCAAAAATTTCGAATAGCTTAGAAAATGCTATTCTAATCACTATCCAGTGATCATTTTAGGTTTCTACGATTGATCTCGAATGATTTCCAACCAAACCGAAATTAACAGAAACCGTTAATGCTTAAATTACTCGTTCGATACAATACCGCAAGAACTCAAAATTTCGATTTTTTTTTTTAAATTAAGTTTATAGTTCGATAATTATTATTTTTTTCTACAAATTGCTATATGCTGGCACAATTCGTAACACAATCAACGTATCCGTAATACATTTATTTGAAATCGAAAACTGACAGAAAACTAAATGTTTTATCATTCTGATTCCTATTACTAAACTACCATAACCTCATTTTCTAAGTAGATAAATATAAAAATAATAAGCTTCAAATAAAATCGATAATTACAAAGTATTAAAACTAAAGCTTCAAAAGTAGCCGTTTAGGAGCAGGTAACATGTTAAAATTGAATTTTCTCAAAACTATATTTCTTTGTATTTTGGCGGTCTTGTACCAAGAATACATTCTTGTTTCGTTAAAGTTTTTACTACTTGGAAAAATCAAAAAATTATCTCCAAGCCCATCAACTAGACAAAATTCACTACCACCGCCAATAGTTGATTGGCGCATAGAATTTTAATCTAATGAAATATTTGCAGACGTTCATGATTAACATCCAGGAAAAATATAAATAAAAACAAAAATATATTAATGGTAAAAAAAGCATAATCCTTCTAAGAAATAATTATTCCCGTTTCTTGCTTATTTATTGCCTATTCGTATCTAACCTTAGAACTATTGATATTTTATCTACCATGAGAAAACAAAGCAGTGGCATACCCAGAAATTTTCAACGGGAGGGAATGTAGTTATCAAAAACTATAATTCTATTAACAGTCATAGGAGTCTATTGATTTGTAGAATACTTTTTTGTTAGGGTGGATGCACCACCTATGGTCATCTTTATAATTTTTTTTCAAGTCATAATTTATTTTATTTATTTATGTTTATTGGAAAAAATACAAAACTTAACTATAACTTCATTATAAATTTACCGATTCTTACCTAATTTGAATTTAAAAGTCTTATAAGAGTATTATATACTTTAAAATTGCATTTTTCTGTTCTGTTGTCATCTATGTTGTCAATTGTTTTTGCAACGGTTGATACACTTTGAGAACTAATGTAGATGAATGGCTTATCAAAATAAAAAAATTAATTATTCACAAATAAATTAAAAATGAATAGCTGGGATACTAGTCATTGGTGGTTAATTCCACTCATATACCTAATTCAAAAAAATAAATATTTAAAAACCAGATCTAAAAAAAAAAAAAATAACAAATATAATTTCATGACTAAATTATTAAAAAATACTCATAACAGTCGTTGTATTTGTATACATTAAGCGAATGAAGGGAGGGTCAGATATAATTTCTAACGTCCAACTCCTACACACGCCACTGCGCAAAAGTAGTCGTAGTCGATCCCTCCGAGACTTTCGAATAAATACGCATTATTTTTGGTTTATCAATTATTCAGAAATATCATTTTACATCTAAAGTATTTATGTATTAAATTATTATGGGAAAACGGAACGGGTAAATTTTAATATTTTCCCGAGAACTTCGATACAACGGTAAACAAGTTCGTGACACGATACTATATAATATACCAAGTGTAGTGTTTTTTTTTTTTTTAATAATAATTTAACCGTTTGGAATGTTTTACAAAAACTTAACGATATCGATTGAACCGGTAATAATTTTTTTTCAACTGTAAGATAACCGTTTTAATTTGCATATATATTTATACAACGTAACTATATATAACATATTTTTTTATAACTCGAAAATCGATTTGACTGACCCCGAGTATATGTTTTATTAGCGTTTTTAGTACTGCGTTCAGTGCCTATACATAATATAATAATAAAAATGTGTGCCCACCGACGCAACAACCCTTTCCATTCATTCGTATGATTTTGGGTCGACTCCCGTCTTTTTGTGTTATTGAAATAAAAAGTTAAGTGCCTAAAAAATTATATATTCATCACGAAGAAGAAAATCGAAATGTTTTCTCGTATTTGACTGCGGTTAATAGTTATAATTATTATAACTTTGATGGTATATTTTCTGTGAATAAATATTTAAAATGCCCTCTTAAGAACAATCTGTTCAATTTCTATACCTGTGTAGACAGTGACTTAACCTGGAAAATTTTTCGGAGGCACGGGTAGGAGAAAGGTTAAGATGTTTAATCATGTTTAAATATGAAATTTTCATTTTTTTTTCGACCCATTGGCTGGACTTCGCGTTTTTCGATTTTATAATTAATAAATTACGCTACAGAAAAAAATCGCACATAGCAGCATGGCTTTTCACTACAGTGAAATTCACCCTCCCCCACTTTTTTAGAATAGAAAAATATTTTTTGTGAAACAATAAATAATTTAATAATTTAATAACAGAACCCTTGATGATCGAAACCCGTGTGGCCGAGCAAATACAACATATTATCTCCCTGTCTTCCTTGAGGGGTCTGTAGGGATATTCAGAGCTATACAAATGCATCGCAATCTATTTATAAATATATAAACTTAACAGACAGGAGACTCACTTCACAAATATTTTATAATTTCTATAATTTAAAAAAATATACATTTCGGGGGTAAAAAATCTTCTCTTAACTGATACGTATACCTGTCACCTATTTCCGAGATGAGGTTTCTAGTTATCGACTAAATTTATTAAAATCTGATGTAAAATACAAACAGACATACTTCGCACGATGGACGGGTCATGGTTGTAGGTGAGAAGTTTGGAACGTAGAGGAAGTATGCAATGTATGTCTGTACATAAAGACTAATCATTGCTAACGAAACAATTCTGAACGGAGTTCGGTTATACATGTTTTGAAAGGCTGGTAATATTTAGGAATTTGAAAATAATACGTTTCAAAATGTTTTCCGTTTTTCTTGCGTTTATTATGAAAATCCCCCAGAAAGTTATAAAATTACCTTCTTAAAGTAACAATAACCTTCTCCCCTCCCTCTCAAAAAAGGTGTTACAGTAAATCTGGTGGAAAAGTTATCCACAAAAAACATCATTGTTAAACCAAAAAATCCTCATTTCGATCAGAACCTGAAATTGTATCATTATAAACAGATTTGTTATAAGACAAAAAACTGACTTGTGTATGTCATATTGTGGGGCGGAGAGTGAGAAATAAACGTAATAAAATGCAAAGTCGAGCGTGACGAGTTTAATTATTTACCGCTTAAATGCGAAATATTTATTAACATAAATATGGTGAAGATAATGCGCATACATTAAATATTAAAAAAAAAAAAAATAATAATAATAATTATAATAAAAAATTCTACCGCTCACCGTGATAACGACGGCTGATAGTATCAATATTTAAATAATACTTCTGTTTTTTTTTTTTGCAGGTGCATTAATAATTATTGCATTTATGAATACACGCGCGTTATATTTTTTTTATTATTTTTGTTTTTGAACACGCAGTAATACATATTTTAAAAATTCCATTTTTTACGCGCGCAACATTCGACAATCTGTATCTGTATATAAGTGTTAGCTCATGCAGGTAGGTAATACCTACCGGGTGGCGTATATACAGACCGTATTCGGTCCAAAAGTGATATGTAAATACGCAATCCGCTGTGGTTTTTCATCGGTTAGGTTTGCACTCAGGACTTCATTAGAATAAATCAGGTATCTCGACCTAATTTTCTCGGGGAAATCATTATGAGGTTTGGTCCGATTGCAATTAGATTAAAGATTTCCATTACCCTTCTGCTTTTTGTAAGCCCGCGGTGGCTTTTCATCGAACAGGTATACGGTGTAGTTTTTAGGTTCCCAAGTCGGACACTAGAACTCCCAAAGATCAGTACCAGATCCGTGTTTGGATCGCCAATAAAAGTAACTATAGCAGTATAGCTGTTATATGTTTCGTAAAACTCCTAAAACCAATCCGGGATTATCGGTTTGCGTGTTGAACTCGCAGATACGGTATGCCAATGTGCTACCGGGTGTGTGTTATTAACACGCTGTGCGCTTATATATTATTTATAATAATAACAATAACTCGTGTACGTTTTCAGAGGGATGAAAAATTCGATATCTCGTGGGGATAATGATTTTTCGCGAATATATAATAATTTTTCACTTTGGCGCCGCCGTGGAATTTTCAAAAATGAAAAAAATAAAATTGTAATCCCGAACGTGTAGGGCACATAATAAAATGTAATAATATTATACACACCTGTCAGATAATACGTCTTATATACGCGCCGGTTGACGCGATCCTTCGGGAAAAATTATTATTTTGATCCGATACGCGACTACATAACATATATTATATAAAGTAATAAACGCATATATAATGTATATTTATCCATCATATCGTGAAGTAAGTATATACTTGAACAATATTTTCATTTTTTTTTTTTTTTTTTTATCTCTTCGATTTACCGTGGAATTTACAGATTTATTTATTACCCAACTTAAAACGATAGTAATAATAATAATACTGTATTTTTAATCTATTTGAATAATATTATGACGATACACGTGTATATATATATATTATATATTAATTACGTATGTATGAAATTATTGTATACGTATAGATAGTAAAAATATGGCAACACACGACAATATTTATACATTTTTTATTAAAAAAAAAAACTAGCACCTAAATGCATACATACAATTCGTAATCAGAAAAATCGAGATTGATTTTTTTTTATTTCATAAATCCCACGAGCAGATTGAAATACAATTATTTATGTCATATATTATTATTATCGTGTACCTACAATAATATCCTATTTATAATATAAATTCAAAAGTTCGTTTGGACAGATTTGTATTTTCTCTTCACACAAAAACAACTGTACGGATCGAGCTGAAACTATGCACTGATATAGTTATAGACTAGGTATAACATATATAGGCTACTTTTTCCTCTTCCCGAATTCAAGTAAGGCTGTAACTGGTATTTTTGTTACAAAAATGTAATTATTTTTGTTGATGTATGGGTTAATTATGGCCTGTCCAATCTGGTCTTTTTTTTTAGATCTCATTTATTATATCCGATCTATTATAAAGGTAGCATAGCTCAGTGTTATGTATTTTTCGCTATTCCACCGTTTTGGGTCACAGCAGAGTCCATATATCCTTCATAATATTTTCCTTTCGAAAACCTTAGTCTTTACTCCTTAGTTTTCCTTACTGTCCACACTTGTGCTCCATATAGTACTATAGGTCTTATCATCATTCATCATAATGTATAACTAAATTTTAGCTTTTTTGGAATTGCTCTCGACTTAAGTATATACGGCTCAAAGCGTAATAACGTGTATTACTAATTGAATCATTTTCAGTATCTCACATTCCATATTGTTTGGTTAGGTAATTAATGTGCCCATATATTTGAATTCTGATACTTTGTTAAAACTATAGGATTTCACCTTTAAAAACTCATCCGGTTGTCTTTCATACCGTCGTCTTTTGACTTCCATATTAAATTCTATTTCCCCCTCATTGGTATGCACGTTCAATTTGTCATCTGCTTCGTCTTATGCATAAACTTTTCACTGTATTTATGCAATTCCCTAGTAGCACTATAACGGAAATGTACACTAAAATACTTATTAAGGTTTCATCCAATTTTGCCTCATTATCTAGTGATTCATCATTCTAAATATTTTTCCCATCTACCTATTTGGGCATGCCATGAGGAGAAATTTCAGTATCTTATCTAAAACTAATTTTTTCTAGTTGATGCAAAATGTATAGACCTGATTTTTGAAAATGTTTAAGCTATTTACAACCGTTTAAAATGTCCAACTTTGTTTAGTTTAATACTCAGAAATACGTGAAAATAAAACACTAGATTTATCATAATCTGTACATAGAGGTAAACAAATTTAAAAAAATAGCTGATGCTGCAGATGGGTGCACCACTGTTGTAGTTAAAGTTGGAAAGGTAGAATTTATAAAGTTATTTAATTTATATCAGTGAGCAACAATAAACTATTGTTAACGAAATATCATTCTGAGCGAATTTCGTTAATACATGGTTTAAAAAGCAATTATATTTAAGATTTTTATCAAAATTTTATCTTAAAACTCTCATAAAAAACAAACATATTACATTGCACTTTTTTTTTCATCACTTAGTAGAACTTATAAAATACCTCCTGTTTCATTTTCAAGCATTTCTGTCCGGTCAAACAATTATTGTGTAATTGGTTAACAATAATAATTATTTTGACCATCTGATAAAAATCGTGAAAATATTTTGAAATATTATGTTTTTGTTAAAGGTTCATGAATATTGCAACAAAAAATCAAAATTAGAAATAATGAAGCCGTTGTTTCTGTAATCTTCCGTTCTTTCTAAGTTTTTTTTCCAGTTTTGCTCAATTATTAAGAAAACTATACAGAAAATCAAAAAATCTACCCTTTAGATAGATTAAAAATATATTAAATAGATTAGAAATAGATTAAAAATGCAATAAAACAAATCTTGTGTCGTTTTTCGATTGGGCCGATATTGCTGGTACAAAATATAAAGCCTAAACATTTTAAATAATGAAATCCGTAACGCTGCGACGCGCCGTAAATTGTTACCATTTTCCCTATAATTTCGTTTCTAGTCTTTTCCAATTGTTTTTAAAGCCCATTTGAAAAAAAAAATGATCTCTTTAATGTACCAACTAAATCTAAAATGCATTGAAAAAGTTCTCTTGTTATTTTTCGATTAGAGCAAGTTTTCTGTTCGAAAAGTTGTCTAGAATTCCCTCGCTGCGCTTCGAACCTAAAAAAATTATGTTATATTTATTTGCTTATAAATTTATAATTTTAATAGAGATTGTTAATTATTTCGAAAATATTCGATAATGTTTCTCAACACACTCTTTATTATTTTGTAGTTTTGCTATCTTGTAAAGCTAAACATTTAACGTGTACAAATCTCGATTACGATCGGCCATTTCGACCGTTTGTTTCAAATGTTTGAAAGTTAAAAAATAGCAATGTATTAATATAGTATGTTAAACGAATATTACACGTATCCTTCTAATTTTTTTTTAATTTGTGATCTCGTATTTAATTAACAGTTCGGTCCTTAACAGATTCGCCACGGTTCTATACAAGTAATCTACGAAATATAATATGTACAAAACATATTACCCTATCCGATATCTTGTCTTGTTCTTCTTAAATTGATATTTTCTTATTGAAGAATGTATAGTTTTACATTTGATTACAATTTTTTATGCATTTTAATTTAAATGACGTGAAATATTACATATGCAATATGATATTATTATTTTTGTTCTATGTTATTATTTTTTCGTAAACGACACTCACCGCTGCAACGTAAGATGCATTAACGTTCCAAAAATAATAATAATAATAATAATAATAATAATAATGCAAAATAAAAAAAATTTAAAAAAAAGAATCGATTTTTTTTTTGATTTAATATTACGAATAAAAAACAATTCATTATTTTATGATCGTCAACGTGCAGAATTCGTTAAATTATTTCGACCGTGCGTATTATAGCGTACCTATTGTAATATTATTATTAATAATATATATGTATTGTTTTCCACCGTGAAATATTTAATAATTATAGGTACCTACCTCGGTAACAATTAAACGAATTTAAAATTAACCGTGATTTACTGCTATCGACTGTGTCAAAAATATTAAAAACAAGAACAACTTATGCGTAATATCAATTATTATTGTAATTAATGGAAATCGTATGCATCGGTTGGAATATTTTTATAGTGTTATTGTTTAAATCACGTGTGAATCGGTCACTCATGATTTATTTCCGCCTCCATTTAATATCCGTCTCCACAGTATAACAAAAATTATGCATTTATCAGTTCGATTTTGCGCTTTTAGTTTCAGTATAAGAGTGAATTGGCCTAATGTTAAGTTTAAATGTAAGAACATTCTCCGTGTTTTACGTTTGCTTTCTTTTATTTTCCCGATATTTTAATTTGTAAGCGATACATAAGTATTTGTACACATTCGTTCCTATTTGGTTTAACAATTAAACTAACAAAAAAAATCAACGTTTATAATAGACACAGATAATAGTATTTTCTTAAAGTTTGAATACATTTACTCTAACATTTATAACAAACAGCTCAAAATTGGTTCTGCTGAATGCAAACTCGCCTTGCGTTTGTATAAGCAGGATACGCCAAGTGCATGTGAGAAACGTCCTCTTAACTGAATACTTTAAAATTCATAACAATTATATATATATATATATATATTTTTTTTTTTTTTTTTTTTTTTTTTTTTTATCACAGTCCATTGATTTTTACCGTGGATTTCAAGTAAATTTGATAAACCGTTATAATGAGTAAACAATTTAATACGTGTAGGAAATAGTAATAATGTTAATTACATATCCATTTTTAGATGAAAATTCATCCTTATTCTTCCACAGTTATCTAAATTTTAAACTTTTATCACTCTTAAATGGTAAATCCAATATGCAAAGCTTAGTACAACTTTGCATATTACGGTTTTTATACAAAAATATTCTCTTTTCGAATCTGATTTAAAAAGAAGTGAAGGGGTTTGCTTTTTGAAAACAAAAAGAAGATGATATGTGTTTATTGTATACAAAAAAAAAAGTGTAGAATTTGTTAAAATATTGTAAACGAGATCAATAAACGATATACATAATGCCTGTCAGTTATTACTATAATACATTTTACTCTAAATCACCAGTTCGATGAGAAAATAATCACCCTGTATATTATTTATGTTAAACACATCATATAAATAAAGAATTTATGTACTTAGTTATTTGTTTTACCGACGATGAATTCGTTTGTTACAAATTGTTTCAGTGGCACCGCTTACAGCCATAATATCGGCTTTGGAACCGATTTTAGTGGCCGACCGAAGATACGACTTGCTATGTACTTCGTCCGGATCCAGACCGCCGGCACGGATCACGTGGTATAGAAACGATAAAAAGCTCCCGAAAATGAAGGTAAGTCAAATGTTTGGATATTAAAACGGCATTTTAAATACCCATATTGAAATGATGTTGTTTATTATTATTATTATTGACTTTATAGTATCATAATTTATACATCTATATATGACCTTATTCCGGGATTGTATAATCGAATCGATTGAATATCGATGTTAAACATTTTGCAATAGGTACTTAGCTTAATCTTCTTAAAGTATTAAAATCATAAAAATGGCGGCCGGGCCAATAATAAATCGTTACGACTCGGAAAATATATACGAAATACGCCAATTTAAATTAAATTAGCCTCCGCATTATTTCACCTTGTTTTAGCTTTTAAACAGAAAGGATAAAAAAGAGCTAATGTGTGCTAGTGTATGAGTGTGCCACTATTGTAGATGGAATATTGAGAAATTAGTGAGTTATTTAGTTTATATATATGCGCACCGATAAATCATTGCCAACAAAATACAATTCTGAGTGATGTTCAATTATTGCACACATTTTCAAATGCCGGAATTTTCACGTATTTTATTAAAACTTTAGCTTAAAATGTTTATTAAAACATTACCACATACGCATGAATTTTTTCTGTTGTCATCAAGTACAATTTATACCAATTCTCGTGTACAATTTTAGAGCGCTTCAGATATACCAAAACAATAATTGTTTTCGCATAAAACCTAATAAAACTAAAATAACTCGAAAATCTCATATACCTACAAGTAGCTCAAGATTTAGGTACATTACACTAGCTGGAATGTTTAAAAAATCTTTCGGTGTCTAGAAAATAGTAATATTTGTATTTTGTAAAAATGTGTGACTCCATAATTATTTTTAACCGAATAACAACAATATTCGGAAATCGATAATATTAAACCGTTATTTCCATAAATGTTGTCGATTTTCCTATAGTTACCTACTTGGAAAATCAAAAAAAAAAATATTTATTTTATATACTAATACTAAATCCAAAATGATACGAAAAAAACTATGTTGTTATTTTTGATTACAGTAATATTTCTGGTAGAAAAGTTGTTAGCAGGCAGGAAAAAATAATCACACATTTCACGGGTAGTAAACCAATATATTACTGTGCGCGGGATTCAGAAAAAAAAAAACATATTTTCATTATATTTTAAAAATGTTGTAATTTATTCATAGTCGTCACTATTAAAATATGTTTTGTTTTTTTCATTTGAATAAAATATGTTTTCGATAGTGATTATTTTCAAATCATCCACACTTTTCCAGCGGCTTCTTCTGGACTAAACTAGTTCATCAAATTCAAGAATCTAAATTATGGGAAAGGAGCTAGCGGTTCTATTAGACTTTGAAAACACCTTCAGACCCCCAAAATGGAACTAATGGAATGCTATTGCGTGTTGCGTTAGTGTTAAGGATTTTGAGAGATTTCGACTATTAACCCTCTCCCCCTTTGCCCCTACCATTTTATGTTCAAATCTCACCTTTTATTTTGATATTCAATTATAATATAATACTGATAGCAGTTTAGTATAAGATGAAAAATTAATTTTTTTGTTTTACAATTATTGTTTTTAAAACAAAAATTGAAGAAGTAAATTCGAATCTAGTGACGGGTCTTTATGCTTGTACTGTTTTAGTGTTTCGATCGATATTTTCGTGTACAATATTGTGATTCTATAATACGTTTTTAAGGTAATAATATTGTTTTTACTCGAATGATATATATAATGATATATATATATATATATATATGATATATAATGGTATATATATATATATATATATAATATATAATGATATATATATATATTGGTAAACACATTGTTCGTTTAGAATCTCGTGTACAACGATATTTTCGTGAAATTCGTTATATCAAAGAAGGCATCCCTCTCGAGTAATATTATTATTATAGAATGCGATTAACTATAACTCAGTTTGAATATAATACAGTTCATAATGTTTATTCGATTCCGCGTAAATTCGATATTATCATTTAGTTTAGTATATACTGTATTTAAGTTACGGATTATTCCATAGGAACTGAAAGGTTTCGCTCAATAATTTACCTCCTTGTTTTTAACGAAATATACGTTTTGATTATTCCTGACGGAGAAATTTTTTCTTCCATTTTCTGTACAAGATAAATCCGAATAACATGTGTAGAAGTTATTCGGCGAAATTCAAGCTGTTTCTAGCATTCGTGTTGAGTTTTAAAAACGGAAACTTCGTTGTTATTGCACAAAGCTTAGCACAAATACTTTACGTGTACAATAACCATAAAAATTAGTCAAATATTAACTTAACCTGCGGTCCTCTCGTTTTGTCGTTTCCCTTCCTATAATCTATAGGTTACAAATGTTATAGTTTTTGTTTAGAACATCAGATTATGAACATATTATTGAACATTTAGGTTCGATAATGTGTAAACTAAAACCGTATTATTGTTCGTAACAATAATATTGTGTTTTCTCGAGATAACAACGTATTTATTGTATCGACCAAATCACTGGTGGTTTTAAAACGGCGTAGCGGCCGTTGCTTTGTTTATGTGTTTTTTTTCTCTTTCGTCGTAAATCCTTATCTAATAGCTCGGTACCGGTTAGGGGAAAAGTCGTCTTTGATTGCAGCCATTACCGATGAAACGATTTTCTTCTTTCGGGTAACATTTTAAAGTATATGACCGTTCGCCTTATACGAAACATGTATCGCATAATTATTCTACTCGTGATTGTATGTAATAACCGCCAGGGTTTTTTTTTTTTTTTACAAGATTTTAAGAGTTTTATTAAACGATATGTTTTTTTAAATTTGTTTTCCTGCCTTTTAATAAGTTTTCGACGACATTTTTTTGTAGAATTTCGGTTCGCTTTAATATTCAGTGTTAAGTACGTTGGAAATGCAACTGTATATATTATATTCCATTGTAGTATTCCTGATAATTAAAAAAAACCGACCACTTCGAACCTGTTCAGAAACTGTCGTCGGTCGTCCAATGTTGCTGTCGGATGATGTCTGTTGCCCGTTGAGCCTTCACACCCACCTGCTTCAATTACTAATACCGTTTTTCGGATTTTCAATAACAATTCTCGCTCAAACCATACCCTCGGTTGGGAATTTTACGTTACATTTGGAATTGAATCGGTTCTTTTAAAGAAGAAAAAATTATATCGTACTTAATTGTTGGCTTAATAAATGGACGTAATATTGTTTTTAACTCGCTAACTGCCGGTTTTTATCGAAGTCGAATCGATTTATTTCGCTATTTATTCGGGTTTAAATTATTATCTGCAAATATTGATACTATAAAAAGCATTATTTATAAATGCTGCGGTATATTTGCAAAATATTTTGGATTTTTTCGAGGTTTTTTCAACGTGTAGAACTGTAAATACATTAATTTGTCATCTTTGTATACATGCTCGAAAATTGCATACGACGTTCATATTATACTTCTCTGGTGTCAAATGTCCAACTATGCAAAACATAATAGTCATATATTATAGTCTATCCGCTTACAGTATCAAATTATTCCGTGTAATCAACACTAAACAATTTTCTCATTTAGTCTTCAATTATCTGTAGCAAATCTTAACAATTCCATCGTTTTTCATCATTTCAAGACCCGATCGAGCCAGCGGGTCGTTCATCGAGAGGCAATCGGGTTGGCCATCGGACGTACGCAATTTTCGCGAAATATCGGAACACATCGGATTTCTGAAAAAACTGATCATCATCGAGTCTAATATGAGAAACACGCGGGTTGTTGTACTCGTATACGTTTGAACCTATTTGCAGTAGACGGCAGTTGGCAGTTTTACAGTTTACTGTCAAACGCCGCTGTTCGGGTCGCGTATTTACCAAATGGACACCCGCTCAGAACCTAACCATACCTAACGTCTGGTCGAGAATAAACGCGTCCAGGTCCATTTCCACTAGGGGCCGGAGCTCGCACGTGCTTTAGAAAAACGTTATTTCGTTGATATTATATCCGATAATTCGCACTTGTCTAGATCGGGCGTGGAAGCTCGCGAATGTGTGATCCGTGTCAATTTTGACGTATCGAGTCGCGTGTCACGGACCCGGCCCCGTATCAGTGATATTTACAAAAACATTGTCTCCGGCAAATCCGAAAACACGGAACCGAAGAGCACTGATACTGAACGACCGCGGAACGGACATGACGTGTGAATGTCGACCTTTATCCGTGTACCGTTATTTGTACGCACGACGAGCGGTTGTTCGCGGTATACGCGGCCGGGCTCGGCGCGACGACCCGTAATAGTACTACTATCGAACGGAACCGACTATAATAATAATAATAATATTTGGGCGGTCGGTGCGCCGGGACAAAACGCCGTCTCCGCGGACGGGTTTCATCGGAACGGCGTGATTCGCCAAAGAGAAGGACTCGCGCGGCGGAGTCTAATACCGATACGCGCGGAAAGTCCCGGGATTCCGGCGGCGACGGCGCGATGGCAGGGCCCGGCAGGTCGAGCAAAACAAACCCCCTCCCCTTTCCCCCCCCGGAAGATAATTCACTCAGAATTCCGGCGGGAAACGACCAGAGAGACCCGGACGGGGTAATCGGATAAACATTAACCTAGTGAGAGGACGCGCCGCGACCGTATACATATATATATGTACCCACGGTGGGATGAGTGGTGGGAGGGACGATGTCCGCGGGAACCGTGGTGCGGGGTTATTGATCCTTTGGAAAATGTCGGTTTCCCGCGTGGTCGTGTCGCGGAAAAGGGTCTCGTCCCGTCGCCGTACGTAACGAGCCGCCTTAAAACACCGACACAATTATTGTAACGCCGCGGGCACGTGTGCGGCGGTGTACATACTGTAACGGCCGGGCTCGAGAGGGCTTCGGTTTATTCTATCTCCGCGAATATCGCTTTGTTATTGTTATTATTATTTTTCTTTCTTTGGCCGTCCCCCGGTTTGATGGAAAAATTCCGATTTCGGACATCTGTTGGACGTCGTCGGCCGTTATTGGACCGTGTTAATGCGTGCATTTATTTCGTCCGCGTTCTCGTGACTAGCTACGACACGTTTTTTTTTTTTTTTATCATATTTTTGTCGTCGTCGTTAAAATAACAATAATAATAATAATCTTCTTTTTTTTTTTAACCGTACCGTTTCCGTCTCGTCGTCGTGTAAACTTCATAAATAATATTCAACATACCTATATAGAAATGAACGCGACAAATTTGAAATGACAAAAAAAAAATATTCGTACGAAATCTCTGCGTGCTTACCATCAAATGTAATATTTTGATTTATTAATCTTTACTCGCGGATTGTAACGCTAAACTTGCACAATATTTAAACAAACGTATACGGTTTCATCCTATCCTATTTTCATAAATAAAATACAGGGCTTGTTCATTGGGTTTTTCTCTACTGACCTAAAAGCCGAATTCACTCCTAAAAGAAAAAAAAATGTCCATAACAAGTAGTATAGAAACTCTATCTATTTAAAAAATTCTATATCATTAAGATGGAACGTGGATAAGTACACAAGTATTTTAAAATGCACCTAAATCACTGCCGATGGAAATTGTATTTATTGTTTTTCTACAAAATAACAAGCACGCGGAACCGAATTTAAGGAGTCACGTAAAGGCAATTTTTACGAAATTTATGTAATTGAATTTTTTCAAATTCTCTATCCAACAAATATACATGTGCACACAACATAGAAAAAAAAACGTTTTCTATGTCGTAGTGTACCTAATAATTATTATTATTATTGTTTTTTTTTTTTTTTAATTTGCTTATGGAAAATTATTGGATGGTTTATTTTTAAAAATAAAAAAACTACGACACAGTTACAGTGCTTCCTATAATCGTTGCTGTGTTGTAATCGGTAATTAGTTTTATGATATTTTTTTATCTTTTTTTCAATCTAGATAAAGAGTCATTAAATTATTTATCTTATCTTGATAAAAATCAAATTATTATGTGTCTCGGAAATCGTATTTATAATCTCGATAATTATTCTAGTATCAAAATGTTAAAAATGTTATAGAGGTGTTTTAAATTATATCTTTTACTGAATTTCATAAAAATATGTGCACGCAATTTTTATAATATCTTTTAGATCAGTTATTATTATTTCTCTGATAATTTGTCGAGGCTATTATAACATCAAGACACCCGGTATACTATAATGCATTTGAATTATTACAAACCGAAATTTGATTATTTCGCCGAAAATCGTTAAGCATTTATAGAACGCATAAACAGTGACAGTCTGTAGGGTGCAAAAGACATTTTTCGCAGATTTGATTGAAAATGTTGTATATAATTGTATTCGTACATTATAATATAGTATATGAGCGCACTCGATTCAGAATTAACAACTTAAACAATAAAGTTTCGTTTTAAATGCGCGAATATTATAACTCGTCTTGGAAAATGTCATGTAGGTAAGTATTTTAATGACATATTATTTTACAAACGATATTCCGCAGCTTAAGGATTTAAATACAACTCCACATAAAATATAATACACAATGCGCGGGAACAATGCACAAACTTTTAATCTTCCAGTGGTTTATTAACTTTTAAATGTTTTCTCCCGCGGGCATTTACGAAACCATCATAATACACCAGCGAGTAGGTTAAACGTATTTTATTCGAAATTACCGCAAAACACTTTAACCGGATACACCATACCACCGCTGTATATTAAAATATTATAACATTAACTTACCTAACGAATATAATAAGCCAACTGCATGTTTATAATGCACGCGAACATAATTATAATATAATAATATTATTGTCAGTCAGATATAGTACGAGAGTGTGTATAGATAAATTTTGATTTGGTTTTTTTTTTCCCCATTGAAATTGCGCGACTACACACTATTTTAATCTGTAGATAATTTCCGTTTGCGGAATAGAACGCGTAAATCGTTGTTATGTGCAGTACACATTGTGTACACACACTTAAAAAGGCGATCACCAACA
Source organism: Cinara cedri (assembly GCA_902439185.1). Classification (NCBI taxonomy): domain Eukaryota; kingdom Metazoa; phylum Arthropoda; class Insecta; order Hemiptera; family Aphididae; genus Cinara; species Cinara cedri. Next base: position 370,492 of record CABPRJ010002381.1, read on the forward strand.
AAACGTAAGATATTGACGACTCGTATAGTATATAAATGCAGAGTTGAAAAACCACGTTTATCTCCCTCACCCCCCTCCACCACCCGGGAATAAACGCAAAACATGTCCATGGAAAAACTGTGTACCGGATATGTAACCGGTATGCGATTAAGATTTACAACGGGCGAAAAAAAAATCTTTTTATCGACACGGATATCTGCGATATATAGGAAATGGAAAAGTTTAACGGCGGTGCCGCCGGTGCGATTCAATCAGCGCGCGGTGTAGCAGAGTATGGGGAGTATTACGTTTGAGTTACTAAAAATTATTCTAACCGTTTTAGATTCCGAATCTATATCGGCGTCGTGACCGATTTGCCATAAGTAAAGCGAAGTGAAAAAAAAATAAAATTGCAACCCAGACTACGATTTGTCGTTTGACGATTGCTATCGCGCGTATACGTATAGTATAATATACCGGATATTATTATCATTTATCCGATTTTTTTTCTGTAACGCGGACTGCGCACATAAGCGACGCGTAAAATATTCTAGTCCACACGGTTCGAAAAATAACGTGTACAACACGTAAAATACACGTTTCGTTGTATTTACAATGGCTGTGTATTAGATTGCGTGTCGAGACCTATATTATACCGTAATAGACAGGGGTACCTAAAGTTTTCGTAAATTACTATATTATTATATTACTCTATTCCAAACAAGATTCAACCGCCCTCGCGAATGCAAACTGAGCTGCCGATCATTGTCTGACCCCCTGGCGGTGATAGCTACGCGTTCCGTGATTGGCCGACAGTCGGCGCCGGCCGTTAGCAATATGCTGGATTTATGGCGAGGATGCGCGAACAAGACCAGTTTTGGTCGGCCGAGCGGCTCAATATTATCTAGATTAGAATATAATAGGGCGATGGACATGCAGTTCTAAAACTTATGCACTTAAATAAAAACTCTAAAATATGCACTGAAAATAGGTACGACACATTTTTTTGATAGCAATTTAATTAGAAAAAATATTAGTTATTTTAACCGTTTTAATTATACGCTATACAATGACAAAATGAATTAAAAACACTTTTTGTTTTAACGAAACTTTTACTTTTACTTTTTATCGATTAAATTAAGGAGTCATTAGTATAATAATAGTACGTTAAACATTGATTGATTGATTTTTAAATATACTTAACTTGACATCCATATTGTCTTGAGACGCTAGAAAACACAATTTTTTATATATTACTTTATGATTTTATTATTGATTATCGTGTTGACAAACGTTATTTTTTAAGAAATTGTGAAACAATCCCGAAAAGCGTAAAAAATAAACATGTAAATGCCTCAAAAAGCAAAAAATACTTAAATATGCAACATAAATTATAGATTTGGCTTTGTTGTAACACGAAACAAATTTTTTCAAAGTGGCGTTTTTTTTCACGACTACGCAAAATAAAACGCAAATGCTAGAAGTCCTCTGTCCTTATTATTAGTATTCTAATCCGACCCAGAAAACAAGTTTTTATTTGTTATTGTTATTATTATTTTTTTTTTTTTATAAGTCTGTGTCGTTCAAAATTGGTTGGTAGGTCGTGGGTGGTCGATGGTCTACGACTATATAATCATTAGAACCCAATGAGCAATGAATTTTAAGTTTAAAACTACAATAACTATTTATTAATGCTTTCGTTAAAGGGACGGCAGTAATTTTACAACAATAAGGCTTGTAAATGATAACGTTTAAAAGTTTTGATTTCAAATTCAGATATTTTATTTTTTTTTCTAAATGCACTTAGAATACGTGTTCGAGTATTTTACTAAAAAAAAACCATTAATACTTTTGATGGATAAATTCTAATACAAATAATACACCGAGTATAATTTCCGGGAAAGTATTTATTTCACGTATTCTATACACACTATAATATATTCGAGTATACCGAAACCAAAAGTATTCGAATATTTGTAACTAAATACTTTACAAGTCTGATCGAGTATAGAAAAAATATTGCCGGGTATCGTACACACACACACATACACAAAATGCGATTGAGCATCAATACCGTCCAAACATAACCTATTACCTGTAAATTATCATTATTATGGAACCGATTTATATCGTATAAAATCTAAATAAAGGTCATCATAACCGCGTTTTACGTGCGGTACGATAGCTGCAGGCTTACGAGAATCGAATAAAAGAAAAATATTTTTATCCTTCAGACGTCAATTGATTTCTTTCTTCTTTTTTTTTTTCCGAAGGGTGTGTCACCTTAGCACGCATACGGTGACGTTATTATAATATTATTATTATGTCATGGGCCGAACAAAAGTGAAAATCATTTATACGATAGTTCCTTTCCGTCCTTTCGCCCGCCACTGTCGTTGTCGTGTATTCAGAGATTATTTTTTAATCGTGATCCAGCGATTTTCCCGGAGGATTTTATGTAAATTCGATATCGGTATTTTTCAATTATTATAGAATTGTTCGAGGGATTGATTTTAACGCTTTTTTCCCACGCCATAAATACAATATTAATCCACCCACTTTTTAAACTAGTTCCAAAAATAGAATACCTTTCTAAACTAATTGACGTGTATATAAAGTTATAACACCGGATATAAATATAGACATAAGGAGTATATGGGAGGGCAATACGTTTCATGCATTTATATTTCGGATGGTGTTAACGGTTCCCTGCTTCTCCGGTATCAATTTTAAATTTTGTATTATATTTTAACTACACTTAAAGATGCCAAAAATCAGAATTTGAATATAATATGCAAACTTCAACCAAAAAGACGGGGTGAGTACGCTTAGTGAATCACACCCTGTATATCAGTGTCATACATATCGAAATGTTTAGAAAAATTTTAAGTTTGTTTTCAAATTTGTGACGAAATGTAGGGGGTCGCTAGTACATCATACTTTGTGACGTATTTATATCATCACCGTGTACGGAAAAATACGGGTAACGTTTTTAAATTCAACCACCAAAATATATCAAACAATTCGAAAATAATCGAAATTTTCGTACGCAGGTAATCTGCTAGTATACGATAAGATAAAAAAAAAAAAAAAAATTGCATGCTGTACACACCATATACTTTCCGGCGCTGCGTCGGGTTTACGGTAGTAAGTCGCTTTCGTCAGTCCATAAAGACTGGGGAGGGGAAGGGGCGGCATACCACGGTGTTCACGCTGACGCCGCCGTTGGTACATTCGAAAAACGGATTTTTCTGACGACATACATATTATATATATTTTATCCTGAGTGCGGAATCGATAATAAATTATTAACGGAAATACCCAAGAGTGCTTTGCCGCTGCCGGGGGAGTAAAAACGTATGTAATTTGTCGGTAAAGTTTTATGTTTTTTATTTGTTTGCTTTTTCATTCTTTACCCTCTCACATTATTATTATGTTTGTTTGTGTGCGCGTGTAAGTATGGTATATATAATATACTTGGAGATTGTTTAGCGGCAAAACCATCACAGATACTATACGACAAAACTATAGTAATTTAATAATATGTTGTCATATATTTCCCCCCCCCCCTCGAACGGGAAAATAAATGATTAGGTATATTTTTTACGAACGTTAATGCGACGTGCGACGATTTTGTTTCTTACTGTTAACATTTAACCCCGCTCCCACTCCCCACCCACGTGCCGATACTTTGAGCACGTCACGTAGTTTTTGCCCGTTACGACAGTTGGTCGCCACGCAGTTTTTCAAAATCGACCGATACGCTATTCTCGTCGTCGTTTTATCAATTATTCGAGTGGATTATACGGAGCCGCGAGTGTACATTATCGCGCTCATATAATCAAAACAATTAATAACATTAACAACACATTGATTACATTGTGGATAGAACCCGAAAAATAACACGGGATTGCTGCGGAACTTGACCTAACCTTTAGGTTTATATTGAAAAAATATTACCATGCGAAATAGTAATAAAATAATATTGATTCCGAATACTAGGTGAGCCGGGGAAATGTTGAAACTACTCAAAAAAAAAACACAACTACGACGATTTCGGATGGCTGTAATTTCTTTTTTTATCTTGTGTGATACCGAGTAGTTGTTTGGTACTTTAAAATGTCTCGGTTTCCTTGGCCCACTTTGTATTATTTTTATGAAAACCATTTTGATATTTTTGTCTTCCGCCCACCAGACGTTAATCCGAATATTTTTTTTAGTTTTACTGCGATACCTTGTAAGCTTTTAGATTTCGAGCGTAGCAAGGGAGTTATTGGTTTTACAATGCTGTTTATGTCTTCTTCTTCTTTGTTTTTTGTTCTTTTTTCTAGTCTGAAGACACGTTTTTTCATAGTAAACTTGTTTTGATTTTTAAGTGTTGCAACTTTTCTGAAAGCTCAAGTTGTTTAAATGGTACTAATGCATTTTTTAATTTTCATTTAAAAAAAAAGCACTTAAAAAGGAAAGGCGCGCAATTTCACGATTTCATTATTTTATAAAAACACGGATGTCGTTTTCTACCAGAAAAAATGATTTAATCGAAAAATCACAAGATAAATTTTTGTTGCCTTTTTGATTTACTTTCTTTTGGTATCATGGCCAAAACTTTTGAGCTTTTAAGGAATTGCAATTTCTGGGAGTTTTTTTCCTGTAATTCGGTTATAAATACACGAAGAGACTTCAAAACTAGGTTATAATACATAAATTGGACTTATTTAGACGTGGTAAAATGTTCAAAATCTCGAACGACTTATTGTTTTTAATAAGCGTTTTGAACTCAAATTCAAACGAAAATAGCAAATAAGTTACAGCACTTCAAGTTATGTATTACCGAACTGCGCTCGGAATTGTCTTTCATCAAGCAATGGTTTATCGTTGCTTACAGATATAAATAAAATAATCTTATGTATCCTACCCTCCTAACTTTTCACCTACAACAGTGGCCGCTTCCATCCCCAGTATCAGTTTTTTTAAATTTTTTTTTTCGTTTGTCTGTTGATTTTTTATTATCTACTCTACCAAAAACGTGAACTTCCCCCGGTCCGGTGGATTCTAATCGATTAAATTCAAAAATGCTACAAATAATAGTGGTTATCTGAAATGTTCACCGAATACGTATTGGTCCTTTCTAGATGATGTAAAATATTCTTGTATCAAGTGATTTTTCAGCTATTTTTTACCTAACCTAACGTCATTTAACCTTCCAGGTTTTATTTTCATATTTGTGAATACAATTTGTTCGGCACATTAAAAATGCGTTTTAAAATTTCGATTTTTATTTAAGTCTTAAAAGTCGCAGTATTCCAGTATGCTATTAACAGAACTTTAGAACTCAGATTTGTTTTTACTTAAAGATTTTTAATCGTTACGTACTGGTTTAAATTCAACTAGGTACTCTATACCCTATTAAACTTATCAGCCTATCATCTACAACATTGCACACTAATCAATTCCTGTACCTATTAAATTTTACTTGTGGCCATCCTGCAGGTTTCTCCGTTTAATTTGATTAAATTAATCAACATTAATCGTAAACAGGTACATACACTTAAATACAATAGTTATTTTGGTATGACCAAAATTAACACCACAGTTTAAAAACCTAGTATATTAAAAAATGTATGAAATAACAAAACTGGAACCGATCACAATAATTAATCGATATCGGATAATATTATAGTCGTTCTACGTTACGGTATATTTCAGATATCAACGTTAAAAAGTCAATTTTTCAGATAAAACTCTTCTCACTATTGTATAACCAATTTTCGTTCGCAAGGATTTTTTTTAATATTTCCTAAAACTTTTCTGGTCCGGTTAAACTTGCATCTTCAAACCGACGGATCGATAGGTTGTTTTAAATATACCTGCTAGCGGTATCGTGTACCTTTTGCCTTAATAAAAAAAAAAAAAGGTCTGATGGAATCGACGTCGACGAATCCGCTGTTAGCAACTTATATTATAAATAAGTCTCTGCATCGGTAAAAGGTTTTTTTTTTTTTTTTAAACGTATATAATAATATACTACGTTTTGAAAGAAATCTCATATTTTTATATGCTTTTACGAAACGTGTAAAATTGACTTAAGTTAAATTTTAAAGAAAGAAAATTATTATTTACGTTTGTATTTTTATCCGTATTTTTTTTTTAAAGAGAAATTATTATATTACGCGAGAATGTAGCTAGATGGTATTTAATGGTACTAAAAGTCCTAAAAGGAATTCCACTCACCATTAAACAAAATATTTCATAATATTTTACTATACCTATAGCTGTTTGACTGCTGTGTTCGATTAATTGATTGTTTTGAGGATTTTTGAACAACCGACTAATCGGCAATACATTTTCTATGTTTTGATACAAACACGTGGACATTTTAATAACCCTGCAGCTTATTGTACAGGTAAGATATCTGAAATATTAAATAATCAATATATACGCGGGATGCTATCGTTGTTAGGGTCATCAACTATGGGCTAACAGTTATCAACTAACAGCCCAGGAATTTTCGATGGTAGGGGACGTAGCAAATAAGAATCTTGAATAAATCGTATGATCGTCCTCTCTATCCGATTCGACCATTGGAAATGGTAATTTAAAAGCCGGATCCCCCCAAAAAAATAAAAATCCAATTTCTAATCAATACATCAAACTTTTTCTCGTGACTTATCTGAAATATATTATGCATTTTAATATTAGACTACCCATGTATATTTGTATTTTTATGCGAATGGTGCGAATGGGACATAGCCTCTGACCATCCCTCCCGCGCGTTACCGAGCACAACGCGCAATAGTTACAACACTTTCACGTGCCCGAGCGAACAATCTGTCCGTATATTCCGTCGGCACTCCTCTCTCCGTCCGGTTACCGTTGCTACTCGTACACTCGATATCAATTGTAAAAAAAAACGATTCGCGCGATTAATCGATATTACGATAAATCGATCTTTCCGATTAATTACGGCGGAAAAAAACAACGTTCCCGACTATAATACGTCTGTATTGTAACTGTACAGTATATGATTTGCTGGGCATTATAATTATATTGTCAATACCTATCGGTGTTTTATTTTATTTTTTTTTCCACGTACCTATGTTTAACTATACGCACGCGCATTGTACATAAGTAATGGACCGGGGAAAAATAAAAAAAAAAAAATACATATTAATAATACATACACCATTTTAATAGAACGACCCTTTTAATTATATAACCGTCGCGTACTCGCGTTAACACTGAGTTATTTCGAAAATTCAATAAATTCGAATGCACGGAACGGCGGGCAGCCTACGCACATTACACCCAGACGTACCGGCACCATATATATGTATGTACTCACATAATTATGTACGTATGTATTTTTTCATTTTTTTTTTTTTTTTTTTTTTTTTTTTTTTTTTTTTTTTTTTTTTTTTTAGTCGCTGTTATCGGCTGTAACATATTTATGTTAATTGGCCGTCATTTCGTCTGTGACACGAAATAATAACAAACATTTACAGTATATGCGATATTATACTATTTATTTTATCCCCCGCTCTTTAAATTAACAACTATAGGTACCTCGATATACCAGCTAGGTATACCAATACTCGATAAACGAAATGAACAATACAACTGATATATAATATACAGGACCTTACACATTTCTTGGTACTGTTGAATTTTCATAAAATACTTATATCAAAAAAGAAAATTTTACATTGTCATTCACCTAATTATTTTCACTTCATTTTGATTGTGAAACCATCACTATACAGTTTTGATTTAAAATAACAACCTATGTTAAAAATACCGCGGAACGGATGAAGTTTTAATTTAAATATGCATTTTGGTGTTGACATTTTTAATTTCCGTCAACCCGTTGACGAAATATTTCACTTTGAAGTTTGCTTAAGGGAAAAGTAGTGGAACGATATTCAAACGCCGCGCACAATGACGTCACACAAATGATGTTACCCAAACTTAAAAGTGGAATATATTTTTAACGGTTTGACGATTATTGAAAATTTCACTAAAATATATTTTAACGAAAACTTCGTCTAATGATGAAACGTCTCTAAAAAATAACCAAAAGTAAATTAAAAAAATAGATTTTTGATGAATTATCTATGCTAGATGACTAGGTTTGTTCGCAAACAACCAATAACAGGTTCTCGAACATAACACCGTAGTCGGTTCGATAAAATGAATGACTGACCAATCGATTAATTATAATTGATTTGATTATTGGCTGATGATTGGTTTATGGAATAATCGACCGTTACTGTTGTAGAAACGACTTTTATCTTGTTTCGATAATTTCAAGGCCCAATTTCAGTTTGATAAATATTCATAACATTCCGGTACTTTTTTACTTTACAGTTTCTTCTAATTATACACATTTTGTAATTACGTACAATGTTATTTAATGTTACCATTATTATTGTTGTTTTATGGTTAGTAATAGCCATTATAAAATAATAATTTACTAATGTATTTATTAATACATCGTTATCAACTAATCTAATCCAACTAATTGTTTTTTTTTTTTTTTCGAATTCTGGTACATTTTCACTAACGTTACGATATCCATGTAGGTTATCCGTACAGTTTTTTTGGATCATTTATGCAGCCCGTTAATAAGTAAAGACATTTATCTGAAATCTACCAATACTTTGAACGATTTCAGAAAAAATGTTTATGCTATTAATGTTTTCAGAATGTCCGCGCTAACATTAACGGTCTTTGTCAGAAATTGCACTGGTGACGACATTTCCGGTGAATATGAAAGGAGTCGTAATAAATTCGAAATTAGTTTATCGGCCAACGTATTTATTAGGTTATTGTTATTTCTTGTATAATACCATTTATATTGTACAAAATATATTGTAGTGGCGGATTTAAAATATGGTTTGAAAAATATAGCCGTCTATCTAATATCCCATTGGATTATAAATTATCGTTAAAAAAAAAAAAAAAAAAATATCTACATAGCGTTGTATTACGTTTAACCGGATTTTTCGCTAAAATACGAGGTTTATTTTCGTTCAATCAAATCAAAGCAGTATGAAAAACAATAATTTCTACCAGATTTTACGATTTTGCACGATAGTTAAAAATAATAAATCTTTCTTTCTCGCTCTATCTCTCCACCTCTTTCTTTTCTCTCTGTGTTGCTCTCCTACCTCGCTACGCCTATCTCTATTAATCGAATTCGTAAACGATATATATTATTTACCCACATCAGACGTGTTTTCTTGTACCGTTTACAAATGAATCGTACGTGATGATAGTGCAAAAAAATGTTTCCGCCCGGGATCGAACCGGGGACCTTGTGCGTGTGAAGCACACGTGATAACCACTACACTACGGAAACCACTTGTGAACGAATGCAATTTCCTACGCAGTTAAACGAAATATTATTCCGTTTGGTGCGGCGAAATTGGTTTTAAATTATTATCGTTCGTTTTCTTTAAAAATAATTTATACTTAGTGTTTACCGTACACGATTCTAAGTATTATCCACGAAAATTAACTTTTTTTTTTTATTTATACATAATAAGTGCTTGAATTGTATGAAGTATTTTTTAAAAAATATCATAAAATGATGACGTTGATGGAGTTAACCTAACCGGCTCTATTAATATTTACTCAGTAAAAACACATTTATTTGACAATAGACAAGAATATTAGTATAAACTATAGAATATGTACTAAACTGCGTATTGGCTGTGGTGTGAATATATAATAATAAAAAAAAATTGATTAAAATAAAAATATATTAATCGAAATATAATATTAAATTTAAATTAATACAAAATTTTAATATCGCATAAAATGTATCCGCTCTTAATTGGACCTAAGGACTTTTATGCGTGTAAAATTTAAAGCACCCGTGATAGAGATTAAAATGTTCAAAAAATAATAAAATGCTGGTACAAGTATAATAACTTTTGAAAAGTTAAGTTTTTTTTATTATTTCCGAAAAAACTTTTTGTTTTTATATATGTATTATTGTTAAATCAGTTTTCAGGTCTTTCTTTTTTCGGGACTAGGAAACGTACAATTTTTCTCGAAATTCGCCGTGTTTTTTTTTGAAATTTTGATCTCTATATACTACATACATAATAATGATAACTATATTGCACTAAACAAAAACTTTGATGGAATCGTATAGTCTATATTCATGAGTGAGAATTATTATCCAAAAATATTATCCGAACTCAGAAAATATTATCAAGCGTGTATAAAATCCAGAATAATAATAATCGTTTTTTTTTTTTCTTTTATTTCTTTCAATATTTTCATGCGTTCTATTGTTATAAAAACAAACCATTTAATATAAAAAATGTGAACTTCAAAAAGAGTTTGTTTCCGCCCGGGACCGAACTGAGGACCTTGTGCGTGTGAAGCACACGTGATAACCACTACACTACGGAAACCACTTTTTGACCGAAATAATTTCTCAAGTAATTAAATTGAAAAAAAAACAACTAATTATCATTCCATAATTTATTTTCAAGTACTTCGAACTAATTACACAATTCTCAAGATATTTTCCCTTGAAATAATTAGTTTTATTTATTTCTACACAAAGATTGAAAATATACAGTATTTTTGATTAATGGACTTTATTTGTAACGATTTTCTAGATTTGCAACTGTTTTTTTGAAATATGAATTATTAACCATACTGTAAACATATTATATAGTATAAGTAACTAATAGGAATTATCAGTTAATTTGCATAACTATTTAATAATAATAATTATTCGTCAAAAATACCATATTCTAACTAAAAAAAGAAGTTATACAATTTTAAGTCCATACAAAACTTTGGAATAAAAAAAAAAACTCCTGTCTCTTTTAAAAAAAAAGGAAACCTAGGATAATGGGGACGAGTGCAGCCACTAGCATAGATAATTTAATGTAAACCTGTAAGCAACGATAAAATATTACTTACGAAAAAAACGATTCTGGGCCGAATTCAGTTGATAGTGATTCTTTTTCAAAATAATATATTATATTATATTAAAATAATTAAATAGTCTTTATCTATTATTTTTTTTAATAATATTGGTTTATTGTTATACCGATTTCACCAGTTTTTCTACGTTTTTCCCGGTTTTTCACATTCGCTGAGAAAACTCCTGAAAAAATCGAAAAAAGACCTTTTTAAAATTCCTCTCCAGTAAAATTTCTTTTTAGAAATATTGTTAAATATCATTAAAAGTTAGAGTTAAATTGCTGGTAGAAAAGTTGTGCACAGGACAACAAATAGTAATTTTTTAGTAACGTATGTCGTACATTTTCCCGTTTTTTTTTCGGTATTTCAAATTTTATGAGAAAACTATTGAGAAAATTGATAAATGTACCTTCTCGCATCGATTTTAAAAATCTGAGTAAGTCTTCCGGTAGAAATCCATAAGCTTCTTTACTCCATTCAGAATCTAAAACTATTTTATATGATACCTACTGTAAGACTAGTAATCGACTGTATCGATTTGTATCCATACTTCTTTTCAGGTATGAGTACGGCCTGATAGTTTCTGACAGAAAAAGCTTTTAACCGTCAAGAAAAACACACATCTTATACAGATATACCCATTAAATAGATAGCTAATAATATGTATTATTAATTAATATTTTATTAATCGTATTACAATTTTTAATTTTATATATATATCACGACATTTTCAAACATTGTTGTATAATAATTATTATATCTTTCATCTACGAACAAAAGCAGAAAAATTATATTAAATGTGACACATTGTTTTGATATTTTGACACATTTTTTCTCCCGGCTCGAATAGCCAAAAATCGATTGAAATGTCGACTTCAGACATGCTGACAAACAGTTAGACTAGAGGTAAAAATCCTGAGTTAACCCCCGCATCCCCCATAAAAATGACCTTTGTTATTATTATAGTACCTACGTCAAACATATGAACTCGTTCATCCCTCCAATATTCAGAGTTCAAAATTTATAAAAATAACACGAATTAGGTTTTAAGTTAATGTTTGATTCGAATTAAATTCATGTTTTTAATGAAATTTAACTTTAATTGATTATTTCATATTGTGTCAAATTGCAAAATTTTACATTGGCAATTGATTAAAATAATTTAAGCAATTTTTTACTGTAAACTTTTCAGCTACAATTTAAATTCCATATTTGAATTTAAAATTTTTTTTTAATTCTGTAATTAAGGTTCTGTAAATTTAAATTATGTAACGTAATCTTGCTATAGTTAGAAATACAGACATGACAAATCCATCTGTGACGTCTTTTTGAAATTATTTAAATACTACATGTAATAGACATACTGATCAGTACTTATTATATAATGTGATACTAAATAAAATCACTGAACCCACGTAGAGCTTTAGCAAAAATCAGTAATGGTAAGATTAACTTTTAATAGACCATAAGTCTATTTAAAAATAATCTTGACCCAAGCCAGTCCGTAAACTTAGTTAATTTTATGCTTATAAACTATATTATGAACTATGTGTGTGTGTGTGTGTCTGTGCATGTGTTTAAAAACGAGTGTATAAATAAAATTGATGTTCCGAGGTATCGGAACATAATAACATTATACGCGCGGAACTTTCGAGAGGCCTCGTTTTATTTTATTTTTTTTTTTCAACACGTCATTACTGTAAATCATATTGTATAAAACCGTATAAATCTAAAGACAACGACGCGAAATCGTATCGCTTCCACCGATCGCCGTCGTCGGCGGTACATGAATGGATCGAATCCAAAAACGATAATAATAATATTATGTTATAATATAATAGAGAGATTACCGCCAGATGTGTAATATTTTTTATATATTGCGATTTTGTTATTATTATTATTGTTGTTGTTGTCGGAGATGGTGGAAAATCGTTATATCGTTATAGCCATAGTATTACTACCATACATAATATTGGAAAACAGACATAATAAACGGTTTGTAAATTTGTTTAGCAATGTCTAGTTTTTGTTTTCCTTTCTTCCCCAACCCGTTTTTATTTTTATTTTTTTTTGATACAAACGATATTATATTGGCATATTATAACATTATTATTACCTATTATTATTATTATATTATTATTGAGTATACGAAGCGTACTAATAAAAATGTATTATACTAGTATCTGTAGGCGGCGTTTATATAGAGCCTTTATCGCGTTCTACCGATTATGATACTTAATATACGGAGAATGGCGTTCACTTGGGGAAGGGATGCTGGGAGTAATATCCCCTTCCCCCTACCGGCTTAAAAATATAACGACTATAGCTATTGTACGAACGTTTATTTTGTAATTTTACCTTGAAAAACATATTACTGTAGAGTTATAAAAGACAAAAGGTTCGATTTAGTGAATGAAAATGGACTTTTTCGGTTTCGGTTTTTGTAAATTATTATTTGGTCGGATTTGGTATACAATGAAAAAACTACCCCCCTCCTATCCTGTTGAAAATTATTGTAGACAACATTACAGTATACTGAGATTTTGTGATAAAATCGATTTATGACATTTTATGCGATATGAACTTATGTACCTTTCCGTATACCTTTTAGATTCTAAGTATAATGATAGAAAAGCTAATAATTTTACTAAGATGTGTTTTTTACTTGTCTTTTAGAAACTTTTCTACCAAAAATATTGTTCCAATCAAAAAATGTATACGAATTTTCTTGTATTTGGCATTTTGGAAAATCTAGTACATTTTTGAGGTCATATTTTGATTTTTCTTGTAATCTTCTTATGAGTTGGGAAAAACGGACATTTGCTTTTTATTCTATGAGTTACCTTGGCAACAAGAAAAACCATGACTCCGTTCAGAATGCTTTTTTTCGTTTGCAGTGATTTATTGCTGCATATGATACATAAATTAAATTATCCTGTATATCTCACATTGCAACTGCCTCCTACCTACAGTGGCTTACAACCATGTGCAGTATATATTTTATTTTTTAATCTCAGAAAACGCTTTCAGGTATAGTGCAAACGCACAGATTTTTTCGTTTTGTATACCTTATATAGGAAGGAAAACTTAATAGTAAGGTTACTACAATACAATACAATACAATGGCCAATAGTAATCTAATCTCATCATCATTATACCGAGCTTTACTTAGAATCGTTTTTTTTTTTATTATTAAATAAAGGTGTTTTACAGTTTCCAATAAGAATTTTAGATAATTTAATCCCTTCGACCAGTGCAGTGCGTAAAACAGTTGTCAGGTACCCCTATTATACCTATGCATCTTTTATTTTCATCTATAGACGGATTTTGTTGTAGGGGAGAAGGGCGTATATCAATTTTCGACATCTTATTTATTATTAGTGTGTATAATGTTTTCCCATTTCCTGTTATGTTTAATTGGCATATCCGGACGTGCGTATCGATTTTATTGAAAATTAAAGTCTCTCAAGTTTCTATCGGATCGTAGTTTTTGTTTCGAAAAAAAAAAATAATAAATAAATAAAAAATATATTTGTCGCAACATAGTCCGTTTAGCACATAGGCGAATTATCCTGGCAATTATTACTACTGTCTTTTTCCTGATATATTATTTATACCGATGTACGAATATATTATTATTATTATATTAAAATCGATACGTTTCGATAAACGCACGCCGCGTTCGTGTTCGATTTATGCTCGCGCGTGTTATAAAATACGAATATTGTGCACCCGAACCGATTTTACGCCGCCGCCGTATAAAATACGATGGTTCGCATAATGCTCGCGATGTTGTCGAACCGATCGTATCCCCGGCGAACGAATATAATAATAATAATAACAACAATAATAACAATAATAATGTATACGACGGAAATAATAAACGAACGTGTGTGCGCTCGCCCGGGTTTGTATAATTCACTCAGCGGCGGAACGGATGTACGGTATAAATTTACCGACGGCAAAAACACAAAAAAAAAAAAAAAAAATACTGCTCGCACGTACACAATACAAATACGAACAAAAAAACAAAAATAATAAAATTAATAGCAATAACTTACGTAATAATAATAATTTTATCAGTGAAGGGGTGGGGTTAAAAGGGACGAGGTCGACGCAAGGGGTCTCGGTCCTGCGACGCCCGAGTTGATTTTACACCGCCAAATGGGGCTCGTAATTATTGAGTCTTAAAGGTATGAATCTCCCTCATAATGGTGTTCACGGACACCAGTCTTAAACAGACTGTGGGCAGGACTCGATCGGCGTAGGGCTCTCCTACATAAATGGGGGTTTCGAGAAGATTCTGTGATTGTGGCAGTGGATAACAGACAGTAAACCGTACTGTAATAGGACGCCAAATGAAAAAAGATTCGGCCGAGGTTTTGACGGACTACGTGCGCGGTAACCCCAAAAACAATTAACGTAACTATAGACTTCGAAAAACATCAATGACGAGTCACATAATATTACCGCATAACTTTTATTTTAACCGTCATAATTTTATTTTAGTTAAACATTTTACGAATTATATATCTCTTTTAGGGTATATTAAATACCTATTGGTTGTCCTGTGTGAAGTCGATATGCGTAAAAATCCCATACGAAATGCATAAATAATTGTTTGGTTAAACAAATAGGTAGTTTATACGAATGTTCCATGACCTGTCAGTTCTGTTACTATTATGTTGTACGATTTTGTTAATGATTTTGTATATTTTAATAACATTTTCCATCTGTTATTATTACATTTTTTTAAGATTTTATTTTTAGATTTTTGTGGAAATCTGCTTATATTATATTTAAAGGTTTAAAATATGATATTATTAAATGTACTATAATTATAACTATCATTACTGAGAGCCAAAATCAAAACGTCCCGTTATAATACCTAGTTTAGGTACACAACAGAACGAATAATGAAAAACGGACGTTTATACAATTGGACGTCAAACAAATTTAAAAATAATTTAATCCAAAAGTTATATGTCTTATATTGATTAAGTGAAATATTTTTGGCGAGAAATAAAAAGTCAATATCAATTGCCACTGATAAATTTCATTCTAGTTCTAGTTTATTTATAAATTGTAAAACCTATTATGTGTACCTACCTATATGATATAACTAATCGTACGTATCTTTTTTTTACTTTTTTTCCAATTAACCGACAGCAGTGGGAGATCGGGTTTTCACATTGCTACCCCACTACTGACATCGTTTATTAATAAGTATAATTAATTAATAATGTTTTGTAAATCCTGTTATCCTTTTCGCGGGACAGCCTCACATCATTATTATTATTAAAATTATGGTGACGGCTGAGTGGTAGGACCACGTCACCTCCTGACATTATGCTAACTTAACCTAGCCTGTACATGACCTAAGGTCTCAAAAAGGTGGCTGGGTTTCATATGCAGACTTGGGTGCCCAGGACTGATGAGGTGGCTACTCCTATAGCAGCTAGTTAGCCCTTGCCTCAGTCTCCCTTATCCTCTCGTCTTACTCCTTGTGGCTGAGTATGTTCTGTACCATGCTGTAAAAGGACAGTGAGTCGCGAAAGGAGGCTGCATCGATCTAATTGTGTGAGGCCCAGTCAGAATCCCTGGAAGGAATGTCTTCCGGTGCCGCAGAGCAGGTTTTAGACGTCGCTTGAAGCTATATTTCTTTCACAAACATACGCTATGACGTCTTGTCGATAGAGTTCCAAGTGAGAGCATATGAAGAACGTGTGCTCGCCGTTATCTTCCGGGTGTTGTCAGTATAGGCACTCCGTGTCTGGGAGTCTTCTCATCCAGCAGAGGGAGTGCCTAAAGCACCCGTGACCTGCTAAGGCCTGCGTTACGTGAAAAGTGAGGTCCTTAGAGCATCTCAAAACCCATCTTCTCAGGTCGTGAAGAACCCTGCGAGTCTAAGCCGCCTTGGTCGTGCGGTTCTACCTGTTGGACCACGTGTTGATGACAATGTTGAGCTCCGCGCGTCGGATCTCAGACAAGGACTCGCTCTTGTTCAGGTCTTCGATCTTTGAGCGGATCATTTTTCTTATCATTTATTGTTATACATTACGTATAGGTAGCACTTATAAGTTTTTACATTCGTTTATAGTTCACTTTTTAATGTATTATATAATACTAGTTGTTCAGTCCGGCGTTGCCTATGCCGATTTTTGATTTTTTTTTTTTTTTAACCCACTAGGTAATTAAACAAGGTAAAGAATCATAAATCAACAAAAATAATATTTTATTTTTACTAAGAATACCTAAAATCCAAATTTTAGGGAGTGTGGATTTCCATTAATTTCTGTTATCATTGATACCACAAAATACCAAAATTCCTATGTCAGCTATTCTTTAGTGGTTGAATTTTAGAAATTTAATTTGCTATAAATCCTCTCTGGATCTATTTGTAAAAAAAAAAAAAAAACCCCGATAAAATCTATCCAGTAGTTTTAAGTCTATAAAGGACATACAGACAGACAGACATTAATTTATATATTTTATATATATATATATATAGATTTTTCTTTTTAAATTATTATTTTTTAATCATTTTTCGGCGTAATATAATAAATAAATAGCATTTTTTTGAGATTATAGT